>JACDOX010000016.1:658940-734774 GCA_014549065.1 Cardinalis cardinalis
GCCCGTCTCCGCCTCGGGCCGCGGCAACGGCCAGGTGCAGGAGCGCGGGCGGCTCTGCGGCTCAAAGTCAGGGTCGATGTCCGGCGACGCCGCGGCCCCAGCCGGCTCCGCCATGGGCGCCGCCTCAGCCCCGCCGGGAGTGCTGGGCCCGCCACCCCTTTGTGCGCCCCGGGCCCGCTGCCGCCGCCGCGCCGCTCTGTTTACCAGGGAGCAGCGCTGCTCCCCGCGCCTGCGCGCGCGGGGCACGCTGGGAGCGGTAGTCCCTCCAGGGCATTAGCAGGCAGCAATGCACGGTCGGCGGACTACAGTACCCAGCGCCCCCTGCGGCGGAGGGCGGGGCGTGTCCCACTACGGGCGAGCGTGGCAGGCGGTGCGTTGATGTGACTACAGCTCCCAGCGGGCATCGCGGCGGGCTACGCTTACATAACCTGCCAGGCCCAGTGCGGGCCTAGTCCCCCAACGGCGGCAGAGARGTGATAGTGGCGTGGTGGCGGCAGCCCCGAGGAGGCCGCAGCTCCTCCGCCCACTTCAGAGTGCACCGCGGCACTCCGGGTYGGCCTGAGAATGCCGCTGCCTCCGCCATCCCGTCGCGGATGGGAGCCTATTTCCGGGACACTCCCTGGCGTGAGGCGTGATGGGTCTGCGTCCCGATCTGTCCGTCAGAATCGCGGCAACCATGTTCCGGGGCCTCGCGCTCCCCGCGCTATACAGCGTCCGGGGCTGACAACACTCCAGACGCTGTATGGCGCAGTTCCTGTGTACGTTTCTTGGCCCCGCGCCCCGGTTTCCAGCTGGGCTCTCAGCGCGGCCGCCTCAGCCTCGGACTCTGCCCTGTCCCGCGGGGGCCCGGCAGGGACAGCTGAGGCGACGCGGAGCAACGCCAGGAGCAAGCCTGCCATGCAGGTTCCGGGGCCGGCCGAGTTGACCCGCGGGCTGAATACCCGCTGCATTTATGCAGGGGGCGGCCGCACGGCGGCGCTGTCACGGCCGTGGCTGAGGGGCCCCGAACCCTGGATAACTACCGCTTTATGCAGGCACTGTGCGTGCGCCGCGCTGCGATGTGCGGGTGGGGTGGCGGCTGAGGGGCCCCGCACCCTGGATAGCCGCGGGTTTATGTAGTCGGCGGGCGGGCTCCGTGCAGCTATGCGCGGGCGGGGCGGGCTGCGGTAGCGGGCGGGGCGGGTCGGGCCGGGCGGGGCGGCGGCATCACCACCATGTCGGAGGCGGCGGTGGCGGACACCCGGCGCCTCAACGCGAAGCCGCAGGATCTCACGGACGCGTACGGGCCGCCCAGCAACTTCCTCGAGATCGACATCTTCAACCCGCAGACCGTGGGCATGGGCCGCGCCAGATACACCAGCTACGAGCTCCGCATGCGGGTGCGGCCCCGGTCGGGCCTGCGGGGCTGGGCTGCCCGGTGCGCGGGTGTGCGGCCCGGGGAAGGGCGGCAGCGCTCGGGACGCGGCGGCCGAGGGACGGCGGCCGGGTAGGGCCGGAGCGGTGCCGCTGTGGAGCGGCGTGGGGCGGAGGAGGCGAAGCCCCGGGCTGGGGCGAGCCTGCGGGGCTCAAGGTCAGAGCTGATGGGCTCGCCCGGCATCCAGCGGGGCTGCTGCGCACACGGACAGCGAGCTGCTGCCTCAGCAGCTCCAGAACCCCGCTGCGTGGCTGCTGAGCAGGGCATGGCTGCACGGAGCTGCTTATCTCAGGCAGGGGAGGAGAGCTGGGTGGCAGTAACGTGGGGCTGCTCACACTGCGTGCTGGCTGCTTTACCAAGAGCCCATGGCCTACGAGTGTGCATAGCAGGGTTCTCTTCGTTGGGCCTTAAACGAGCTGAACTGGGGACCCCTTCACAGCTCTGCGGCTGATAGATGGGAAAAGTAAAACTGAGCTTCCCCTTAAACAAGATCTCTTTAGCGTGTGTTGTGGTTCTGGTTTAACTTTTGTTTATAGCGTGATTTAATTGCTCAGTCTCCTCTGCCTTTCAGAGGAATTGGTGTTTGCTTTTTTCTGCTCTGGTGCTTGGCTCCCATCAGCCTGCAGGTGGCAATGGGAACCTCTTAGTCCCGCTGAAACCAGCAGAGATGCTCTGAAAGCTGCTGGGTTTATTTCACAGACTCATAAGAACACAGTTAATTGTGTTGCAGTAATATCTAAGTGCTGTTCATCTGAAGGTTTTGTTACCTCAGTTCCTGGAATGATTCAGACTGTGTTGATGGGGTACAGGTACAGTTACTGCAGCTGTCATTTGCTGGACTCCAGTGGCAGGGGAGAAAGGTGAGGAATTGCTGCACTGTTCTCCAGTGACACAAGATGGGCATGAAAAGCCTGTTAGSGTAGGTGCTCTGTTTTAGGAGAAGACTGCAGATAAGGTCTAGCCTCGAACAGTTGCTGGGACAAGRTTTCCTTAGTTAGTTCTTCCATGGAGATGCCACTGTCAGGTCAGGTGTTYTTTTGCTCTGTAGGCTGCTGCAAAACTCTCTTGTAGATCGCTTCAAAATGGAGTAAACTTGGCGGGGGGGGAATCATTCTCGTGACAATCATACTGTCAGCACTGGTTCCAGTGTGTGCCCCTGGAAAGGGGGCATGTTCCAGAAATAGTCACTCAAGGGAGAGGGAATGGCTGGCACTGAGTAGATTGTCTTGCTTGGATCTGAAGAATTTTGGTGTTTGTGCTGTCCTAAATAAAAGAAGTTGAGTGTTCCCATCATGCATCCTTGAGGTTTGATTTTCTCACTGCCTCTTCAGGTTTCAGTTGCATGCGTGGCTTCCAGAGCAACCTGCAAATAAATTGCTTTGCTTCATTACAGACAAACCTCCCCATCTTCAAATTGAAGGAGTCGTGTGTGAGGAGACGATACAGCGACTTTGAGTGGCTGAAGAATGAGCTGGAACGAGACAGTAAGGTGAGGCCTGGCTCAGTCCTCCCTGTTCCTTAAGCCAGGATGTGGGAACAGCTGCAGCAAAAATCCTGAGATTCCCAGAAGTGGGGCTGTGGTGGTGGATGCTGCAYCCCAGATACTTAAATCCAGGGGTTGAACTGAGATTCCTTTACTCTAGTTTGGTGCAAGGAGAAATCCCAACCAGATAGTCTCAAGAGGTCACAAATGCACAAAATTTTACGGCAAAAATAAGGAATTTTGGCAAAGGAGTAAATACACTTATAAAACACTTACTATAACATTTCTTAGCATTAAATTACTATTAATTTAGCATAAACTTATCCTGCTTAACTTAGAAACCTTTAAAACCTTAAGTTGCTATATTACCCAAAAAAGTTCCATGAAAAGAAGATTAGAAAGAGAAGAGGGAGAAAGACAGAAAAGGTACAGAAAAACACACATAGCTACCAACTACGAGGGTTCCAGCATGGATGAGATGAAAACTCCAGGAGAATGCAGGAGCCAGACAAGTCCCTCATGGGAGCTTTTAAGCCACAGGGCTTTCGTGGCCGTCTCCCAAGGTGGAGCTTCTGGTCACTCAGGGGCTGGGCTAGCACCACCCACAGTGTGATTGATGAACAGCTCTGCCAGGCCTGGGATGTTGGCTCTGGGCTGSGGGGTGGAGCCCTTCACGAGCCCTGATCTGCCCCTCCCATCAAACATACACACAGGCAYTTGCCAAGCATCCCAAAATGTTCTGAGACATTAAACTTAGCCAGTCTCTGACAGTGGGCACCTTCTGCTCTATCCATGTGATGGCACTGGAGATGAGCATCAAACAGCAAAGGATGTCTGCTTGCAGGTGGCTGTAGTGCTCATGGGGTGATTCTGTGCTTTCAGATTGTAGTGCCACCGCTGCCTGGAAAAGCTTTGAAACGACAGCTTCCCTTCCGAGGAGATGAAGGCATCTTTGAGGAGTCCTTCATCGAGGAGCGGAGACAGGGCCTAGAACAGTTTATTAACAAGTAAGTTTCATGTCCTGGCTTTGCTGTGTGCTGCCTTTTTAGCCCTTGCTGGGCCGTGGGCTGACTGTGAGAGAGTCTTGAGTCTTGACCTGCTTCTGGCAGGTGCCAGTGCTGGAGGGTGGCACCTGCAGCCAGGTAATGAAACTGAAACTGGAACTGGAGCAAGTCCTGCCCTGAGTGGGGGTTGTGCTTTGTGCTCTCTCCTGAGAGCGTAGTGAGTATTAGCAGAACAACTGTGCCACAGGGACCCACCAGTATGTACTGTTGGTTCAGGGCACGGCCTGGAAGGGAACAGCCTGTGCTCAAGCACCTCTTACTGGTCCTGTTGCAGAGCCATGAGTGACCTTGGGCYGAGCACGGTGCAGGTGTGCTGAGCTGGCTGCCTGACTCCCTCCTGCACACGTCAGAGGTGTGGGGGTCTTGGAGGCAGCTGTGCTAACCTCCACATCTGATTTTCTTCCAGAATTGCTGGACACCCACTGGCACAGAACGAGCGCTGCTTACATATGTTCCTGCAAGAGGAGACTATTGATAGGAATTACGTCCCAGGGAAAGTGCGCCAGTAGGAGCACCTGGCACTGTCTTCCTCCATTCCACCCTCCCTCCTGCAAAAATGACATTTATTTTTACACTAAATCTGTCTTCTCTGAACCAGCTTTTCCTCTCTTGAACCTCCCAGTTTGTTCAGTATTTTCCTCTTTTGTAACTGGCAGCAGTTTGTTCTACTGGGCTGTGGTCGTGGCCTAAAGATGTGAAGATTTATGCAAGTGAGTGTGTTGTCCCACGTCTAGGGGCAGATGTGGATAGGTGTGGAGCAGGAACTTGCTAATGGCGTTCTGGTGTAGGAGCTGCCTCTCTCCCTGTACAGGAAGATAAGAGATGACCTTCACTCCCTTGTCTGTGCAGCCCCAAGCATCTCTGCAGGAGACTTTGAAGAATAGCAGTTGTCATGTTGGTCAGTGATTATATCAGGTATTAGAGTTTTAGTAAGGTTTATCCAAACCAGTGAGTAGGTGCCTGGGTGTGTCAGTCTGTCATCCACCCCATTCACCCTGCATGAAACCCCCATTCTTCACTGTCTGGAAGTGCTGAGACCCAACACCTACTCAAACCCCGCTATCAGCCTCCTGAATTACAGACCTATTTGGTGTATTTGTGTCCCCTCCTTTCTAAGGTGCTGCTGGCAGCTCGAGGGGTTTCCATCCCATGTGCTCTCATGATGCTCTTTGTGGGCCATTTGGCATGTGGAAGATGGGCTAGTCTGGGCTGTAGCCACATGTGCTGTGATGCACTGGCCCAGAGTTTAAGAAACGCCACAGCCTGCTGTAGCATGGGCTGCTGGGCTGGTGTTGCCTGCAGCACCCTGCTCAGCTGAGCCTAGTGACCTTATCCTGGGCCCCAGCTGCTGGGAGGAGCAGACTGGCTGGCTGAGGAGGAGCAGGAGAAGGCTGGTGGGAGCAGTTGTAGGATGCAGCTGTGATGGCTGCCACTGGAGGAGCCCAGCAGTGGGGCCTGGAGTGAGGCCACCTCTCCAGAAAAGGACGGCAGAAAACGGGAGTCAATCCTGGGTTAGACATTGCTTATAAAGCAGGAGAAGTGGCAGTGTCTCTTTGTGTGTTCTCCCCTGTTCTAGCAGTGAGCTAGGCAGTCACTTGTGTGGAAGTGASAACATTTGACTGGTCAGGGAAGTCTTCAGAGCTTGAGGGGACAATGAAGCTGTGACTTGCTGCAGCACAAGTGTCCTTTGGAGGCTCCCCCAGCTGCCACAGCTGTGATGAGTGAGGTTGGGCCTCAGTTYAGGGGCTCCTCAGGTCAAGGCTGGCTGGTTTAAAAGTGCTTGGTCACTTCATTGTGSCACAGTTGAGCCTTTCTTGGAGCACAGGCCCAGAGTGGATGCCCTCCTGTTCCTGCCAGGCACGCTCCCCGAGGCCTTCCCAACGTCCCTCTGTTTTCTGGTGAGGAATTGGTACTGCTGGGCGAGAGGTGCCTCTTGGGGAGAAGTCGCTGAAAGCGCGAGGGAGCTGCTCCGGGGGCTGGCTCGGTCCGGAAAGGGCCTTGGGGCAGCGCGGAGCCCGGTGCCGGTGAGGCGGCCGTGGCCTCGGAGGGGCTCGGTCCCGCCTCCTGCTGCCGCCAGTCGCGCTCGGGGCGGCTCCTTCCCCTGCCCTGCGCGGGGCTGCCATCCATCCAGCTGTCTGCACCCTGTCCAGTGTAACGTCCCGGTGCCGTTCGCATTAAACCACTGTGAAGCCAATTGTCTGCCTGGTCCTGGGGGCTACCGGGACGGGGGAACCGCTGGGACAGAGCGGTCACCGGCGAGGGGGCTGGAGAGCTGCCGGGACAGAGCGGGCAGCGGCAGGGCGGGGCGGGGGAACGGCCGGGAGGAGACGGACACGGGCGGGGCGGGAGAACGGCCGGAACAGAGCGGGCACGGGCGGGGCCGGCACAGCGCGGAGGCGGGCGGGGCTCTCCGGTTCTCYCCGGCGGTTCCGAGGCGCGATGTGGCTGCCGGAGCCGCAGGCCGGCCCCGGCTCGCCGGACTGCCCTGACCTGCTGCAGCACGTCCCGGCGCTGCGCTCGCCGGCCACCCCGCTGTACCTCAGCTTCTTCGAGGAGGAGTGTCGCGCCATCGCCGCCCGCCTGCGCCTCGGGGCGGCCGCGGAGCCCTCGCCGGGCCCGGGGGAGCTCAGCGGGCTGCAGCCCAAGCCCCCCGGACCCGCCACCTCCACGCCGCTGCCCTTACCGAGCCACGGGCGGGTCCCAGACTCGAGCGCGGGCGATTGTGAGGCCGCTGCTACCCCCGGCCCGGCCCCGGAGGAGCCCGGGTGCCTTCCGCAGCCCGCGGCCGGCGGTGGCCCCGGTGCCCGCCCCGCTCGCACGCCCGCTGTGTCCCGGCGGGCGCGGCGCGGCCCTGGGCTGCCCTCCGSCGGCGGCCCCGGCACCCCTGCCCGCTCCCCGGGCCGCGGCCGCGCCAGGCTCGCTCTCCCCCGCGCACGGGCCTCGCTGGTGCTGCAGCTCCCCGCGGCCGGCACGGGGCGCGGCGCCTGGGAAACGCGGCTCCTGCAGCCCCCAGGTAAGCGGGGTCACGGCGGGGAGCCCCGGCACGGCGCCGCCCGGCCGGCCCTGCAGAACCCCCGCTCTCCCCCAGGGACCAGGCTGAAGCTGACATCGCCTGCCAGGTCCAGGCTTCAACGTGCCAGCGGGGCTTCGCAGCAGGCACAGCCTTCCGGCCTTCCCAAGCTCGCCCCCCGGGCCAGAGGGGTGAAAAATAATTCTGCTCCTGCCAGTTGCCTCGCCCGAAGCAGGGAAGCACGTAGGTTACAGTGCTGCATCGAGAAGGGGAAGGGCCTGGGCTGCAGCCCAAGAAGGGGACAGGGCATGGGGAGTGGGGAGTCCATGGGAGCGGCACAGGTAGGAGCCTAGGAAATAGTCTCGTACCCCAAGGGTGTGTTAACACTGTCTGGGCTCCTGCTAGTGTGGGCTGGCAGCCTGTTGAGTTTGAAGCCTTCACCCCGTGGTGTTAYGGGGTCACAGCTGCCTGTGCTCCCTAGGGCAGGCAGCCTGGCTGAGCCCCGGCCTGCCTGAAGAAGGTGCAATGGTGCTGCTTGGGAATAGCGGCCTCTGTGTTTACTGTTCACTACAGCTGCTGCCAAGGTTGGGAGTTGTAAACAGCCCTCCTCAAAGCTTTCTACAGGAATTCCTGCTGTGGCTTCCCGTTCCTCACTGCGGCCTCCGGAAAAAGGGATTTCGTCCAGGCGTTTTTGCCTCAATAAAGGTGAGTCTTGGCAGAAGCCTCAGAGGCTGCAGAGTCATGGGAGAGGGGCGCTGCTGCCGTGGGAAGAATGTCCAGGTCCTCGCTGCAGGGTCAAAGCTCATCCTGGGGAATGGACTGGGGGGGTACTGCATGTGCTTGGGCTCACAGGAGGGGAGGTAAAGTGCAGAGCAAGCAAGGCTGGGTGAAGTCCTTTCCCTCTTTTGCTGGAGAGGCATCCAGCAAAGAATCCAAACAAATCTGGTGCTCGAGGCTCGTTCATAGGAGAGAGAGTGGCCGTGGTCAGTCTCTTTGCAGGGGTTGATGCTCTTTATTTTTCTTTCCTGGGTCTCACTTCAGAATCAACTACAGAGGAGCTGGTGTGCAATAGGACCCGAGAACTGAAGGAAAACGATGAGAGCAAAGAAAGGCTGGTTGCAGCAAGCATTGTCTTGCGAGCAGGTGAGCAGTATGGAGGTGTAGATCCTTGCCTTGTGTTAGGGGGAGTGTGGAGAAACATGGGCAGGCTGCTCCCCAGCTGGGCCCTGGCTGACCAGGTGTGGCCCTGGCTGAGRGTGCTCCAGCCTGTGCGGCAGGCAGGGGGTGCTGCCTGCCCAGGAACTGCAGCTGGGCAGCCCGCAGTGCTGAGCCCTGCAGAGCGAAGGGAGGCCAGGAGGCTCTCCCCACTCTGCTGTGACAGCCCTGTCCCACCCTGCCCGGGCAGCTGCCTGCCCTCCCTGTGAGAGCAGACTCACAGCAGGAGCCCAGAGCTGTTGGGAGCCAGGCCATGCAGGAGCACTTTCTCCCAGGAGCACCCATACAGGCCAAGCCAGCAGCAGCGGTTGGGCTGGAAGTGCTGGGAGACTTCTGGCTCTCTTGGACAASGTTCTGTCTTTCCCTGATCTGGAGCAGCTCTGTGGCCAGGTTGAAGAGGGGCTGAGGATGGCAGGTTTCTAATGCTGACACCTCTCTTCACAGGTAGAAATGATCAGACATGGGAGTGTGAGGAGTCCTCTTTGTCCAGTGAGCTGGCCCCTGGCCTAACTTCAGGGTGTGAAGATGCAGTCCCTGCTGAGCAGGTAAGAGCCAGCTGTGTCCTGTCACCATGGAGCACTGTTCAGTCTCTGGCTTGGGCCAGCTATGCCAGAGGTAGGAGATGATGAGACCTGGACCTGCCAATTTCTGGCTGGCACTTGAGCTGCTTCAGCCTTTCTCTGGGATGTACATGAGTCCATGGGCATTTTTTTTGCATGGCTTTACCAGCTCTCTGTGCTCAGGGGACKGCAGGCTTCTGTCCAGCTAGATTTTCTAAGGGCCTTTTGAAACATGCAAACTTCATGTGGCTTGTGTTGTCACTTTTATATGCCCTGACATGTAGGACAGGCCCCAGGATGGGATGTGCAGAGCCTGCAAGATGAATCTCCAAGTTAGGAAATCTCCTACCTGCAAAATAAGTTTGTGCATTTTCCATCAGTTTTAGGGCTCTTCACTCTGTGGCTGCAGCTTGCCAAAGGCATTCTTGTTTCCCCTGGGTGCTGGCAGATGCTCCCTACAGCAGCTCCTTTGCCAGGCACCACTCCTGTGATGGATGTGCCCTGGCAGTGGCCCCCAGGGCGTTGATCTTGGAATCTTGGATGGGCTGCAGTGCTCCTCCAGAGGATGGGCTGTGCTGTGGCTGTGTTTTGAGGTGGGGGGGTGCAACTCCCTGCATCACACTTGCACCCTGCTCTTGCCAGTCTGCAGGTGATCAGCTGTCCCAGGAACTGGAGCGTGTGAAGAAAGAGCTGGAACGAGTGAAGGGCGAGCTTGGTATGTGGAGCTGGCTGTTCTGAGGACTGCAGGACACCTGCAGTCCAGGTGACATCCCCTGTGCTTGTACCTGGAGCCCAGGGCCTGCAGCTCTGTGGGAGTGGGGCTGGATTCATGCTTAGGGCATAGAGCAGGATCTCAGTGCTGCCCTAGTCTGGGTGTGAGGTATTTAGGATGGGCTGAGCACACACCTTCTTGCCTCCTGTCTGCAGCTGACAAGACTGCCCAGTGTGAAGCCTATCAGCAGACAATCTCCTTCTTGCAGGCTCAGCTCAGAGCAGCAGGTATGTTCCCTCACTGTGGTGAGCCCTCGCTTCTGGGCAGGCTGCAGGGATGCTCCAGTGGTCCCTTGAGGGCTGTGAGGTGGGAGGAAGGATAGAGCTCATGGCCTTTCCTAGGGGTCAGGTGCTGAGTGCCAGAAGCATTACTGCTTTGATGTTGCTTCCCAGGAATCTGTCTGAAAGATGCAGCAGTGTTGGACAGTGGTGACCTGGGGAGAGACTGACAGCTGGGACCTGGGGACAGACAACAGCCATTGTCCAGCAGTGCAAGCCCCTGGGCAGTGATACATGTGGAGCTCTTGAATTAATTAATTTTTTAACTCCTTGTATGTAAAATAAAGGTGTCTTTTGCAGTGGTGCTTGCTGTCTGCTTGGGTAGAGGCAGTGCCCTGGGCGAACAGGGCAGGTCTGTGCTTGGCTATGGCTGGTTTTGCTCAGCCAGAGATTTGAGGTCTGTTACAAGGAGGAGCTGGCTGCTGGTGGATGGAGGTACAGTGTGGCTCTGAGGAAGCATATCTGGACAAAACTAATGCTTCCAGGKGGGATGCTTGGATGTGTGGTGGTGGTAGGCAGCTGTATGGGCAGGTTTCTTCCTTAGACCACCTTCCCATTGGATGTGGGAAAAGCCAATGCTGGCACAATGATGGCACGTGAGACTTCTGCAGGCTTTGGCTATTTATTACTGCTTTATTATCAGTGACTAGGGGCACGTGGTGGGAAGCAGCACTTGGGACTCAGTCCAGTCCCTCACTGTTCCTGCATGCTGGCCCTGCTCTGCTGCCCTCTCTCTATCCTTGGTTGWTGCAGGCACCTTCTGCACTGCCTTGTGTCTGGGTGAGGCACTGGAGAGTCTGGTGCTGGCAGTGCCCTGAGGTTGGGCTGGGAAGGCTGGCCTGTTCCTGCTCCTGTTATTTCTGGCTGGTGTTCCTGGCTGCTTTGGAATGCACATTCACAGGTAGCCCACACCCCTTCCTGGGGCACTGCTGTGCACTGTGTGCAGGGGTGGCTGCACAGGAAAGCTGTGTTGGCTGTCTCCCACCCCTGCTTGGCACTTGGTTGCTGGGGCAGCTCCAGTGCTGGCACAATCTGCAGCACAGAGCCCTAACATGCTGTGTGTTCCCTGTACATGCATGGTGAAGATAGTACCTGCACCAAGAAGTTAAGGGGGTTGACTCAAAAAAGTGCCCTGCTATTTGTAAACAAAGAGGAACTCGTGGGTGAAGCTGGACTCAATGGTCCTTATGGGTCCCTTCCAATCTGAAATACTCTAATGTTTCATTTGTGGAAGGTGGTGGGGGCATCCAAGGACTGATGTGGATCTGTTTCTGCAGGGCTTCTGGCACCCTTTATGGGCTGGAGCCATCTCGTACCCTCCTTTGATGCTGGCTRTGTGTGCTTTGCCACTATTTGCCTTCCTGCTGCTCCTGTTGAGACATGCACTTGGCTTGTTCTGTGCCTCTGCCTGCTCCCAGCCCTTGGCCTGTGCTGCTGGATCAGGGCCCTGGATGATGGAAATGGGGAGCCGTAAGGCTGGGAGGCGAGGATGGGACACTGGGAAGACATACGTGGAGCTGCACGTGAGGTTTGGGAACTGGAGACTGTTCTGGTGTCCTCATCATGCTCCTTTCTGGAAACTGCCTCCCAGTGCCTGATGTTGCAAGAAAATTTCTGGAAATAGGGAAATGTAATCTGCCCCCTTGCTATTCTGGGTAACCAGTGCATGCTTGTCTGGGACAGGGTGACCCTGCTTGGAGTCCTGCTGTGCCCGTGGTGCTGCCTATCCTGTCTGAGACCATTCTCGGCGATTGTGCTGCCCAGGTGGGTCCTTGCCTACAGCTGTCAGTCCTGGAATGAGTGGGAAGTGTCTGAGAAATGACCTTACTTCGTCATGGGGCCAGGGGTGCTGAACTGCACTTCCTCGATTCTGAGAAGCTTGCGTCGCTTCCAGTTAGAAGCATGAGCTGGTGTTTCCAGGCGTTTCCTCCACCCGGAGGATGCGGGGGAGGCACTGCCTTAGCGCTCCCGCCTGCCCTGCCCTGCTCCCCTCCGCTCAGCAAGAGACTGACAAGCTTTTTGCCTCTCTATCGGCAATACCGGAGCAGGGCATTGCCGATGACGCCGGCGAGGGGCTGGCTTAGCTCCCCGAGCTGCCGCTTTGAACGGGCGCTCACGACACGCCAGCCCTGGATTGCGTCAGGCGCTGCCCGCTGACGGGCGGCTCCCAGCCTGAGTGCGGGACAGCACGGTGCTGCCCCTGCCTCGCTCCTGGCTGCCGAGCAGTTCTCCCAGGAGCGGCGTTTCCCATCCCTTAGTGCCTGTTGCTCCCAGAACTGAGGGGCTGTAGCGGTGCRGACGGAGGTCGGGGAGAGGCCCCGCACAAGGCGCGGGAGGAGCTCCGCTCGCAGCCCCCGCAGCGGCCCGGCCTCGCCGCCTCGCCTCGCTCCGTTCTCATAGCACAGCTGGGCTCGGGGCACCCTCAGCTGATCCCTCCGTAGCATTTCCGCAGAGAGCAAGGTGCCTTGCCCTCCTGGTCTCTTGTCCGCAGCAGCCGCAATCCCGCCGTGCCATTTGTCGCGGGAATTTATATTTTCGAAAATGAGCGCGGGAAGAGGGGAGCGGGTGGGGCCTGGAAGGAAGGTCGGCTCTGCCCTGCCTCCCGCCTCCTCCCCTGGCCTTTGGGTGAAATCTCGTCTGTTCCCGTCCTCCCTTTTATATACCCCTCTATCACGGCGGAACTCGTCACCTTCTGCTCTCGGGCGCGGCGCTAAACGGAACTKAGTTCACCTAAAGGGGATCCACGGGGGCGAGCCGAGCCGCGCCGAGCCGCGCCACAGGTGAGTGTGGCGCCGCAGGTGAGCGTGTCGGGCGCTGCCGCCGGACCTGGAGCCTCTTGGCGCAACCGGTGCCGATCTTGCATCAGCTGCCGCCAGCCCACACGCGGCCGCTCCTTCCGCTCCTGCCGCGCTCGAATTCTGCCGTACCCGGGTTCYGCGGCAGGACAGAGCCTGGCTGGCGCTCCTGGGGACGCAGATGCCCCCGCGGGGCTGAGGCGGTGGTCCCGAGCTAACAGCTCCCCACACCGACTCTAAATCGCGGCGGGATGCGATAGTCGCTACCGGGCTGCGGTAGGCACCGGGATGCAGCGGGAGGCTCCTGCTGCCGCCTGACCCATGCGGATGTCGAGTCCGGGTGCTGGAGGTGCTTGGAACAATTGAGCAGCGCTGGGGAAGGCAGCTRGAGTTGTCCAGGTAGTGTTTGAGGAGGGTGCTGGTGCTGGGGGGACTTGTTGCTCTTGGGGTAAAGGCTGAATGGGACACGTGCCAGCTGGGGAGGAGGTTTATCAAGAAGCAGGATGGATCGCTGGTTAAAGGGGAGCAGCCGAGTTGGTGGCTGCTGCTGTGATTCTGATAATCCTCTATGGAAATGTTTACAAAGTTATTCTTTTGTGCTTAGGCTGATACAGTAGTGTGGCATGCGGTGCTGGGCACGTGGATGGAGTGTTCTCACTTTGCCGATGAAGGGAGAAGCCAGCAGGGAGAATGCACTGGTGGCTGGGTGGTTCGGTGCGGGCAGAGGTGCCAGCTGTGGCCGTGGGCATTGGGAACCACTTTCCTTGTAGCTCCTCTGTGCTGGATGCCTGCTTCACAAGTTGCTCATCTGAGCTTTTTGGGCATAGGTGGCTGCTGTGAGCAAGAGGAGTGGGAATGTCACACATTYGGGGTGATTACAGCCTGTAGAGCTTGCAGACTACTTAGCAAGCACTGTTAGCAGGCAAGGGGCTTGCATCAGGAACCCATGCTGTGTGTCTGTCTGCTTATGCATCCCTGTAGAGAATGTGCTGCAGATGCCAAAAGCAACAAAGGAATGGCTCCATCCCAGCCTGCTAAATCCTGTGCTGGAGAAATTGTCTCCGCATCATTGCTGCCCACGTTCCAGGCTGGAGAAATGTACCAGCAGTCAACTTTGGTCTGAAGGATCTCCAGACTGCCAGGCCTGGGAAGCAGTGGGCAGGCTTTGGGATGTGCCTATGAGCTCTATGGTTGAGACCACACAGGGCTTGAGCAATGAGCACTTCCCAGCATGGACTGGCTGAGTTCATCCCTGACTCACTGTCGTGGGCAAGGGCTGTGCAGGCAGGGTGTGTGCAGCCCCACAGTGCCGTGGAGGGTGCCCCACCACTATCTCTGGCCAACCAGTGTGGCAGGCGCGTGGTGCCAATGAGTGAGCTGGGAGCTGGGCTCCCATGGGCATCATTGCCTACCCTGCCCCTTGCAGTGCCAGTCCTGCTGCCTGAAGGACACTGAGCTTCACATTTCACTTTTCTTGCAGGACTTTTCACYAGCTGAGCTTCACTGAGGAGAAGACAAGATGTTGAGGGAAAAAATGGCCGTTTTTGGGAAGAAGCTGATCCGCCGGCGCATGGTGGACCTGAGCTCCGATGACACACATTTTGCTCGCTGCCTCTCCACGCTGGATCTTGTGTCCCTGGGGGTGGGCAGCACACTAGGGGCTGGTGTGTATGTGCTGGCCGGGGAGGTGGCCAAGGAGATGGCCGGTCCCTCCATCGTCCTCTCCTTCCTGGTGGCTGCTTTCTCATCGGTACTGGCTGGGCTCTGCTATGCAGAGTTTGGGGCCCGTGTCCCCAAGGCCGGCTCTGCATACCTCTACAGCTACGTTACTGTCGGCGAGATCTGGGCTTTTATAGCCGGGTGGAACCTCATTCTCTCCTATGTGATAGGTASGAGGCCAGGCAGCCTGTGTGGGGCTCCTTCCAGTGCCCTGCTGGCACCGTGGGGGGCTTCTGAGGGCAGCGTGTGGTGCTGTGGGGGCAGTGTGTGGGGTGGGATCAGCAGGGAGGGGGGTGCTCAGGTGTGGGTGGCTGGCGCCAGTCTGCCCTGRGCTCAGACTAATGCACAGGTTTGTCATCAACCAGGTACGGCCAGTGTGGCTCGAGCCTGGAGTGCAACATTTGACAACATCATCGGCAACCACATCTCCACCTTCTTCACCACCAACATCCCAATGCACGTGCCAGGAGTGCTGGCTGAGCATCCAGACTTCTTTGCTTTGATCCTGATTTTGCTGCTTACTGGTGGGTGTGCAGGACTCTCCATGGTACAATGGGTGATGGCGCAGAAGCCTGATGGGTCCTCACTGACCTYTTCTGTCCCCACAGTACTGCTGTCTTTTGGTGTCAGCGAATCTGCCCTCGTGAACAAAATCTTCACGGCGGTGAACCTGTTGGTGCTGAGCTTTGTCATCATTGCTGGCTTTATCAAGGGAGACATCAAGAACTGGCAGCTTTCAGAGGAGAACCATGTCAATTTGTCACTGCTAGACCCACCGGTTGACATGTAAGTAGAGCAACTGTGCCAGGCTGGGATCTGGCATAGGGCAGGCACAGGCCCTGCTGTCCTTGCACCTCATGGCAGCTGCTCTCCTGCATTTCTTCCAGGAAAAAAGCTTTYGGCTCTGGTGGGTTTTTCCCCTTTGGACTGGAAGGGATGCTGACCGGCGCTGCCACCTGTTTCTATGCCTTTGTGGGCTTTGACTGCATTGCCACCACAGGTACTGCCTTGGGTGAGGGTGCCCCTGTGAGGGCATTTCCCCTGCACAGCCAGCAGCTGGCTGGGAGCTGATGGGGAGGATGCTCCCACATGGTGTGGGAAAACAGCTGGTCTCACCACTCCTGGGAGGTTTCTCTGTGGAGTCTGTGTCTTCAGCTGGCCAGACAGAAGGGCTCAGAGCCTGCCCTGCCCCAGGAAAAGTGGCTCATTATACCGCATGGTGGGAGCAGGGCTGCGCCCTGCCTGCACAGCCAGCTCCCAGAGCAGCAGGGAGCCTTTTGACTGCTGAGCCGAGCCCGCCACAGTGCTGGGAATTGCTKGTGTCTCCTAGTTATTTCCCAGCCTCAGGCAGCCTTTTTCCAAATGACTGGGTTCATGCAAAACTGCTGCTTCCTGGAGCACWGGCAGCTCTCTTAATTTCCTCTCATTACCCCAGAAATCTACTTAGTGGGTGGCTGGTACAGGCTGTTCTGCCTGACCTTGCCTGTGCCACCCTGCCTCCAGGGGCTGCCCAGCAGTCTCCTTTCCTGCTGCTGAGCCCCTTGCTGGGAGCCTGGTGCAGCACACCTCTGCAAAGCCAAGCACACATTCAAGGAGGATCTCCATTCAACAGGCTCTGTAGGGAGAGGGAGCTGATGGTGGGGGGGGAAGGACTGGCATGGCCGAGGGCTGGCTGCAAGCCCAGGCTGCCAGGCAGCTCCATTCCTTCTGCCAGTACAGCAGCAGCATGGCCAGGGACCCCTCTCTCCGACAGCCCCTGCTTGCTGCTCCCCAGTCCTGTGCTGCCATGGAAAGTCCCTGCTCTGGCTCATCCCCTGAGGGTACTTGCCCCATGTTGTGCAGTGGAGTGGGGCACATGTGGCCTCTTGTTTCTGGACAGGGGAAGAAGCCAGGAACCCGCAGCGCTCGATTCCCATTGGCATCATTGTGTCCCTCCTCATCTGCTTTGTGGCTTATTTCGGGGTCTCTGCATCCCTGACTCTCATGGTGCCCTACTTCCTCCTGAACAAGAGCAGCCCTCTGCCTGAGGCTTTCAAGGCGGTTGGTTGGGAGCCCGCCCGCTACGCCGTTGCTGTTGGCTCACTCTGTGCCCTCTCCACCAGGTAGGACTGGCTCTATTCCTGGCACTGCTTGAGGCACAGACAGGGACCAGCAGCATTAACCTGGCTGGGCTGGGGATTTGCTCTGTCCAGTTGCTGACCAGCTCCTGGCACAGAGCTGGTCCCTTCCCATTTTGGGTGGTAGATGTGGGCAGCTKGCCTAATCTCTCTCCCCGACAGCTTGCTGGGCTCCATGTTTCCCATGCCCCGAGTGATCCATGCCATGGCAGAGGACGGGCTGCTCTTCGGGTTCCTCTCCCGGATCCACAGTGGCAGAAAGACCCCTCTGATCGCCACCTTTGTCTCGGGGTTCTTCGCAGGTAAGGCTGCTGGCCACTTCCTCTCACCCAACCCTGTGGTGGTCTGTGGCGGTGTTTGCGGGTCCCTAGGATGAGGGAAGAGATGAGAATCTTGACTCCATGTTTCAGAAGGCTGATTTATTATTTTATGATATATATTATATTAAAAGAAAATTATATACTAAAACTATACTAAAAGARTAGAGAGAAAAGAGACAGAAGGCTAGCCAGGAAAGGATTGAATAATAAAATCRTGTGASTGCTCACAGCCTCGACACAGCTGGCTGTAATTGGTCATCAAGTAAAAACAATTCACATGAGATCAGTCAAAGATGCACCTGTTGGTAAGCCATCTCCAGACCACATTCCACAGCCATCAGATAGTTATTGTTTACATTTMGTTTCTGAGGCCTCTCAGCTTCTCAGGAGAAAAACGCTAGCGAAAGGATTTTTCAGAAAATATTTCTGTGACAGTGGTCTGGAGCTGTGCTCATGCTGCCTGTCCTCATTTTTGCAGCGGTGTTTGCCCTCCTGCTTGACCTGAAGGACCTGGTGGACCTCATGTCGATCGGCACGCTGCTGGCCTACTCCCTGGTGGCGGTGTGCGTGCTCATCCTCCGGTGCGTGACTCCTCGTGTTTGGCGGTGCCCMGGGTGGATGTTCCTCACATCGTCCTGGGGGCTTGCAGCCACAGCTGTTTTCCAGGGGCATGATGCATCCTGGGGAAGTGTCAAGCCCCCAAGATGGAGGCTGCTGACCAGAGCCTGTGTGTGACTCTGGGCATGTCATTGGAGTGGCTGTCGCAGGGCCACTGCCGGAGCAGCAGGGATGTGAAGGTGCTGCCCATTGTTCCCTTGGGCTAGGAAGTTGCTTGGGCTCTGCTGCAAGCTTGTCTTACCTGCTCAGGTACCAGCCCAGACAGCTGAACTCCCCGAAGGCCGTGGAAATGCTGGAGCTGAATGGGAACGAGGAGGAGAGAGCAATCATGAACCCAGCCATCACTGCTGCCAGTGCCCAGCAGAAAGAGACCTTGTCCCTGGCGATGCTCTTCAACCCGCCTGGGGACACCCCCACTGTGCTCTCGGGGCGCATTGTCTATGTCTGTGTCGCGGTCATTGGTGAGTGAGTGGGAACTGGCTGCTGGTGTCCCCTCCTGCCAGGGCCTGGAGTGTTTTGGCATGTCTCTGTAGAGCTGGGAAGGGATGGAGAGCATGCCAGGCAGAGGAGAGGGGCCGGGTTGCCAGTCGCTGTTGGCAGTGCCAGCAGGTGCTGAGCCCTAAGCAGGGTGCCMAGTGCAGGGTACAGATGTGGTTTGGGGTGCACAGGCATTGTTGGAGGACATGGGTGCTAAGCCAGGGATGTGCAGGTGGTCATGGGAGATCCTGTGATGAGCCTGACCCATGCTGGCCACGAGCAAGGGCAGTCCCCAGCCCCTTGAGAGTGCTTGGGCTCAGCCAGCAGGGTTTGATCCATCTGTCAATGGCTCCAYTGTAGTGCCAGAGTGGGGTGGCTCAGCCAGGTCTAGGTGAGCATCAGAGCTGGGTCCAAGCCCAGCCAAGCACAGGCTCCCTGSAGCTTGCTGGTCTGGGAAGTGCCTCCAGCAAAACACTTTCCTAAGGCTTTGGGGTGGGTGTTGGAGGCAGTGCATGCTGGGCCTGACCAAGAGGAGTGGGTGCCTCAGCAGAGCTGTGGGTGAGGCTCGGGGCCCCAGGGAGACCATGTGCCATGCAGTCCCCTGACTACCCCTTATCTTGCAGCTGCACTSATCACAGTCATCTGCGTGGTCCTGACCCTCAATATGGCTGCACTGAAGGATGCCAATGTGGGCGCTGTTGTGCTTCTGGTGCTGCTCCTCGTGGCCCTGCTCATTTTCACCATCATCATTTGGAGGCAGCCGCAGAGCAATGCACGATTAAACTTCAAAGTGAGTGCAGCCCCCTACATCTTGGTGTCTGCACCCCCTGGACTCCATCAGGATCTGGGCATTGCAGGTTCTGCCAGGGCTTGCTGCCAGGCAGTCACCAGGAAAGCCCTGAAACGTCTCTCTGAGGTGCAGTCCTCAGTATGGAAGTGCCTGGGTGCTCTGGGCTGTGGCAGGGAAGGGGTCCTTCCCTTGGCCAGTAGCATCCTCGAGCCCAGCCTGGTCCCTCAAGGCACAGCTGACACAGCRCTTCTTGTCCCTTGCAGGTTCCTTTCCTGCCACTGGTGCCAATCCTCAGCACCTTCATTAACATCCTGCTGATGGTCCAGCTGGATAAGGGCACCTGGGCGCGGTTTGCCGTCTGCATGGTTGTGGGTAGGTATCCTGTGCTGGGCAATGCAGTGCCCACGGGTCTCTCCTGGGGGTCTGTTAGTGCTGCCAAGCCACCATTGCACATTTCATTATGGAAACTGTCCTGCAGGTTTCATTATTTACTTCGCCTATGGGATTTGGAACAGCGTGGAAGGGAAAAATGCGGAAACGGCCCGTGCCACAGCAGAAAAACCTCTGCACCATCCTGGGCTGGACCTCAGCTCTGGGGCTGCTGCGGTCTGAGGGCCTGGGGACCAGTGCTTCATGGACCTCTTCACCACTTTGGGACAAGATTACGATCCAGAGAGTACATCCATCCCCTCTCCTGCARAGACTGAGTTCCAGAGTGAAGTACTAAGGTCTGAACAAAAGGTCCTGAGTCAAAGCTGACCTAGGATGAATATTCCAACCAAATGTTGTATGTTTCCGCTCATTAACAAAGTATTGTTTTACGTACTTACTTATTGGCAAAACATGTGTGTCTAGAAACAGCGTAAAGCTACATCTGGCCTAATTAGGGGGATATAGGATCAAAGACAACTCCCTTGGGTCTTCCTTGAGCCCTGGCCAGGCTTTGGGAGGAAGCTGATAGGAAAATGAAATCAGAAGTGGTGTCAGCTGGTTTGTTTAGCCGTGTGAAACCCGGGCCACTGTCCCAGCAYGGCGGGGGAGCCGCGTGGCCTGCAGAGGAGGCGGYGCTGCAGGAGYTGCCAGCTCCTGGCGTGGTTCTCCAGCCCTTGGCTGGGACAGCTTCCCCCCAGAGCTGATGGCTCTTGGGCTTGGGTGATGTGGGATGGATCTTCCTTAATCACTGTAGGCATTCTTTCCTAGCAATGATTAGCATTGCTCAGCTTGTCCCTTTGCAATCCTTTGYTCATGGTTRGGTGCCTTGCTTAGCTTATCCTTTTGTGATTCTTTGCAGTTTTCCATCATAGTAAATACCACTGTTCCCTAAGTTGGTGCCTGTGTCTCTGACCCTACTCACCAGCTAAACAAAATCAGCATAGTCAACAGGGTCAGAACAAACTGTTGCTTTTAAAATCTAAATTAAAGTAACCAGTCCTGTATGAAATTCGCAGGTGAGAAGAACTTCCATATAGTTCACTGGTCCTGAAGTGGGCTAAGGTTGGAGGACCATGTGAGCAATGGGGAAGTCAGTTAAAAGAAGTTGAACTGCTGGATGTTGGATGAAATGCATTCAAAAATCACATACTGAAAAAAGAAAAGAACTTGTGGATTGGAAAGCCAAGGATGGATTTTGTTAACAGTATATCAAACAAACAAAACACCAACAAAAGGAACAGTTGTTGAAATGCTCTAACATGAACCAACAGATGTGAGTTGCAGAATCAAATTGTAATGCTAAAATGCCAAAATAAGCTGCTTGCTGATAAGAGGGATTTACCAGACTTGCTGAGAAGGCTGCAGTTAGAGGAGCTCAGTATAAGGAAAGGAGAGGGCAAGTGAAGCACAAGAAAATGCATGCAGTGATTGCAGAGGCAGGTGTGCAGTGGGATCCTGATGAATGGAATGGAGATATTTGGGCTGCTGTGGATTCTAGTGAGGTTGGTTCCTGAGATGAATTTGTAGATGTGAGACCATGGAGACGAATGGTAGAATTAGATGCTAATGATCAGGAGGGATACTCAAAGAGGATTATACTCAGCATGAAGTAAATTAAATATTTGAGCAGTTTAGGAAAAAACAGGGGAACCTCTTTTCTCTTGGGTGGTGTGCTTGCATGACCAGGGAGCATCAGGGATAACCCTAGACTCAGGGGACTCTAAGAAGCTTTTAGATTGAGTTTGGATTCTTTTGTGCAGTATGCATTTTGGAARAACATTCACGATACTAATTTGTTAGCTTTGGCTGCTTTGGATGTAATACTAAATACCCTACAGCAAATTATTGGCCAGGATCTGAAAAAGTCAGTGGTACACTTTGTGAGATTGTGTACAAAGAGATGCATGAGAACCTCTTGTGATTTTTTTATTTGTAGATAATATTACTGAAGATATAAGTAGTCACTCCAATATTTGTACCTGTAACTTTATTGCAATGGTAGGCTTTTAGTTATTTATTTTTTTTATATTTTTTAAATGAAGATTTTTAGTTTTTTACCTCCTGTTATATCCTGTCAATCTTTGGAACCTAACTATACCCTGATTCAAGACTTGCAGCCTACTCGCATTGGTATGAACTGGTAAAGATTCTGTTCCAACACACAGACCTGAGGCTTGCTGAAACAAGCTCAGGAGAATGGATAAAAGGCTTTGATGGCTGTCCATCATGGCATGGCAGAAATCCATCATGTGATGGAGAACATGGATGGTGGGACATTATTTTCAGATGGGTGCCTACAGCTACCAGAATTTTCAACTGAGTGCTTCACCCTGGTGTTGTTTTATTGATGCTAATCCTTTTGCTTTTTGTTGTGATAWTTGCATTGTATGTTAAGGTTTGGATGATCATGAAACAATTATCTTACCAACTACCTCCACTGATAGTAGACAATCCATGCAGTACCAAAGCATGAAATGCTCTCAAGTTCTATTTGGATATTGTGAAGCTTGAGTGATTAGAGTCACAGGGTGTATTGTGTAGGACAATGACTGAGAACTCTGTGGACAGGTAACTGGGGGTACAATTAGAGGAAACTGAGGACTTAGAACAGTTTGGAAATTATAGGGTATATATATTCCTTAATTTGGTGTCTGTGTCTCTGACCCTACCTACTGGCAAAAGAGTCAGGACTGCAGAGCTGGGCCATGTGCTGCCTCTTTCCATCACAGGAAAGTCACCTGGTTGGTGGGAGTGCTGGTGGCTCAGGGCTGGTCTCTGTCCTCCTCCAGTCCCACAGAGGGGCAGTGACACCAGCACAGCCCCCTGGCCATGAAAATTGCTTTCTCTGTGCACAGGAGGCCCCACATGATGGTGCTGCTGTACTCATTCCATCTGCCATGTGGCTGTGTTCACCATCTCCTCCCTGCCTTCCAGGTGCCAGACTTGTGCCTGGCAGCCCTGGCTGGAGCTCTGCAGGAAGGCTTACTGCAACTTGTTCTGGTACTCACAGTACTCTGGTACTCGCTACTAGCAAACTGGTACTGCCCTCACCATGCTGTTTGATGTAAATATCTTGCTCAAGTGTCAGTGAGATGTCCTCAGTGTAGTTGTTCTTGTGTCCAACCTCATCTGCCTTTCTATAATTTTAGGGTGAATTTTWAAATCTATTAAATTAAATGTTTGTAAGTGCTTTTTCCTGTTAGTCTTGCTGTTAATGGTCTGGGGTCATGGGCCCCTTGGCAGGACCCTACCTGCCCCTGGGCTGGGTGCCAGGCTGGTGCCAGTGCAGGACAGTGCTTGGTCCCAGCCAGCTGTGCTGGGTGACATCCCTGCCCAAAACCTGCCAGCTGGAGCTGCCAGTGCTCACTGTGAGCCAGGAGCTGTGAAGCAGTGCTTCAAATCAGCTCCAGACCGCTGCTGGTACCTGGGGGGAGGACAGCAGCCTGCCATGGTCCTGCCTTTCAGGCCGTGTGCAGGGAGGGATTGTGCCACCAAGTTCCAGAGCAGTGGATACAGTAAAGGCCTTGGAAGTAATACCTCCTGGAGGTGCCAGCAATGGCCTGCAGAGGAAGCCTGACCAGAAGCTGGGCTGCATCCATGAGAGAAGATGATTTTCCAGATTTTCCTCTGGTCTAAATCAGATCTGACATAAGAATCTAATTTAAGGCAGATGGACTGTGCTTGGYTTTGGCATCTCTCGCTGTTCATTGGCAGTGGTGCCGGGTCACTGCACGGTCAGTGGTGGGACCTGCACCATCAGCTCTGCTTGGCCCCTGTGCTGGAGCTGGGAGCCCTCTCCCAGGGCTGTCCCTGCAGCAAAAGGGGCTGTGGCTCCTGCTCTGGCCCCAGCACAGGCACTCACTGTCCCAGTGTCCCAGGCTGCTGTCCCTGCCAGAGCCTCAGGCACAGGTGACTCTGTGCGTGCTGCCAGCCCTCCTAGTCAGGCTGGTGCCTCAGTGTGCCATGCTGGCTTCACCACCCCACCTCGTGGGTATCTTCTGGCCAGGGGCAGCACAGGGTCCCTGCTGAGCCCTGAGCCTGCCCTGTGCTCATGCACCCAGTTTTGGGTGCTGCTACCCAAAGCTAGAGGGCAATGGGCCTGTGATACAGCTGCAGCTGTCACCCCCTGTGCCCTAGTTTGTGTCTGTGTCCCCCCACACGTGTGCACATCCAYGCCCATGTCCATTTGTGGGTCTGTTTGTGCCCATGGGCACATCCCTGCCTTACAGGCCATCCCACTCAGCACTGCCATCCCAGCCTGGGCATCCACTGGGGCTGGCAGAGTCCAGGGCATGGAGCAGGATTCTGGAAGCTCTGGACAGCTCCCACCGTGGCAGCTCAGCAGGGAAAGCTTTGGGGAGTCAGTGCCACTGAGCCATGGCACAGTGGCCCTGTTCACCCCCAGGCTCTGGGCCAGGCATCCTGTCCTTGGCTACCACCCTGTGGGGGCTGCCCCCAGCTCTGCACCCACTCTAGGGGTCCCTGCCTTCCTCTCTGTGCAGGCTAGCAGGGATGGCACCACATCCTCTGCTGGGCAGCACCTCTGCCTTTCCCAGGCCSTGCTGGGGTTACTGCACATCTCGGCACAGCAGCTGGTGAACAACAACAACCAGAACAGCACTCAGAGCCTCAGTGTGTGTCTGCACAAACCATCTGTGTCACTGCTGTACCTGCTGCCCCAGCAGCCTGCTCTGATAGCAGCCCAGCTCCATCCCACAGAGCCTGGGAGGAAAGCATGTTCCTGGGGAAGCCTGTCAGGGGCTGGAGGGTGCCTTTCCCCTCCTCTGTCAGTCTGGGAGGGGCCCTTCTGTGGTTTGAGAGAATCAGCAAAAAGCAGAGGCTGGCTTTGCTGTTGGGAGGCCTGTGATGAGCCACCCTTCTGGGGAAAGGAAGAAGGAAGGAACCACCCCCAACACAGCTGCACGTGGTTTGCCCKGGCAGTTGGGTCATTTCCTCCCCAGGCTGTTGAGTCCCACTGTGTCTGGCCCAAGCCATGCTGAGCGGGCAGGTGGCTGGGGAGGCTTCCGTGGCCACTGGCTGGTGACAGTGTGCTCTGGGGTCATGCCAAGGATGCAGTGCTGCTGGGGTGGGCTGTTGGGGGTGCAGAGAGTGGGTGATTGCCAGCCTCCCTCCCCATCTGGCTCCACCACATCCCATGGCATTCATAACTTCATATCTTATCTGGATAACTTAATATCCAGCTGGTTTGRGGGGACATGGGGCTTTCCTGGTGGACCTTTCAGAGCAGCTCTCTGGACACCAGATGCCTGCCACCTCCAGGGGGTACCAAGGGGCCATGAGTGTGGCCATGCAGGCTGGGGCAGGATGGAGATGGGGGCTGCACTGCTGAGCCTCTGGAGGCAGAGCTGCAGCTGCAGAGCCTGCCCCTGCCCCTGCACTGCTCCCTGGCCAGAACAGGCCCTGGCAGGCAGAGATGTAGCAGCAGATTAAATTTTGATCCGCTTGGGAATTAAATAGGTTGGCAAGTCTGCTCTGCTCTGTGATACCAAATGCTTCAACATGAGGAATTAATGTGCCATCTTCTTCCCTGTCAATCTGAGCACTGTCAGATCCCCTTCCCGGATGGTGGGGCAGAGCTGCAGTGGCTGCTGAGTGGGATGAATCCATCAGCAGGGCCTGAGTCCTGGAATCTAGGGAATTGATACAGGCAGATGGGGTCACTGGTGTAAGAGCAAACTCGTATCAGCTCCTGACATTTCTTGCAGCAGCACTGGGTTGTGCTCCCTCACAGTCCAGAAGGGCTCCAGGAAATCAAAGCAGGTGATGGGTGAGATTTTATCACTCCCTTCTCACCTGGCTCCAGGCAGGGYCCAACCCTTCTGTTCTCTGTGATAAGCTTAAGCACACATGACCCAGTAGCTGCGAGGAGCCCGTGTGCATCCAACAATCCTCTTGCCCTGAGCTGTGCCAGGTGGCCAGCTCTCAATAAACACACAGGCTCAGTGCTTGCCTCTCTTTGCTTTTGCAGGCCTGGCATGATGGTTGCTGCCACATGGCTTCTCTTCCCTTATTCTCCTTTCCTCCCAGTGCTTCAGCTGCTGCCCTGGTTCCTGCTCTTGTCCCCCAGTCCACACTGCAACTAGGCAAAGGGTGGCTCCTCTCCGAGCCTGTCCTGGAGCTGCCAGCATGCTGTGATGGCACCTGCACCCTGCAGGATGTCACCCTGGAGCTTCAGAGGAGTCTGTCTCATGAGACAGCTGTACCCCCATGGCACCCACACCTCACTGAGGTGGAAGTGAGCCTGTGAGTGAGTGAGTGAGTGAGTGGTGCAGGGAGGAGATGGCAGAGGCAGCATGGGCAGTGCCCATAGCACATTTATGGTGCAGATGGGTAATTTTCCATCAGTGTGGCCACTTCCTGATGAACTACCCCTTCTGTGCCACYAAAGGCTGCACAGGTGTGCTGGTTTCCCAACCTCATACACAAGAGATTTCTTGCTAATCATAGAGTTTTAAGGCTGTTACATCCCCCTGTCCTCCTTAAGCTTTCCCATTTTCCTGCTGTGTTCACCCAAGCAATTATTCCATCTTTAATTCATATTCTCCACACAGGACCTCACACTGATGGTGCTTTGCAAGGCTGGACAGATGACTGCTCTTATTTTTTCCATTTTTATGCCAATGTCCTGTTCCATTTCACTGCATCTCAGAGCAGCCTGGTCAATGCTGACAGTTTTTAAAGCTGCTGAAGAATAAACATGCAGTTTCTTCAAGACCTGTGGCAGTTGTACAGGCACAGCAACCTGACTTGCAAAACAAACAGGTAGGAGACATTTTGACAAACTAAATGTAACACCCCTCCCAGCTCAGTTATCATGACTTTGGGGTAATGTGAGTGTTAAACTAATTTAACTGCCTGGTCTGCACRTAAGTGTGCAACAGTTTCTATCATCCTGGACAAGATAATGCATGAAAAATCATGACACATTACTGGGCAGGGAGCAGCTGCTATTGTTTACATAATACAAACCAAATTTACAGACAGAATTTAGCTTGTTCAATGGAATTACCTGCCCTACCTGAGAGGTTCTTGGGGACAGATCAAAAAGGGTTTAGATCTCATCTTGTTTGGACATAAGAACAAGCTAGAGAGTGCTGGCCATGCTCATCTTAAAATGGGAAGAAATGCAGGGAAGGGAGTTCTTGGTTCCCTCCTAAGTGATCACTGAGCATTTGTTATGTTTTACAGGCTACTCCAATTGTGGCACAGGTGACAGGACAGAGAAAACTCTCCTGAATTTTCTCAAGCTGCTGATATGAAACATAAGGACTGGTCTGATTGACAGCATAAGCAACTTGTTTATGACATTGGCCCTGAGCTACWGCACAGCAGGAGAGGAAAAGCCACCAACACAGAAGTACAGAGAACCATGGTAAGACTTGTGCACACTCCTAGTGTCCATGTGTGTGTTTGCAAGTGACAGCAGCTTTACAACACCAACAGATGTGTCCCCCACCCAGTTTGTGTCACAGAGAAAGTGGTTCTGACACGCAAACTGCAATTGCTGCAGGATTCAATGTTGGAGTGGCTGGATACCAGGTGCCCACCAAGCCACTTGTGTCACTTTCCCCCTCGGGGGTGTCCCTATCCGTGGCAAGGTGTTGGAATTAGCTGGTCTTTAAGGTCCCTTCCAACCCAACCCACTCTGTGATTCTGTGATTTGTCCAGGTTACTCCAYGGAGAGGGTTCACAAGCTAACGTTGACCTGGAACATGCATTTCCCCAAAGTCTAGGAAAGCTGGTGCCTCCTCCTTGCTAGCTGATGGAGACATAGTTGGTATCTTGATTACATCCATAGGCACGTGGTGACATCCCAGATTTTGTTTCCAAGAGCTGAACAGCTGTTGGGTTTCCCTATCTTCCTGCTGACTTTGGGTCCTGTTATGCCAACATCAGAGCAGCCAATAAGGACTCCACATGGCTGTGATCCTTCCACACATCTCAAAGTTCTGATGAGGGCAAACTGGGTGGTTTCTGCTTCTTGTCTGAATTCCCTCACTCCTTCCTGCATTTTCTTTTCTCAAAGACCAGCTTCTTGATGGAACCCTTCTTCTCCCTCCTCCCCTAATAACTGGTGATACAGACCCATTGACTTCCATGTCCACTGGATTTTTCCCATAACTGGGGCAAYGGCAGTTCTCATTTGGGCCCCTATCTCTACTATCACCTCAGATGGAGTTTGTTCCCAGTCTCAGTCAGGTTACTCCCAGAGATGGCTGGGCTCCCTGAGTTAACCACAGCCCTCTGACAGCCCTGAACTGGGCTTTGCAGGCACACGCCAGGCCCCAGTACAGTGCTGGAAGCTGCTGGTTTTCACTGGGCTAGGCACCTTCTGTCAGTTGGCATGTCAGTTTGCCAGGGTTACCTGCCTGTTCAGGTGTAGTCCCAGGCTAAGGGAGGTGATAACTAGCCCAGGCATTTGCCCAAATCCTTCCACACACTCTGCCACCCACGGACCAGCTGCCTCAGGGCACATTTCAGTACTGACTCACCCAAAAATTGTCTTCTCTTACACCAGGACAACACGAGATTACACAGACCCCATGATATGCCAACCATGTTAATGAGTAGCATTAAATATCTCGCATAAGCCTCAGCAGGAACAATAAAACCACCCACACCAGGTGGGAGTGGGAAATGGATCCTCTCCACAAGGCAGCTCCCCCAGCAGAGCAAGGCCATCAGTGCCAGGGCAAAGCACAGAGCCATGGTTTGTACTAACATGTTCCCAAAGCCCAGCAAAGTAAGAGATAAGAAATGCAGCCAACAAACACTGTGGCCCAACAGGAGCTGCCAACCTAGTAACTACTATGGCTGAAGAACACTTAGCACAGAACAGCCATTGCCTCAGGCCCCAGCCTGGGCACCAAACTGTGGAGAGCTGACCCTGCCTGGACACCAGGTACCCACCAAGCTGCTCTCTCACTCCCCTCCTCAGTGGGAGGAAGGCAGGGAGAAAGGAAGATGGGAATGGAATTTGTGAGCCAAGATAAAGGCAGTTTAATAAAGCAAAAGCAAGGCTGCATGTGGGAGCAAAGGAAAACTAAATATTTATTGTCTACTTTTGACCAGCAGGAGATGTCCGGCCACTTCCTGGGAAGCACAGCTTCAGTACACAGAGCAGCTGYTCCAGAAGACAGATGTTTTAACAAGGAATGCCTCCCATGTCCCTTCTCTTAGCTATAACTGCAGAGCAGATGCCATAGGGTCTGGAATATCCCAAGATCTTACTCCCACCCCAGCCTGCTGGTGAGGTGGGAATGTTACAGACAGCCTTGTTGCTGTGGGAACACTGTTCAAGAACAGCCAAAACACTGGTGTTTTATCAACACCTTCCTAGCTAGCAATACAAAACACAGCTCCACAAGGGCTGCTAGGGGTAAAATTACTTTCTTCCCAGTCAGACCAAATACAACTGTTTATTTAAAAAAATTAACAGAAACYTTTAACAAAATCACACTGAACAGTGAGGATCTGAAAAGCCAGGCAGCACTGGGGGCATCACAAAGAGAAATGCTCTGCAGGCCCTGACCAAYCCAAGGGCTAGATGTGCAGACAAGCACCTCCAAGTGGATGGTAAGACCTTGTCCACTTCTCTCAYTCAAACAGTGATACTGTTTATTGAGCAGGTGAGGTTGTAAACTAGAAACTTGAATCTCTTGTGCATCCTCACTAGGTGCCCAGGCACCTGGAGGGCTCCAATGGTGATAATATTTAAAAAAAAGTTCCATTTGAAAGCAACCACAGCTGCAGTTGCAGCTTGGAGGAAGCCACCTGCTTAAGTGCAACACGAAGAGAATGTCATAGCATAAGGTCTGTGTGACATGCTGCATTTCTTCTTGCCCAAAATCCTACAGAGCTGTCCATTTTTTCCCCTTGTTGCCCTGTATCAGCACAGAACATCCTCTCTAGCTCAGGAAGAAGGGAGAATGAACACATGTATATCCACAGTCTAAGGAGAGTCACCTTTTGCTGGAACTTGGATCACTCCGTACCCCGATCCCAAGTGTGAGAACAGGGCTAGCTCTGGAAGGACAGAGCCCTCTATGAGCTAGGAGCCACGAGGCAATTAATAGATTGCAGGCTGGTGATTTGCCTTCTGCATCTGGATGATCTTGCCAAAGCCACCTCTTCCCACATCGTAGTCTGTCCGGTATTCATCTCGCACCTGGGGTACAGCAACAACACACACATTAACAGCCAGCACTGCCTGTCCCCTGCCAGACCCCAGAATCATCATCCCCTCCTTGTTCAGCTGGTGGGAAACTGAGTTCACATTAGAAGCACTTCAACTCGTCTGAGATCTCTTCAACTAATCCACCAAAAAGGTGGTAATGGTGGAGAAAATGACCAAAAAGGATATGTTTGATTGTTGAGATTTTTTTCAGGTAAGAAGCAAAGAAGACTCCAAAATATTTTTGTTCAGCTTTTCAGTATGCCCCTCTGAACTGCCAGGCTTGGCCTTCAGAACACTTTATCTCAYCTAAACCTCATCTTTGCCCTTGGGGAAACTGCTGTGTTAAGAGATTGGCCTGGCAGCCACTCTGCTTCCCTCTACTCAAATTCTGGATCATTTCAAGGGTACTAGCTTGGATTAGGGAACTTTCTGCTTGCATTGCAGGAAGTTTGGAGTCCTAAATAAAAGTGGCCTTAAGTTCTATTTCCAGCCTTTATCACCAGGTGTCAATTACCAACACAACCAGGGAGTGAGTACCCTTTGTTATCGGGTCTTTACAGTCTGCACATTGTTCTCTCTGAGACAAAACCAGCAAGGAAGTACACAGAGTCTTACAGGATCGAATTCAGGGATGAACTGGCACTGCCTTTACCTGTCCCCCAGTCTTTCCTCTCCCATACTGCCTCCCCTCCTTGAACCCTGCGTCCCAGTCCGTGCGGATGATGCGGTCGTCCAGCCGGGTGCCGTTGATAAACCTCATGGCGTGCTCAGCATCTGCTCTCGTGTAGTACCTGAGGCACTCTGTAAGGACAACTCAGGGTGCTTTTTGTTGGGCACATGGAAAAAAAATGAGGGAAGTATTGTATTTGAGAAGCTGAAGTCCCCCCACTGCCTWTCCAGCCTTTTCTGCTCTTCTCTATGGGATCCAAAACTGCACTCATGTAAATCCAAGGTAAGACCAGCTCAGAAAGGATTCTGTACTTTAATGTGAGTACCTGCACAGACAAGACAATGGAACAAAGACATTAAAGCCTTGCTAAGGGCAAGAAATCAGCCTTTTTGTACTATGTAAAACTTGACTGAAATAGAACAAAAGGAGAGCTTTGCACAGACAGCTCCTGGCACAACCTGTATAAGCGTGTACCCTCTGCTTGAAAATGCCCCCATGGCTTATCCTGCTACTTCCTTCAGGTGTGCAGTCGAGATGAGAAAGCAAACACGTGCTCTGGACATGGAAGATGTCATGCTGAAGACTAACAGTTCTCATTTTGGCCCTAAAAGCGTTAAAGAAATTAATGAATTAAAGGGGCTCTCTTCCACCTCCAGAAAATACAGCTCTGGTGGGACTTGTCACGTATGGCACCATTATACAATCAGTCCCGGGGTGCAGAGAGGAAGGTGCAAGGAGGGATGGGACGTGCCTGGTAGGAAGCACCTGGCTATCACCTTTCCAGCAGCAGCACAGATACACTTGCTGTGCAGAGGAACTACAGGTGCCAACCATACCCATACTGACAGGAGGGAACCAGAAAGGATACTCTACAAAGCAGAAGCCACAGGGGGTTTTCTTGATCTTGTCCAGACCCATGACAATTCTCTTGACATCCCCGCACTTGGAAAAGAGCTCTTGGATCTGCTCCTCGGTGGTGTAGAAGGACAGGTTGCCGACATACAGCGTGGAGGAAATCTTCAGCGATTTCTCCTGCAGCTGCCTGCTACCCTGCGGGCACACAGGGCACGCCGCGGGCTCAGCGCGCTCGCCGTCCCCTCCCGCCGCCCCGTCCCCTCCTGCTGCCCTCTTCCCCGCACGGCCTTGTCTCGGCCTCAGCCCTCCCCGCCCCGGCCGGGCCCCGCCACCCGCCGCGCCGGGCGCACCCGGAAGTGCTGGTCGCGGTACTGGCTGATCTCGCAGTACGAGTCGCTGTTGAGCCCGCTGAGCGTGGTGTGCAGCAGCCCCGACATCGCGCCCGCCCSGGCCCCGCCGCCGGGATCCTTCCACAACCGCCGCGCACCGGACRCGGCGAGCGGCGCGCGACGGACGCCGCTCCGCCGCCCTGCGCGATTGGCCRCGCCGCCTGTCACTCGGGGCGGGAGGCGGGGCCGCACCGCCGAACAGCCAATCGGCGGCGCGGGGGTCCGCCGGCGGCTCTGGGTCAGGGCGCGCAGGCGCAGTGCGGGGGCGCTGCTCCCGTGGCTCCGCGCCGCTCACCGGGCTGCCTGCGGGRCCATGGCGGGGCCGCGGGTGGCGGCCGTGGAAGGTGCCGCGGGTGGCGGGCTCTCCCTTCTCGATAAGTGCCGTCACTGGCGGCTTATGTTGGGCTGAGTGTCACGCCCCGCTGTCCTCCTGTCTTTCAGCGCTGGTGCGGGAGCTGCTGAGGGAAGAGGCGCCGTCCCGCATCGCCGCCCTCACGGAGGAGCTGTTCCAGGCGGCGGAGAGCATCTCTGAAGTGGAAGGGAAGGTGGCGGAGGGASAGCCCCCCGCTCCCAGCCCGTCTGACGAAACGGGGGGTGCATGTGCCTCACACCCCACAGCCCTGGCCCAGGTTGGTGCTGCAGCTCCGTAAACACCAGCTGCTGCTGCTTCCCACCAAGTGTAGCACTACTGAAATGCAAAGAAAACAGTTCACTTCTTCGTCGTTTGCCCCATTAGCGTGAAAGTCCGAAATAAAGCAGGAAATGTTATTTTTAAAAGTCAGTGTGAAATGATGTTGAATGTAAAAGTGTGTGCATTGACTCTGCGTTGACCAGGCTGAATCAGTGTGTGTTCTCAATGTGTTCTCCATGAGACCCCACCTGGATGCTGTGTCCAGGTCTGGGGCCACCGACATCAGAAGGATGTGGACCTGCTGGAGGGAGCCGTGGAGGTGATTGAYGGGCTAGAGCACCTCTCCTGGGAAAGACAGACAGTTCAGCCAGAAGAGAAGGCTCTGGAGAGACCTTACAGCACCTTCAGTGCCTAAAGGGGTTCCAAGAGAGCTGCAGAAGGACTTTGGGCAAGGGCTTGAAGTGACAGGAAAAGGGGAAATGGCTTTACATTGGAAGAGGGTTGACTTAGATTAGATATTAGTGAGATAYTRAGAGGGTRGTGAGGCCCTGACACAGGTTATCCAGAGAAGCTGTGACTGCTCCWTCTCTGGAAGTGTCCAAAGCCAGGTTGGACAGGGCTTGGAGCAACATGGCCTGGTGAAAGGTGTCCCTGCCMGTGGCAGGGGGTTGGAACTGGGTGATATTTAAGGTCACTTCCAGCCCAAACCATTCCATGATAATAATAGGAAAAATTACTGGTTACTGATGATGTTAAGGTATTTATTATTTCAAACCACTAGTAGTATCTAGTTGTAGTTTTAAGTAAAAATACAAGCAGAGAGCACTGATGCATTAGGATTTTGGTAGTGGATCAGAGAAGAGGTCCTTCTCACCCTGTCTGTGGATTCCCATAGTGACAGCAGGTAACCCAAGGAAGAAGAAAACAAGCAAGCATGTAATTTTAACTGCTTGGTAAACAATATTCCAGTACACAATATTATATTGGAGGTACTAATTTTCAGTCATTGTAAAAGTTTATCAGGTGGTTGTTCATAATGTTTGGTTTATTTCTCATAGAGGAGTACTTAGAAAGAAGTAAACATTTACTTTAAAAGCCCTTTTTCAAAGAGAAATCTGGTAATACATGAATCTGAAATAAGGAAAAAGACCAGCTGAGATATTGTCCAACTTCTTCCTCTAAAATTATATTTTCAAGAGACATTTAATAAGTAGCAATTATCAGCTAAGGAACACTGATTTTGGAAGTCCTAAATTTGCAACAAGGAGCAAGTTAAGTTAGCAAGTGTTGTAACAGAAAGTGTCAGTAGCACACTGTAAAGAAATACAAGAGCATAAAAATGGTGTGCTTCAGTTCCTCCTGAATCAGTTGGGCTAAATTATTTTTGAAGAAAGGAGAAATCATAAATTTGTAATCTGGCCACTTCAATAAGGGAGGCTATGAACTCTCTCCTAGACAGCAAATATGTGTTCATAGGCAAGATCTGTCATGAAAAGTAGAGTAAAGTGATGGAAAATCAGCCCCTCGGGGTGGGTTGCTAAAGCAGCTTATTGCCTTTATGTAGTGCTGTATCTTTTTAACAAGMGTATATAGTCAGTAACCTTTGTTCTTTGTTTGCTGATATCTAAAGTTTCCCAGTGTAGGTATTTAAAGTAATTAAGCTACTTAGTGTTCTTTTTGATGTGCAAAAGAGGTGAAGCTTTACTACAGATAGTTCTCAAATGTGGTAAGATTCTTAGAGCTCTTTTTCAACCCCTTCAGATTTTAGGTGAAGAAATGCTACATTCATTCAGCATGCCTGTTTTCAGGTCACTGTCCAACAGGTCCCTGTGGGATCCTGTGACAGTTTTATGGAAAACTCACACCTTTGGTGTGAAAGGGAGCAGTGTAAACATGTGGAGAGGCCATTCCTGTGAAACACGTGGAAGATGCTTCTTTTTCCAGTAGTAAATTTCAATGGGATCCACATCCAGGACACAATTAAACTGAGTGGAATTCTCCTCTTCAGGTTGAAGAGAGTGCAGTCAGCTTGTGGAACTGGACAGTGACCAAACACACGGGTGCTGTTATCAGTGATGAGCAAAGAGCCAAATGTACGTATGTTCTGTACCTCCCTGAGGGTGTTCTGTGTGCTGCAGCATGAGAACCAAACACTCTCTGCTGGCAGGCACATAAACAGGGCTGGAGATTTGTTTGATTCTTTGGAGACATGGGCTAGAAAGAGAAAAATGTACTGGTGGGCTTGTATAAACAGTTCAGGAAAAAGCATCCTGATGTAATAGTTATCTTCTTGTGACACAGAATCAGTGTAGCCATTCTTATCACTCCCCTTTCCATGCCAGAGCACCAGCAAAGAGGTGATGTGACCAAAGGAAGCTGTAATTTGCATTTCTGATACTGTGGTTCAAATATAAAWGTGTATTGAAATAACATAGATGTAAATCTTAGACTGTTGGTCACTTAATTTATATCAAGTGAGATTGTTTTTTTTAATGTAATTATCTCGTCCATGTTTACATACAGAAACATTGTAAATCCTCTTTTCACTGACCTGCTTTAACCAGGTGCACAGCTCCTGGGTTCTCTTGGGCCAGGAGCMGGGCTGGGGGAAAGCAGAAATGAGCTTTTGGTGTTTTCTCTCAGCTTATTCTTTCTGTGGTTCTGTGGGATTGCAGTGTCAGGCCTACATTCTTGTCTTGAGGGATTATAGKCAAAATTATGTATAATCTGCATCATATAAATTACACCAGGTAAAGGGAAAAGGGTAAGTTGACACAAAGTAGAGCATGATGTTCTCAGATCACAGCTGAAGGGCCAGGGAGAGGCTGTTTTAAATACATTAAGTAGTGTCTTTTCTATCCCTGATGTCTAAGGAAGGCCTGAAAATATTTTTGCTTTTTACTTTGAAACTGTAAAGGTTATTAAACTTCATTTCCTTATTTTGCTGAAGGCTATTTTGAGGCTTTCAAGAAATGTTACTGTAAGCACCTGCAATGTAATTAAATCTTTGAATACCATGTATTTAACTTAAACTCTCTAAATTGTTTAATAGATATTTTAATGAGAATATATATTTTTTTTCTTACTGTCTGAAAAGCAATTTTAAACATCTTGGCTAAAATTCAGATTGCTTTGACTCCTGAAGCTTTCACATTTTTCTGTCTTGTGATTTAAAATGCCAGATAGTCTTTCAGATATGGCAGGGCTTGACTTTCTGTAAAAAAAATTAAGAAGTAGAGAAAAGGAAACTTTTGAATGCCTGCACTGTTTTCTTGCAGTGCGGTTTGTTGCCTGCAGACTGATTTGCCTTTGTGAGGGCAGCGATCCTCCGGAGGGAACCATTCGAAGACAGATTTTGGTAAGGCTGATTGTGGGTGTGTAATGAAATACAGTTGATCCCCCAGGGAAGTCTTCAAATCTTATTACATTTGCTTTGGAAAGGGAGTGAAGTATACGTCTAGTTCTGGAAGGGCAACTGGTGTTTTGGCAGGAGTATTGCTGACTCTCTCTTCTCATCACTTAAAGATAAGATTGATGATCCCATTTTTTCCTTTTTAAGAAAACAAAGTACATGCTGAAGTGAGATGTGTATCTTACAGGGATACCTTGCTCAGCYATTGGAGCTAGGAATGTTTGGACAGTGTGGTTAGCATCCCATCTTCTCACAGGGAAAATATGTTATGAGCAGGACATGTATTTATTTCAATATCTTATRATATTGTCTAGTAGGCCACCATAAGTCTTATGCTGTGTCTGAGTGTTCATTCAGAAGTGAGAGCTGCTGGTCAGAAATTACAGAGCTGAAATGCCCTTTTCCTGTGTTAGATGTGTGCTACAACGAGATGAGATCTTACATTGCCTTTCTTGAAAGTGACTGCATTTTCACAAAAGACCATTTCTTCCTTCAGATGTCTATGAAAACTGGGAAAGGATGGATAGATATTGGAAAAGCTGGTCTTGCAGATGGATTTCTAGAGAATGCCATGAATGTAAGTTCTTTCCCACATTTGATTTCTTACATACACCYCTGTTTGTAAGTTCCATGGGTGATGCCTGCACTTTGTTTTGCAGAGTATAGAAAAGCTGTATGCCAAGTTACATAAGGGGAGCAAGGGTGAAACAGATATTGAAGTGCACAGAGCTGATGTGGAGAAGAGCCTTTTCAAAGTACTCTCTTACCAAGCTGAATCAGTATGTGTTCTCAATTTTCCTTTTGAGTCACTCTATACCTTGTAGAGGTATAGAGGGAAACTCTGACCCAGTTATTAGATACCTGAGTGCTTGGCATTGAGGRCTTGCTGAGGGATAGATTTCCTTCCCTTAGATATAAGATAGCAGATCTCATGTTTGCATTCAGTGTTGCAATCATTTAATGATTTTTAATTTCCCTTATTTATCRCAGTCATTCTTGCAGTGGTGTTTATCTCTTCTAGTTCAGATTTGTTGCCTTATGATTTGRCTATCATGGCTGTTTATAAAATAAACAGCTGCCTCTATGAATCATACATGGGTCAGTTCCAACAGTGTCTCCTGTGCTTGACTGGAGAACAAGGCAAATAACTGTAATTTAAAATATGTAATTTAGAAATTCTAAGTTTTGAGAGGAATTGTTTTTCCTGACTGAAGTGTCTGAGGACTTTACCAATTCTACAGAGCATTACAGACACAGAAGTGCAAATACAGAGAATATAGTTTCCTGCATTTGTTGGTCACACCACTGACCTCAGTATCTAAAAGGGAAGTGCTATCTCCAAAATTCTSAGGAGCTACCCTAAACAGGACAAAGCAATGGCCCATATTTTTAATTTGATTATGGAGACAAAAGGAGAGGTGGCATAAATTTTGCTGAGTTCTTGTATCATCTTAACATGTGAATGATCTTGTCCCATGTCTCTGGCCTTTGCACACCACCTAAGGACTGCAGTGATTTTCTGGATCCTTGTCATCTGGCAATATGGAAAAGTAGAATTATTATAGCACTGCAAGGACAGATACCTAATCCCAAACCTAGCTTTACTGCATGTGAAGAACCTGAGTCCTATTTTAAAGAATGATGTTTTTAGTGAATTTTAAAGAGCAGTTGCACACTAACAGTTTGTTGGCATGCTCTGCTGCTTTCTCAGGCAGTTGCTCAAGGGGATTTTCAGAAAGCGGTGATGTGCGTGCAGCGCTGCAAAGATATGTTGATGAAATTGCCAAAAGAAGTAAGTGAAATCTTCCCTTCTTTATCGTTGCGAACTTTGAGAACCTACTTTCCTCTCTGTATGTTAAAGCATGACATATGCCATAGAAAATTTTGAAAAGTACTCTGAACTGAAGATCTCTTCTGTAATTGGTTGCCTCTTTCAGATTTTGTTGCTAAAAATTTTGTGTGGAAACAGCAGAGTKTTTTCAGAGTGCATTTTTATTGCTTCTCTTAGATTAGAATTTGAAATAGAATAATAAACTCTTTCCTAAACAATGAGATGACAAATCAGCAAGCAAGGAAAAAAGATTTCTAAATTGAATATACCACCTACTCTCTACAGAACCAGCTGCATTTTACATCTTGATCTTGTATATTGCATCTTGTACCCATGTGAACATTTGTCTGGGGACAGATGGGACAAGAGAAGAGCTGAGTTACAAAGTTATTGATATGCAAGTCTATCACTACCATCAGTACTAATCTTCATCTTCATGAAACTGTAGAGCTATGAATGGTTTTTGTAGTGGTTTTTGTAGCTCTTGTCTCACAGAGAAAACAAACTATCCTGTGCAGATTAGTTTTTTGTTTGCAAAGATAAAAGTCTATTATAGTTATATCAGAATAAACTTCCTGACATTTATTTTCATTTGTTTACATGTTTTCCCAATATTTAAGAAACATTTTGTTCCTGTTTCTCTGGTACAGATAATAGAATTCAAAGGAGCAGATGCAAATTCTTAAAGAAAAATATGGGAAATATTGTTGGAGTTTACTTGTGTTTTTAACCAATTAAACTCCAGCTGATTTTACATTGCTTTGTGTCRTCTGTAGGCTATGTTCAAGTGCATCTGAGTACTAAGTTGCAGGAGTCTAGCTTTGATTTGAATTATAAGTGCAGAATTTCTTACTATTGAAAATGTTCACTGGGATCTTTCCCCTCCTGTTTCTCATTTARTTCTAAATTAATTTCATTCTTTCTGCTTGAACTCCTTCATTAAATAATATTCAACTTCTTGTGATGAAAGCTCTTCACATAGCAATAGCACTGATGCAGACAAGGTAAAGGTTTCTGATCATGAGAGTGATACAATTTACTTCTGATTTAAAAAGTGGCATTTAAAAAAATGAGGAAAATGGAAAGAGCTAGTGATTGCTGAGTGAATCCAAATCTTTTGGTCTGCTGGGTAGCTCTCAATCCTAAACTCTTCCAGGCTCCCATTGTACCAGAGAGTCCCTGGACAGTAACACGGGGAGATTATTGTGTTGTGTGGTACCAGAGATCAGCTGGAGAGGATTGGGATCCTTGATAGTCTCTGAACCAATGCTCAGTACAGGRAACTTTCTCTCCTGGAAAGAAAACATTCACAAATGAACCTGTGAAAAATAAGGTTTYACATCTGAGAGTGATCTCTTTTGTCTTTATGCATATACCTACTCTGTGCTTTTGCCTCTGGATTGCAAAAAAAAAAAATGAAGCAAGATGTTGTCCTACCCTTCTCATTTTAGTCTGAGAATTTGAAATCTGCAGTCCCTTGCAAAAAGCATCATTTATATTTGGGAAAAAAAGATACTGCAGAGGCAAAATGGATGTAAATATTGGCAGCCTGCTGGCATATAAAATGACTTTTTGTCTCTTCYTTGGATGACATATGACAGCTGCAAATAATTTCAAAGAAATGACAAGTTGTTATGAACAGATGTTGTCAGGGCTGACTGATAAAGCTCTGAATAACCAAGCATTCAAAAGCAGTTTTCTTTTACATCTTGTAATYCTTTTTTAACCCCAAAGAGAAATGCTGGGAAGAAGCCTGCCATGAAACAGGTGGAGTCCTCTTCACTTGAATATGTAAAACTTTTTTGTTATTAAAAAAAAGGGGTTATGGTATTACAGTTTTTCCTCTCAAATTTCAATTTTTATTGTTTAATTTACACAGTTCCAGTGCTTTCAATGTGATTTATTGAGGAACTCTGTGTTCCTCACATGTTTCAAAAATCCTGCAGTTTTGTGTGTCCTGGTCTGGTTAATGACACTTTCCCATCCAATTAATGATTCCATTTAGTCATCATCAGCATCCTCTTGCAAAAGGCCAGAAGTGATAGCAGTGGATATATCTTGAAAGTAAAATGCATTTTAAAGAACCTGAGAMTGGAGTGCCATAAATGCAATGATGTTTTACAAGAACATTATAGAAGCAGGAGTCTTTTATTCCAGACCTGTTACCTGTCAATCCTCTGTTACAACTTTGGAGTGGAAACCTATGAATGGAAGAGGTATGAACAGAGCTCCTTCTGGCTCAGGTAATGTGCAAAAATCAAATAAACAAACCCGTGCTTCTGAGATGTAAAAACGTGTGTGAAGGAGAGGGGGGGGGGGAGCAAGGGAAAGTAGAGGCTTATTAAAAATGTGAGAATACAAGATTTTAGCTGAACCAAATCATCTGAGCAGATATTTTGTCATGGTTGTACATGATTGCCTAAAATCTATGTCTGTTTTCCCACGTGGATTTTCATGCCATTAGAATGAAAGTCATCTTCCAGTGGTTCTTGCCAATTCTCTCACTAGCACTTCCTCCAARGGGATTAGTTTTCTGAAGAGTCCTTGACTGATGAAAGGCACAAACATCAAGGTGAAAAGGGAATGGGTTGAGATGGTTTGGGTAGGATCCAAATAACTATTGTAGGATCCAAATAACTACTGTGGTATTACTAAGGGTGAGGAAATGTAGGCTWTGAGGAAGAGCATCCTCATGCCATGGTAACAGCCTCACTGCAGAAAATTTGTGTTAATGTCTTCTTGTTCTTTTAAATAGAAGAAAATGGAGGGCAACAGATCAAATTCCAAATCATTATGGTTGTATCTGTTGTCAAAGAGGATTTGTAGAAATGCTCAGAATTAGTTACATCTGGTGCTTTGGAGATTATTTTGTATTTTATTCCTGAGGAAAATTAAATACTGAGTCCTGATGACAAAATTTGAGGAGGAAATAAAGCTTTGCACGGTGCAAATAATAATCTGGAGAAAGAGTGTGGCTCCATCTAGTGGGTTAAAATTTCCCTAGTCTGAGAATATATTAGATTAGAAAACAAGAGCCCAGTTACTGTTTTTCTWTCTAACAGTTCTTCATTCACAGCATTTATAATCAAATCTGGTTTTGTGGAATTATTRCTGTGTTTTCTCCTGGGTAGTTCTTTGTTTTGCCATTTAACTTTTAGAAGAAGAATGGGGATCACGAGTTACAGGTTCTGTCTTTGCTGTTGATGTGCTGTGGTCTGGAGACCAGTCATGAATAGATTTTGTGTATTGCTGTATTGTATTCCAGGTGAGAATGGAAACACTTGCTTCTTCAAAATCTCTGTGGTTAAAATTGATAAAATATACCAAAATTTTCGAATAGAAGATGTTACAGAATGTGCTGCAACAGGTTGAAGAAAGTGAYTGAGTACAATTTTTAATGTAAGGGTAGAAGGAACCCAGAATTTTCTRTTCTCTGGTAAAAGTGGCTACTGAGATTATTTTGTGTGAAAGGATAGGAATTTTGAACATACCAGAAGACTGACTGAATTTATCTCTGTCATCCTGTTTAATTCTAACTTCCATTTAACATTGATAGCCAGAGTTATGACATTGGGAAGATGGACATGAAATATTCTGTTGGCAAAGAAATGCAGGTAAGAAATAGAGACATTTCTATTTACAAATAGGAGCATTTTGTTAAACTGACTCCAGTGTATTATCTGCCTTTTCTGTGCAAACCTGCCCAGTGATGTTTTGGTCTTTTTTTTAGTAGTCTGCTGTGAAGTTTGGCAGAGTTTCAAGTTCAGTTGTTACAAGCATCAGTCACTGATGAGCGCCCTTAAATCACATTTGATTCTACTATTTCACAGAAATCAAAGTGTAGAAGGAGGCTGAAGTAGATCCTGAAAGGGCATCTCTTCTTCCATTGCTCTTCTCTTTCAATACATCATCAGTTGAGCTGTGTCATTTGTGATAGATGTTTCTCTGTCTCATTCASAAGTCTGTTTATTCTTTTATTTCTGGCTGCGGATATGAAGATTTTAATTTCTTCCTCTTTATGTAAATAGTTTATGTATTTGAAGTCCATCATCATGTAGGTCTTTGTCCTGTTTTTTTATTTGTTTGTTTTCYTCTGTGAAGTGTGTACCTCCTGTTATTTCAGTTTCTTCTTTCATTCTTTTTTTTCCATTTATCTGATTTTCCTTGCAACCCTTTGGTTTTTCTCTGAATTCTAGTTGATTCGTGTCCTGTGCATACTGCATTGCTTCAAGACTGGATATATTTCAGATGTGAGAAATCATTTTATATGTCTGATAACAGGCAGGTTTTGTTGTTTTTTTTTTTTTGCCTCAAAGAGCTTTTATTTTTCATGGCCTTAGAATTTAAGTGATTTGTGTTCATATGCATTTTTGTATGTGGCTATTTTTTTGTTCCCAGGCTAAAGTGCTGCGACTGTTAGCCACGACCTATTTTGAGTGGGATTGCAGCCTGTACCTGGACAAGGCATTGCAAGCCATAAGCTTGGCAAATCAGGTACTAATTTTTGCTGTATCTAAACATTGCAATAGATGAAACTCGAGCATTTATTGACATGATAATATCGACCACATTAATCACTGGTGTGTTAACCTGACAACAGAGCGAGGTGTGTTTGCTTGACATTTCCATGTTCTTATGGATATTTTGGTCTTTCCAGCTTTTATTTTTTGTGTAGAGAAATACTTTTTTTTGCATGTAGAAGTTGTCCTCCTGTCTCCTATGTGTTAGCAGTAAGGTCCTTTGATGATGGTGTGACTAAAATTTCTCAGATGTGTGAGTTGATACAGACAGGCAGCAGGGACAACCACAAACCCACAGCTAAAGCACAGAGAGTAAAATGATTTCCATTACCTCATTGTCTGGGGGATCCCCAAAGCAACACCCAGGCAGAGGCATGCAAGCAGATCTGAAAAATGAGGTGTACAAACATACCAGCTAGCCTGAAGGAGGTTCATACCTCTCTAAGCAGCCATTACAGTGAGGTCTCTTAATCCTTTACAAATTCTGTTTCCCATAGGGACTTGAATTAATTTTCTACTTCTATCTATTCAGGTCAGTGTAGAGTAAATGAAATCTGAAAAATTCCTCTTTGTCTTTGGTTGATCATTAAAAAATTTTAATTTTCTGTTTTGTGCAAAAGAAGTTTTAAGTGTGAAATTTTGCTTTAAATGGAAGCTGAAATTCAATTTCTGCATGCTGCCTGAATTTGCAGGCAGATCATAGTGCGTATACTCATGAGATCAGGATAAAAGGCAGTGTATTTTAGTTATGCAAATAATGTGCTAATACAGTATCTAAGCCTTTTGTTCTATTCTATTGTTTACTTTTGCAAAGCTTTTTGAGCCAAAAAGTGTTTTATCATAAGTTTTGATAATGTACATTTTGATATTGTGTGCGGGCATGGAAAACCAGAAGAAAATGTTGATTCTAGAACCTGAAATATGCACTGTTTTAGTGAGGGCTTTAGTATACAGTCCTCATTATTTCCAATGAAGACTGTATTTCCTGAATTTCTTATTTTTATAAACTACTTTGAATCTACTCAAATTAATTCTAGATTAATCCAGCCAATTCACACACAGGAAAGCTGGAAATGTTTCTATCATTCAGTAATKTTGGGCTTCTATTTAAAAGTATCAAAAATGAGCCACAGCAATCTGAGAATTTTACATCTTTTGCTTTCATAATCCTTGTGGTCTTTTGGCGGTGTAAGGATAAATAATAAAGATGCACATTGCATTTAGGAAGAAATTATGGCATAAGTTGCCTACCATTTGCTTCAGTCATCAAAATGGAAGTGAAGATTTCAGTGGGGAGTATGTGATTCCTTAATATTTGTCTGTATTATGAATGTGCAGTACTCTCACAGGATCTGTGTTCTACAAAGAGCTGTCCAAGTAATGTATTGTTTTTCATTGTGCAGGAGAATTTGCACCCAGCAGGGTTTTTTTTGAAAGTTAAAATTCTTCTTAAAAGTGGAGCATCAGATGAAGATATCAACTCAGGTATCACAGCTCTCCCTAGGTTTCATATTACTCCATATCCAAGGAGACTGCATGTGTCATACATAGAAAAACAATTTTGTGGTTTTGGCAGAATCTTTATTAGCTAAATGTCCTTTTGGTTTTGAAGTATGAGACATAGTACTCAGTGTTCACAGAGGAGGTATCCAGATGCTAAATTAAATAGTCTTGCTGCAAATAGGGAAGGGGGAAACACTGAAGTCTGCTAGAATGAAGAGAGTGAAAATATAGGAATGTAAACCTACAGTTTATTTAGACATATGCATAAGATTATGCAGAAGGGTGAAGGTGCATTGACTTACACAGTCAGCACAGAAGAAAGGCTGCTGAAGCATTGCTGTTCTCTGGGTGGGATTTTGCAGATTTTGACCAAGAGACATCATGTACTGATTAGTGTGTTGTTATAAACCTGTATTACAAGAGTTAGTTTAAGTCAAATAAACTCTTTTCTCCTTATTCCTCACATTTATCACTTGAGCAGAACTGATTCTGCTATAAAATGAGAGGRTAAGAAAGTTTTTGGGGAGACTTTAATATAGAAAGGATAATTAATGTGTCAGAGAAATTTATTTTCATGAATAATGAAATCTTAAGGAACAGAGGCTTTGTATGCTTCMGGGTTGGAAAGCATCAGATCTGTAGTGGATAATCTGAGAAATGTAGGATGTGATGAGGAATTTCTTGCAGAGAGCAGGGGCTTGAATGCTGTCAGACTAGCAGAAATGGTAACTTCACATTCCTCCTTGGGGCTTTCAGCCAGATTTCAAGTAGCCAGTCATTGAAATCTTATAGTTTCAAATAAACATACAGGAGCTGACTTGTGTTCTTCAGTTTGAATTGTGAAACCATAGAGTTGCCTATCAAAACACACTTGGCTATTGTTTAGTAACATTAAGCCTCCAGTCATTTTCTCAAGCTCGTTTATTAATGAGTGGATGTCTCTTGTCTTGTATGGCTGGCAGAAAAGTGTGTGCTCTCTGTCTTTTGAGTGAAGATTCCTGCTGAAATTTAGACATTTCACTAAAATCTTGTGTTGCACCCTTGCATCAGCTGCCTTCAAATGCTCCTTTTAACAACTGTTCCAGTCATGTCCTTGTGCATTCCTTCTCTGATCTCATCCAAGCTACAAATGTATCTGTTTTGTTCTTAACCATTCAGYACAGAGTAACAGTTTTAGAACTTTATCTGAGTGGTGTGAAACTGATACCTGCTTATCAGCCCCAGTCAGTCCAACAGCTGATGCTGAGGGCATTATGCTGAAGTAGTTCCCAGTGCCATATGATACCCAGCCTGAGCACTAACCTCAGTGTTAGGTTGTTCCTGCTGGATAAGGATGAGACATTTTGATAAAAGGCAGCTTGAGGCAAAAAAAACCCCAAAATTGTTCTACTAAAGTTTATGCTGTTCCTGTTTAAAGAGACAGAGGGCTGGAATTCCAGGGCTATCAGCCTGTCACCTTTCTGTAGTACTGCATTAACTGTACAGTGAAAGGAAAGTCAAAACACAATAGCTGTTATTCTTCCATTTGTTGTACATCTGTTATAGGGTTGCTGKTTTTTTTTTTTTCAGTTTTGTTTCTGTCTTTCAAAGAAGGTGTAAGAGATAAGTGGTAAATTGAGCAATTAAGTGTCTAAGTTGATTACATAATCGCAAGTGCTTTGTGTTCTGTCTAGCTCTTGCAGAATTCACACACCTTGAGATGTCTTTAGACTTCTGTTTGAATACTGCCAAACTGCTGCTGGAGCATGGAAGGTATGAAAGCATCTCTAAGTGGGGTAAACACAGTGTTTGGAGGTTTTGGGTCTTTCTTTATAAACAGAGAACATCTATTATACAATGATGCTTTATTTCAAATAAAAGCTCATGGGGGTAAGGTGAAAGGTTTTGAGAGGGAGCTTGTCTTCTATAGCAAGGAGATAATGATTATAGTAGCAACAGAACAGAGTGTGAAATAAGTGTAATGGCAATTTGCAGTGCTGTAGACTTACTTTGGAATGATTAAGATTCATTATGTAGTTTTATTATATGTCTGGAATCATCAGACTGACATTTTTTTTCTAACCAACCATCAGAATGACTTTGGAGCCCTAGAACCATTCTTGGGAAAAACAGTAGAAGGATAACAAGTTACTGCAAAATAAATTGAGGCACGAATTTTTACCCTGTTAAGTGCTCCATCATGATTATGTATGTATATGCTTGTATCTTGATGCAAATGTGAAGAATAAACTCTTATGAATACAGTGGAAGAAGCCTGTGGTAAGAGGAAGCTGCCACTGAATAGATGAACTGTAACAAATTCATACCTTGATTCATTCTGTCGGTGTGATTGAATGACAAACATGCTGTATGGTGTGAATATGTTAATCTCTAGAATGGAAAATTAACAGCTCTTCTGGTGCAGCCTCTTAAAAATGCATCTCTGTGAATAGGGAATCAGTTGGTTTTGATTTTCTGAAATCTGTTCCTGAACGATTTGAATCTTCACCTGACCTTGGAAAAATTACCCTGCTCCACATCGAGTTCTTGCTGCAGAATAAGAGGGAGCTGCTCGCTAAGCAAAAGATTGAAGAAGTTATTATAGGTCTGTATCCATCTTTTACTGCTGTTYACTGAAAGCTGGATGTAGTTGGCTAAAGTCTTGCATTCTAATTTTCACTTTTTTTGCTTATTCTTGTTTTTCTTTCTCTGTGTCTGTTTTCCATTATGTTTCTTTTACTTGGCAAYTCTCAACTTCCATATTGAACAACAGTCACAATCAAGTTTAGGGTTAAATTTATTTGCTGGAGCAATTCCTCCTTCTTAGTGTAGACTGTGTGTGACTGATACAATGTGGGATTAGGAACATTAACCAGGAGTTCTGTGTAATGTTAATACTTTGTCCACCCAGCCCAATTTATTTTTGTTTGTCAGTGTAAGACAGGTTGCATATCCTTGTTAGAGCAGCTGCACAACAGTTTATTTTTCAGGTCAGCTGCACCTGTAGGACTGTAGTACTTTTTGACTACAGATCTGCTGTAAAACAAATCCTATTTCATGTTGCATCTAGCTAGGACCAAGAGCTACRTTTACATTGTTCAAGCATGATAATATTTTTCTCTTACCCACTGGGTGTTTTAGGTTTTGCTTGGTTGATTCGTTGGTTTGGGGTTTTTTTTATAAAAAGGATATGAAACACTGGCTCCTAGCTGGAACTATTGCTGTGTCCCTGTTTTTTGTTGCAGGCTGTAGAATAGTTCTTAGATGCCTCTCAGTGTGCTTGTTCTTGTAAAGTTCTTGTAAAGTGATGATTTGCAGTATCTTTTCAGGTCATTATACTGGCAAACAGCTGTTGCCTGAAGCCTTGAATCAGCTGCACATCATCTTGTGGGACAGAGCTGCCAAACATTATGAGGTTTGGGACCAAATAGTAGTGTTCTTATTTATATCAGTGAAAATGAAATTCTTTTTCTGACCTCTTTGATATATCTATTTTTGGTTAGAGTGTAGACTGTTACTAAGAGCCTTGTTCCAGCTGGCACTAGTTTTATTTTCATCCATCTGGGTGCTGTTTTCAATAACAAAATCAAGTTTCAGGTAGCTTCATCTTAAGGYTTGTGCATGGGAACAGTTAATGCAAGAATTCCTGCTTCAGCTGGTTCCTGTATGGCTCTGGAGCCTGAAGGGATCTGTCCAAGAGTAGTCAAAGAACTGGCTGGTGTTACTGTGAGACTTCTCAATGATTTTTGAATGGTCTTGGCAATCTGGAGAGCTCCCAGTTGGCTGCAAGCTGGCAAAAGTTATCCCAATTTTCAAGAAGGGCAAGAAGGACAACCCTGGAAACTACAGGCCTGTCAGTCTCACTTCAGTGCCTGGTAAAATTATGGATATTATTCTGGGAGTTATTGAAAAACACCTGAAGGACATTGCAGTCATTGGTCRCAGCCAGCACTAGTCCATGAGGGGGAAGTCCTGCTTGTCAAACTTGATTTCCTTTTAGGACAAGGTCATCCACCTTGTTATCAGCTGAAGCCAGTTGATGTCATCTCTTTGGATTTCAGTAAAGYTTTGCATTCTGTCTCTCACAGTGTCTAGACAAATTAGAGGGCTGGGCACTCACCAGCTGTATGAAATCTAACAAAGGAAARTGCTGGATTCTGCACCTGGAACAACCTGGATGTTGCACTAGAATATGCTTGACTATCTAAATCTTTCATTGCTGTGACCTTTTTWAAAAAAATTGGGAAGACATAGGCAGTTTAATCACCCAAATATGGCCATGTTTGTTTGGGGTTTATTTTATTTTCGTATTTTCTAGGAGAAAAACTATTCTGAAGCCCTTCACTGGTACAATTATTCTGTCAGCTTCTATACACCTGGGCARATAGATCAGAACTTGGCTAAGCTGCAGAGGAACATGGCTTCTTGCTATCTTCATCTGAAACAAGTTGACAAGGTATAGTTAATACATATGTATACATACCTATGTCTTTATTTGCATTGCTTTTATTTTTGAGGAATTGGCTCTTTCATTTCTGGTCAGCCTTTGRTGCTGGCTTCTGGTCTCATCACTTTTGTTTCAAGGGCAGATGTGGCCCTGTCAAACATCTTGAGTTATTCTATAAGTATCAACAATGTAATCAGTAATGTTTTATGTATATTTTTATTTCTTTTCTGTTGCAAATTATATACTAATTTCAAGGTGATGTTGTACTGATTTCCCTTAATCTCTTCTGTGAATAGGCTAAAGAGGCAGTTAAACAAGCAGAAAGGTGTGATCCAAACAGCATCTTTACTAAATTCAGTGTCTATAAGATTGCAGTGTTGGAGAACGATACTGATAAAGGTACAACCTGAAAGTTAAAGGATCCACTACAAGGARAAATGCCAAATATATTAAAAAATATATAAATAGCTTTGGACTGTTCATCTTGAGAAAGACACAACAGAGGGTAGCTGGAAGAAGGGTCCCTAAAGTAGTTGAAAATGTCAGGCTGTAGATTTAAGCTGTAAAAGTGGGATTTAGKTTTTTTTTAGCACACAATATGTAAGAGGCAGAGTCCATTGCTATATTTGGTTTTGTTTGGATGGAGCCTCTGTCTAGGGAAGATAATCCTCCCATGGGCAGAAGCTCTAGTAGCATCCCAGGGTGAGAATCATTCTATACTTTTTAGTATGCATATACAATATGAAACTTAAGGGAACCATTATTGCTGCTCTTAACTTCTCTGGACAGATGGAGCCTGAAGTTACCAAGAAATACATGAATTATTGAGATGACTTACAGAATGTTGTATCTCTGTAGCCTCTTTCTCCTTTATAATGAGTTCTGCTGTTTCATATTTTAATGAGGATCTTAGCTCAAGTAATGAAAATTAAGAAATACAGTCTATAGTTACTTAGAATACAGAGTAATGTGCAGAGCTTATTTTCCAATGAGTTCTCTGCCATTTAATTAWTCTCTATACAAATTTTATTGACAGCATAATTTGCTCACATAATATAGAGTGGGAAACATAGCACAGTGTGAACATAAAAGCAGTGGCACCCTTAGCACAAGCCAAGATGTGGGAGCTTGGAATGATGCCCAGACAATGTATTAGAGAAAGTCTTCTGTCTTTGGTAACAAACAGTTACTTAGCAGAACAAAATTAAGGATGTGAGATGAGTATCATTTGTATGGCATCTTTGTTTCTTTAGATTAGTAACGTGAAAGCTTTTTGGCACCTCCCTAGGAGGAAATGTGTATTTGAGGAGAAGTGCTGCTATGCTCAGGTTTTCGTGTCTTGGCTTTTCATTAAAAAAAAAATAAATTATAGCCTTTCATAATTTTATTAAAATTAAAACAGAACTTTGCACCTTCCAATTGCTTCTATAAAAATGTTGGTTTTTCCTTCTGTCTCTTTCAGCTATGGAAGCAGTTATTGAAATGGGGAAACTAGCAGAAAAGCCATCAGAACATGAAGACAAGCTGAGAGTGGATAAAAATACAGGCAGCAACCTCTTGAGTTTAGCTGCCCAAATTGCTTTAGAGGTAGTTAATGTTGTAATGTTGTCTTTGCTTTATTGATATAAGTAGGACAGCTGTAACCTCTTTAACCTGGCCTAGATTTAATATTTCTCTGTATTTCATGGATTTCTTAGGATTTCATGCTTCCACAACAAAGATCTCACTCAAATGTGTTGTGTAATGCAAAGTAGAAATTATTTTCATGTAGAAAGAAGTGGTATCTTTTAAAATTTTGACATAAAAATAAATAATTCTGAGTTACAAATGTTGGCATCTGGATATTACATTGTGTATTTCTGTAAAATTGTCCTTAGCAAAATGTTTCATCTTCTTCTGCCTCTGGGATTTGATCTTTGATGTGAGAGGGGGAAGCTGTGTAAAAATACGCATAAATCCATGATGAAAGTCCTTTGTCCCTCCTGTTTGCCTCTTGGTTGGTGGCCTGAGCACTGTCTGAACTGGCTGATTGCATTTCAGGCTATCAGGGCTTTGTTCCCAGCCCTGTGAGGCATGAAAGCCTCACCAACCTGTACTAGTCCTGCTCTTGCCACAGGCTCTTTGTGCAGGGAATCATATGATCTCTCCTTAGAGCTTTCTCTGCACTCTCAGGCAATTCWGTGCACAGTCCTTTGTTCTTTTTCCTGCTTCTGGGCTCCACAGACTTGGAAAATGTGGTTGCTTTGGGGTTTGTTTTTGTTTGGGTTTTTGTTGTTGTTTTGGTTTGGGTATCTTTTGTGGTAACTGAGGTAGTGCAGTATATACAGAACATATTTTAATTCTTTTCAGAATGACCAACAAATTGTGGCTATCAAAGCTTTGGAGTATTTGTCTGAACATTTACAAGACTGCCGACAATTATTTACATCCCTGAAGTAAGAATTCAATGTACATACAAGGAGAGGCATAAGGAAGAAAAGTGGGATCCTTTCAGGAAAATTAGGGCAAAGTACACCTTTGAAAAAAACTCTTGTTTCTTCATTGCTTGTTTTTCTCATATTTAGATGTTTGGTCCGTCTGATGTTATCAAAAGTCATGGCAGAAAATGCAGAGAAAAGGTGGGTCTCCTTGAAAAGTCATTTTCTCATGGTGGATGTGTTGTTCAAATTGTGTAATGTTTTCTTTCTTGGCATTTTTTTCTTGCAGAGTAATCGAGAGATTATTTTTTATGCTAGTAAAAGTCAACCCAGATACTTTCTAGCTTGACCTAATGACATCACATAGGAACATATTTTCAACTTGTCTAAACTTTTCTTTAAATATTTGCTCTTTGCCTTCTTTTATTAATGCATATGCCTGTCAGGCATTTTTAATGGAGGTTGTGAGCTAAGCAATCTCTGCAACTTTGACACTAGTGGGATATCTGTCCAAAATTTGGAGTGAGAAGAGTGGATCTATCTATAACTGGGAAAATACATTCCAACATAAATAATGTGTTCTGGTTTTTTTCTATTGAAAAAAATTAATCAATTTTCTAAAACTGAATTTCTTCTCCATTCTAGAGATGAAGATATCAACTCCATACTGACTTACTTGAACTTGGGTATGTTTTTGTTTTATTTGCATTTTCTGGAGTTCTTCCATATGTGAACATTTTATGATATGRTTAGCTCCATCCCAATGAAATATTTAGACTCCTTATTTCAGTCCAGGCTCTGAACTTCCCCKTGAAATCAATGAAAACTAGAGCTGGAGATTCAATAGTATTGTGAAGTTGGATCTCAGTGCCACAAGTTTTGCTATTAAAAGCTTGCAGTACTGCTGCAAGTAGAAGAGATTTAAGAGCAGAATTAAATCAATAAAAGGTTCCTAGAAGAAAGGCCTCAAACTTGTAATTAAATTTAAACCCCTTTCTTGTGAAATTAAGTAAAACTCCTTTGCATTAGACTTCAGTGTCAGTGAACTTAGAAAAGCAGTACTTGTCGTCTTCTCTAAAATGCTGTTTGAGGCACCTTCTGCTGTTTTTGATAGGGCTTTCTGAAGATTATTAGATTTAAGTTGTGAGAATAAGTCTTCATCAGAATTTTCACAGGTGTTTTGGAAACCTCTGTTTTGTAGTGCAAGGATGAGACTTGGAAATATTTTTATTCTGCTCCAAAAGTGGTACTTTTGTATTGAATTACGTTTTCTGCAGCTCATCAGAAACTTGCTGAGTCTTTCACAGAAGAGAAATTCACAGGGGACATGAGGATCCTTGAAGCTCAYTGGTTTAGAAAAGTTGGTAGGTTGCTCCCTCAAAATCTAAACTAAATCTCCTGTCTTTACTGGTCCTTTAAATCTGCAGCCTTTCAATTTGCCTTGAACTAGAGACTGAAATCCAAGCAGCAAATATTATTATTATTTATCACAAATATTATTATTATTTATCACAGATAAAGTGGTTTCTAGTGGGAAATGCAGCTGCCATGGGGCTGCCCTAAGCTTTATGCATAGAGCTGTCTCTGGATCCTCATTTGTAGCCTTTGTTAACACTGTTTTGGTAAAGGATTAGTGCATTTGCTGTCTATAAGTAAAAATATAAGCATAGGGTAACAAGTTGAACCAATTTTTCAGATTCTTGCTTCTGTTAGAACATAGAGGAGAGCAAACAGTTGCAATCAGTATCAGAAGACACTGTATTTGCACACATCCTCCCAGTGGAACTGTGCTCCAGTAAAGAGCAGCAAGGGAGGGGGAAGAACAGCAGAGGTCAAATACAGTGATATGAGCATGAATGGAATCAGGACCTTTCAAAGGCAACATTCTCACTTACAGGATAAACAATTCAGAGACTACAAAAACCTGTCCTATAGAATAAATTAATGTGAAAGTTGCTGTAGAATCTAAACATTTAATTGGGTCAAGCTCTCATACATGAATAATTTGATTGCCTTTAGATGCTCATCCATTTATTACTCAGAATTGTGTGCTTAATTGCCATGTACTTGACCTTGCTGGGGTAAAATGAGGAATGATTCAAAACATTGTGGGTTTTTCTCCCTTTGCTTTTTTATTTGTCTTGGGAATACTGTACAACACTTCCCCTCATATGCTGGCTTTGTTAACTAATGTAAGAAAATGCTTTTCCTAGTTCATGCTTTTGTTGGCAGGGTGTGTGCTAGAATGGGTTCTTGGTTGTGGTGAAATTATCATGGCAAAAATTGAAAGCATGAATTAGCTATTTTAACAAATCACTAGTAACAGTATTTCTTGCTGTTGTTAAATGAGCTGTTGATGACATATTGGTTCAGAAATAGAATTGTAGGACCTGAACTGCTTATTGCTAGAGATTAGATGGGCACACAGGTAGCTGTGCAGATTCTTATTCTAGTCTCTATTTTTGTGTCTTTGCTAGCTTGGAACTTAGCTGTACAGTTCAAGGACAGCCCTGAAAAGATGAGGGATTTTTTTGTACTGTCTTTCAAGGTATTTGCTCTTGCTAATAGTGTTTCTAATTGAGGAATATTTTCATCTGTCTAGTTCTTCTAGAAATCACATCCATGGTTTGGGTGTCTCCATGGAAACATGCTCGTATGCTCTGAAGATGGAGCATTTTTATCACAAGRAGATTGACTTGTGAAATAAAATATGTGCATTATTGTCATACTTCACATTCTGTTTCTTAAGAATGTAAAGAGATTTCAATGAGAAGTTTCTAAAATAAATGGATTCTGATGTTTATAAACTGTGTCATTAATACAAACATGTTAAGTGCTTGAGTCCTAATCTTTATGCAGGACTTCTACCAACACTGTCAGTTTCATACGTGCTTGTAGAGAGGGGACTCCAACTCTGCTTTGCACTTTATATTTAAATAATCCTTTTGTACAATTGTACCAGTAAAATTACAGTATGAATATTTACTACTCATGACTGATTCCTGCAAGTGTCATAGAGGAGGGTCAGCAGTCATCTGTTCACAAGCAAATTGCTTTATATGGGTAAAATTCTCATTACCTTTTCCTATTTTTGGTGTCAGTTGTCCCAGTTTTGTCCCTCTGACAAAGCTGTTCTAATTGCTCAGAAGACATGCCTGTTAATGGCAGCTGCAGTTGATCTGGAGATGGGGAGACAACAAGTAACACCTTCAGAACAGGTAGGGAAAGGCCTGTTAACTATTTCTGTTACGAAATTTCTACCAGTGTAGCATTTTTTTTCCTTCTGAWTTTGAAGTCCTAGTTTTTTCACTCAGAACAGTGAAAGCAAGGGAATATTTCATAGTTAGAATTGATGCACATTTCCAGACAACTGTAAGTGTTGAGTTTCTGTAAATTAGTTCAGTGTCTTTGAATGGTTTGTATCAATAAAGGGTCGTGGCAGTAACTTCTGAGAGGAATTTCAATCTATAATATATATATTGTAAGGAGCCTGCTGCTAAATTTGGGTTAGTCAGAAAGACAATTACTGCTGTTGCTGAAAGTAGTTACCACTGTGGTTGTAATAAAACTCCTTTTTTTTAATGTGTACATCTTTTTGTGGGTGGGAGGATGAGGACATTGTGCTTACTGTGATAAGAAGATTAAGGAAAACACAGAGGTTGTGAAGGAAATACAGAAGTCTGGTATAGAGTGATTGTAGAAAATTCTGTGAAGGGCAATGTACAGCAATTCTGTTGTGGCATTTAGTGGCTTGTCAGTCTCAATAGCACTATTTATTCTTGGGAGATAAAACAGTTATGTCCCACGGGAGYATGGATGGTTCTTTCTGGGCCAGTGTGAAGTGGCTTTGTCTGAGATATGGAGGTCTTTGAAAAGGAGGAAAAAAAAMCCTCAAAACCCCAGTAACTGGTACAGGCAATTTACTAACTARGCTGATTCTTAATTTATTTTATAGCTGGTTCTGACATAATTATTWATTTTGCCTTTTGCTTTTAAAACTATGACAAAAATAACTTATTTARTTTTGTAAAATAGACGGAGCTTTTTAGTCAGGCCCTTCAACATCTTCAGACGTGCAAGGAGGTATGGAAGGTGCTGAAATTAACAGGTAAGCCACAAAGTGTGTSTTCAGCACATGTAACTCTTAGTCTTAGTTAATGGAAAATACAGAGCATGTGGAGTTGCTGTCTCAGATGGAGGTTATTGGAGTAGATAGATGACAGTRTGATAACAGCTGAGGTGTTAAGTGACTGTTAGCCTAGCCAGATGCRTGGTTCACTTTTTTTGGTGGGATTATGGTAGAAAAATTCCTTTTGGTGTTCCTTGAATGGCAAATTGCACTTGCTCTACTGTTAAGTCTGAGTGCCTTGATGGTTTTCCTGCCTGTTGGAAGCAAAAATTACCTTATAGCAAAAATTACTCAGTGGCTTAGAGAAAATTCATCATTACATATAGGGAATCCTGTCTCTTTTGTAGGAGATTTTGCTAAAGACCCAACAGACACGTTGTTGCTGCTTTATGAATTTGAAGCAAGATCCAAACTGAATGATCCAACACTTCACAATCTTATGGAGTCAGTTTGGGAGCAGCCCCAAATAGAGATCAAGACACTTGAAATCATTGCATGTAAGGACAAAGAATGTTAATTTCTCTTTCCTGTACTTTTGAGGTGACCAGGGTTATCTTGTATTGTAAAACCTATAGAAAATGGGTCTAACCATATCTATTTTGTCCTGAAGCAAAGATGCTTAGGATCTCAGCAAGGTTAGGAGAGCTGTGTTTTGAAATGACAGAYGACATGGATGATGAACCAGAARGTTGTGATATCTTTCCATTTCTAGACCCTGAGACACTCATATAGCTTGTGAGCCTGGAAGGGGTTTTTCAGATAAACTTTTGCATGCTCCATCTGGCAAAGGCCAGWGAATGACCCTCACTGATTCATGCCCCAGTGCAGAAGTTTTGGGCTGTGGACTTTGGATAGATACTTTAAGTATATTTAAGCTACTAAGATAATGTTAAGTTTCAACTCTAAAGTTTTTATAGTTTTTAATTTGTAAATAGCACTTCTCTACACTGTGCCATATTTTCATCACAAAGTCCTAGTCACAAAAATGTGCTTGAGAATCTAGAGCAGGATCCAAGAAAGACGAGGAGYATTTAGAACTACCATGGCAAGTCTTTGGAGGGTGTCCTGTAGGATTGCATAAACACCTTCTGTTCTCCTTGGCCTGAGGGAGAACACTCCAGTGCCTGGAGATGCCATTCTCAAATCCTGCTCAAATAASGTTTCCATCTGGATTTTTGTGTTTGAGGAGACAAACAAAACTCTTTAGACAGTGTCCCTCACCAGAATCTTTTTGTATTACTGCACTGGAGGTAAAGAGCAGAGAATTCTGAAACTTTCTGTGCTYCTGCCTTGTTGTCCTCATTGATGATGTGCTGAGTAAGAAAGAGAGAGAGAAGCACCAGCTGGTGACCAGCCCATTAAGCAGATCTCTTTTCAGTTATTTTTCACAAGGGATCTGGGAACATGCTGCAGTTTATTTCAGTGACCTAAGAGATTGAAGTTGACTTCAGTAATTTATCTTTTATTCTTCTMTATTTTCTTTTACTTTGAAGCATTAGCAATGGAACCTCCTGCTCGGTATCCTGTACTGTGTAAGAAAGCTCTCAAAAGTGCACTAAACCTTCACAGAAAGCAGGCTGTCATTGATGCTGTGAAATTTAGGTTAGTGTTATCACATAGTTTTGCCATGAGCCTGTGACTGGAAATGCTGACTGGGAATATAACCTGCAATTTGAAAAGAAGTGAATTTTACTTTATATGCAAGGTTCCACTTCTTGCTGGCCAACCAATGTAACTCTGAATGATGACTGCCTRACAGGTGTTTTACCTGCAGTTTGTTTACTTGGCATACTATCTGGCACAGTCCTGTTTCCAATAAATTCATCTATTGAGGAAGGAAAATGAAAATTGGATCCAGAAGAGGTCTCTGGTTGTTTCTTGTGAGGAAGGTGTTCATTTCAAATGTTACTCTGCTGGTTATTTCAAAGACAAAGAGAGATTAAGGGTTGAGAAGAAAGCTCTGAGTTGTAAGGTAGTGATGGCACATAGTACACATGTGATTTATTTAGCATATTTATGTGTTACTTATCCTTCCCAAGTTCCTTGAAGTAAGCACTTGGCAAAGGCAACTGTTGATATTGTCTTTCTCACTTCACACTGAGAAAGACAGAGCTGTTTTCAGTATTTGTTACTGATTTTCTGAGGATGCTGCCTACGTAGCTCTTGTTGGGGACGTTAGAAAAGGTRCTTTGTTCTTGCTCTCATGTGTAGCACCCTAGGATATACTGTGATTTTCCTTCTGTGTTACTGTAGAGACCAGCAATGAAAATAATTAAGTACTAATTGCTCTTGACTCTATTTTTCATAGCTTGTATGAATAAGATCTGATAGTACAAAAATGCATGTTTGTGCTACAAGAATGAGTGTGTTAAGCACCAAGGTAGACGTGTCTGACAATCACAGAGACAAAACTCAGTGTGCTCCTCATATTAAACTGTTTGTGCACRTGGTATTTAATATTTCCTCTTTTGCTCTCTTTCAATCCTCAGCAAATGCTTACACAGTTTGATTAACATCTCTTTGCCAACTGGATTGACAGACTTGGATACCTGTGTGCTGCAGGAGGTGTGGGACTACTTTGAAGATGCTCTGAGTGTAGTCAGCATCACAGTAAGTTGAACAGGAAACCAAGAGATTGGGAGATATTCCTGAGCACGTTTGAAAAAAATTCTCATTAGACTGAGAATAATTAGTAAAATGAACATTACATAGTCTTATATGTGGAGCTGCTGAGACTTCTTCAGTAAAAGATACACTGAAATTACCTCAAAAGAAAGGTCTTTTGGATATTTAGGACTGCATTACAAATTTCCTTGGATTTTGTAAGGGCTTTTTCTCTCTTTGCTTAGGATGAAAGAATCCAACTGTTTTTTTACTCTAAAATTAAACTCTAACACACTCTTGACTTGTCAGTTTTGAAGTGAAGATTCTATTTTCTGATGAGGTGCTGCTGCTTGTTTGCTACCTCAGGATGCTTACCCAGASATGGAGATCCTTTGGTTGATGACAAGAGCCTGGAATACAGGAATATTTCAGTATACTGTTGGTAAATACAAGGAAGCTGAGCAGTGGTGTGGATTGGGAATGCGTTTCCTCAATCACCTAGGCTCTCTGAAGAAGACCTATGAAGGCCATGTGAGTGTGCACAGGGGGATTTGAGGATGTGGGATTGGCTGGCTGGCYTGAATTTGAGATGTGGATCTGGGTAAAGAAACCACTGCTGATGATCTTTAGAGTTTCAGGAGAATTGTGATATCTAAATATTTTGGGGGAGCCTGGTGCTAAAAGATTTTTTCAAAGTGAGGCCAGAAAATTTTGATAGACAATAGAGAGAATAATGCAGCATTCTTTTACTGGAAGGATGATGGAAATAAATTCTGACTGTTTGTGGCCATGGGAGAACCTTGTACCTTTGCCTGCTTTAACTAAAGTCAAGGTGCTGTACCAGTTTAGTTAAATCAGCTGTTACATACTTTCAGGCTTGGTTTCTAGTATAATCTCATGCCCTATAAATAGGGTTTAAGATGGTGTGAAGAAAATCACTAAAGCTCATCTCCTCAGGTGTAGCTTAGCCACTTCCTATGAGGGAGAAATTTCCAGCCTAGCACCTACAAAGTGTAGGTGACACTTTGCAATGACACTTTTCTTACTCTGTCACAAGTCAGCTTCTTCCTACAGCTTTTGGCTGCTGCTCCTGTCTAGATTGCAACCCAGTGCAGCCTGGCTGGTGTCACCATTCATTCTCTTGTGTACAAGCTGAGCAATCAAGGGCTTGGCTGTAACTCTTCACCATTTTAAATGCATCAGTTAAAGCAATGAGAGCTGACAATAAGAATCTTCCCCATCCTCAACATCAGTTCCCAACATCTGTGATTTTGTGAATAGGTTTATATGCTGATATAAGACTCACATATAAACTATGCTTTATGACTGTAAACAAAACCACTTTTGTTAGGTTRCACTGATCTTCTTTTYCCTAAACTATTGTATTTAAACCTGYGCCAAAAATCTWTACATCAATTTGAAATTTTAGGTTTAGAAGCTGGTGATAGTCTCCCACCTATTCCCTTAGTTCTGTTCTGTGTTAAATGATACACTTAGTTAAATGATACATTTTTATCCATCCTTATTGACAACTGTGGTGCTCATATTCTCCAGATGGTTGGCCTTTATAGTGAGGTTCTGGACAAGCTGGACAGAGCAAAAGGATTTATTCCAAATGAAGAATAATGTCAGCCACAACTACAAGAAAAGGAAAGCAGTCTCTCTTGGAAGTGTTCTGCTGAATGAGAGGCTGTTAGCTCTGTGAAGGCACAGGGCCATGGGAGCAGTGGGAAAGAAACCAGGATCTCCCTCTTGTTGGCAAAGAAGTTATGTACTTTTTAGGAAGTGTTTATTCAATAAATGTAATTGTTTTCCTCTAGGGAATAATTTTCATTCTCTGGAGCTATTTAACAGTTAGAAATAAATATTTAAGTTTTACATGAGATGCCTCTGCTGTTGTGTAACAGGTTGGTTTAAATATCTGGTTTTAGTAGCAAATGGCAATGAGCACGCYAAAAGTCTTTAAAAAGTATTCCATCTCCTCTGGTTGTCATAGCTGCCTTGCTGCATAAATATTTATCAGATTGTTTAGTTTCCAGTCCATTTCAGTGRGGACAAGAATTCAGAGCTGTTTGCTGGTTTCACAGTCCCTTGGAATAGAAAAACCAGCAGTGCTGAGTCAGGGCAGAAGCTGCAGCTGTCCCTGGCAGTGCTGGGAGGGCTCCTGAACCCTGGGCCAGGCAGGTGCTCAGCAAGTCTGAGCACATCTGGGAYGTGGCTGTGGAAAGCTGGGCTTGAGCCAGTGGGGAGTCCTGTCTGTGTGAGTGTGGGGTGTGCAGGGAGCCAAACAAGGACCCACTGGGTCACTGGAGCTGCCACTGCAAAGGGGCTTCAGTCCCAGCAGGGACAGTCTGGGCTGGTGACACTGGGACCCCGGAGTGGCACCTGAAGGGTCACACAGGGGAGCTCCTTAACAGGAGCATGGATCTGTTTACTGTCAATTCTCCATTCATGGTGAGCTTAAATCAGTTCACTAGACCGAGCTTGGGTCTCTGAGACAGTGCTTTCAGATCTCTAATGCACAATGTGCTGCATGTTTAACCAAGAAATACCTTTAAATCTGTAAAAATCCAGGTCTCAAATGCCACAGAAAATTCTTCTGGAGTCACAGTTTTGGAGATCCATGCTGCATCACAGCACTGGGGGACTCTAAATGATGCCACAAACCCAAAGGTTTCCATCCTRCCTGCAGAATCTCCTTGGAACCTGCTGGGCTGGCTTTAATTACTGCTCAGTTCTGACTTGCACACACATAAACAGGCAAAGGTGTCACACTGTACCTGGTGAGAAAGGTCATGTTTGCCCAGCAAGTGCAAGGAGGTAATTATATACAGCCATAGAAGGCAGCAAACACTAAATGTGGCTTTGCCTACAGCCAGAATGGTTTGAATTTTTTCCTTGCAGATACTCTGATTTCTTTCATGCTACACACAGCCCTGAAGAGCCCGGATCAGATAAGTTTCAGACTTTGCTGATAGTACTCATCTCTTCCTGCACATTTTTACACAGTACATTTTATTCCAGGCTTAGTATTTACCAAAGGGTTTAAGTAGGGCAAGAATTCCTCTCCTAGTTGAATCAGACTGTAATTAGCTGCATTTCCAGTGGCTGTTCCCAGTAGGTTGTTTGTGTGCAATCACAACTTTGCAGGTGTTTTCTGGTCCAGATGCAGGCTGGTCCAGGTTATTTTACCAGGCTAAATGTGCTTTACAGCTCAGCACTCCATCGAGGGTGACTGTGGTTCATAAATGTTTTCTAAACCAGCAACAGCTGACCTGTAAAAAACCCAACAGAGCTGTTCATTCCTCCCCCATTCTTACCTTTTCATTGATCCCTGTTCTCTTTCAGCTCAGAGATGTGTGCTCATCCCTGGATGTGCACWGATGGCTCCAGAGGGTGGCATTGCAGCTGTACTTTCCTTTTTACACATCATTGTGGAAGCTCCAGGGTGTGCTGGACACTGGTTCTGTGCTGCAGAGCCCTCCCTGCTTCTGAGAACACAAATGGATCCTCCAGGGTAGGAGGTCACAGACTTCCCTCCCCTTTCCCCTGCCAGTATTTTATGCCCCTTTCCCCCCTCTAATTTGACTTCTCAACTGTTTGGGGAGGAGCAACAGTGCAGAGGCACAAGGGAATTGCAGTGTGAATTGGGTGAGTCCAAACCAACACCTGGGACTGATGGGGCAGGGASCCTGCCCTGGGAGAAACATCCTTGCTGAGATCTGGGAATGGGGCAGGGCAGAGAAGAKCCCAGCTCAGCTGTTGAGCCCTGGAGCCCTTCCTTGCACCTCTCACCCAGGGGCACCTGCAGCAGGAGCAGGGCTTCTCCACAGCTCTGCACTGAGGGTGCACCTCCCAGCAGGCACTGTGGGAAGAGCTTTGCTCCCACTGCTGGGGCTGCATTGAGCTTCTGGGAGAGGCAGGAAWGGAAGAGGGGCTGGCCTGGCCACTCACACTTAGAAGTGGTCACAGTAATCAGAAATGAAGGTAATTGGAAGAGGGCTGAAGCTCATTAGAGGATTGGGCAGGAGATTTTGTCGAGCAGTGCACTGTAACTAGGGGAGGAAATTCCACAGTCACCCCCGTGCTGAGTCAGGCGTGGCCCCAAGCAGGTATTGCTGGTCCCATAGGTGCTCCCACGTGCTGGTACCRTTCAGAGATGCTGCACTGATTGACTCTAACAATGTGTAATGTTTTCCCTTAGGGTTAAAAACCCTAAGGGTAAACAAATGACCCTCATTTTGGAGCCAAGGGATATAAATAAACACTGAAGGTCAAGGTGTGCCCAAGGATTCCTGAAGGAAAGAGACACTTTTGACAAGATGATAACTTTACCTGGTTCACAGCAGATGCTTCAGTGCCATGAATCCTGCTGTGACAGCCTGAGGAAAGCAGAGAACAGCAGTTCTTGAAGATTGTGCTGCCAAGCATCATTAGCAACAACGGGCGTATCTAAGACAGCTCCATCAATGGAGAAAAAACGTTGAGAAAATGATAATTACATTCCTTTAAAGCCCCTCTTCCAGTAGCCTCACAGCACAACCTGTGCTCTCCTGCTTAGCTAAGACAGCTAATTACCCAGAGCTGCAGACAGAAGCACAGACATGTTACTCTAGAGCACAAGCAGCTTACAGTCTAATTTTCTAGAAGTGTCTTAGGGCAGATTAGTTTCATGCCTGTTGCAGGCAGCTTTAGCAGGACATCTTAGGAGAGAAAAGAACCAGCTCCTATATTTCACAACTGGACAGGACCATTTTCAGACAATGCTCTGCTGTTTTCTGGGTCAGAACTTTGCAAATGTCCTGGTTGGCAGAGCAACTTGTCCTTAGCGAGGTGGTTACAGCTTTAACAGAGCCAGTTCCTTCTCTAAGCCACCCTCTTTCTCTTCACATGATGTTTCTCTTCCAGAGGTTGTTCTGCCTTACAGGAGTGACAGGGTTTATTTGAGAAGATAACCCCATGTTCCTCTCCCCCCTRGAGCCTGAATGTTTCTGTCACAGCAGATGAGGTGACACAGGAGCTCAGGAGGGGCCACAGGAGGGGTGTCTGCAGCCCCACACAGGCTGGGCAGAGCAGCAACAGACAATATTTCTGTGCTGCTTCATCCCTGACTCCAAATCTGTCAGCAGGCAAGCAAAGTTTGATTTTTGAGAGTGGTAATTCTAGCATCAGATCTGCTTAGCAACTGCTTAATCTTCCGGTGTTTTGTGGACAACCACCACCACCAGGCTGTTGATCTGATCAGTTAAAGGAGTTTCTAAATGGTTTTGAATTTGTCCAGTGAGCTTCACAAACTCAGCAGTCAGCAAACTGTATGCCCATGCTCAGTTAGTACAATATCCTTGCTCTCCTGAAATCACAATTTGCTTCTCTTCTGTGCAGTTTGAAAGTAAAGAAGAAATTTAGTATTTAAAAACCAAACCCTTTCAACTTAGCTAAATGACAAAGCAGATTCAGGCACGAAAGTACTGTGACACTTCTTTAACCACATTTGTCTCTCAGTGAACACTCCTTTTCTTTGCATTAGAAGGTACTAAAAATGATACCAGTTGTCTCTRCAACTGTTCTTCTCCCTGATATTKAAAAAACATGTTAAAACTAAAAAGAAGTTCTACATTACCTGGACTATGTATTTACTTTGTTGTCTTTATGTCCAATACAAGAATTACATAGCAGCCCATGGACCCTGTTATTTGTAAAGCAAGCTCCCCAGAATTCAAGCCATGATCCAGAGTACATTATGCTGTTGTGTCATCAGGCCAGACTTAGCCTGGGTTAAAACAACCCAACCAAAAGCCCTTTTCAGTGGCTGAGTTGCAGCTCTAAGTAAGCCCACTTCCTTTCTTTTATTTTCTATTTTTTTTTTTAGGTTTCCTTTTTCCACTAGGCAAGTTCTCAGGCATTACCTTTTATACTAAAAAAGGCTATTTTTTTCCCCSTAAACCAGTGTCAACAATCCAGTTTGCCATAAAGAGACCATATGAAGAATTGCTAACATCAGCACCAAAAAAACCAGATCTGGTAGACAATGAAGGACTCTACAAGAAGGTCTCAAACACAAGAGTTCTTTGCAACTCTCTGTTTATTAAAAATATATGTCTCCTTGGAAGAAACACTGTTAACCAACTACTGTTGTCATGAYTGATTCAGTACTGTCAGCTATGCCATGGAGTACATCATCTTTTTCTCCACGTGACTCRAGAGAGGGAGACAGGCTATTAGGAAAAAACAGGAAAAAGAAAAGAAAAAAAAGACAAAAAAGATAGGAATGTGTGACTAGCACCTTAAGGACTTTTGTTTCACTTACTCCACTTTTTCAGGGACCGACATTTATAGCAGCTGGAGCAGGACCAGCGGGGCAGGGGCTGGATGCCCSGCAGGAACCCATTGCCAAAGTTCTGTGTGCTCCTTTAGGGTCGGTCCCAGCGACAGCAGAATCCTTCTGCCCTCCACTGTGCTCACAGCTGGGGCTCCTGCAGAGCCCCCTCCTGGCCCCAGATGCTGCTCGGTCCCTGCAGGGCTCCTCGGGATGCAGGGTGGGCAAAGGAGGCTCCTCCCCAGGCAGCACAGGGACAGCGTCACACTCAGAGCCATCACCTCGGGGACAGGGACCACAGCTCATCCCTGCCAAACARAGGCAGGAGGAGACTTACCTGGGTGTGCTCGGACCTGCTGTGCTGTGGGGTGTGGCACTGTGTGTGGAACAGCATCCACAGCTCTTGGTAAGGTGGGAGCACTGGGACCTGGACTCTGAGTACCCAGCACACACTCCTCAAAGGCCACGAGAGTGTCCCCAGCTCCACACAAGGGCCTGGAGCCCACTCAAGCACAGAAGCCAAAGTGTTCTCAAAGACAAACGTGTCTCAGCTTAGGGCCAAGTGTCTCCGTGCCTCTCCTGAAAAATGCCCGTGCCCAGGGCATGGGGCAGCTCTGCCCCTCAGCTGCCAGCTGGGGCACCTCTTCAGGGCTTTGGGGTGGCTGGGGGAGGCAGCAGAAGCCAGCTCCAGCCAGAGATTCACACAGAGATGTCAGAGCCGGGCAAGGCGGCCATGCAGCCACCTCTGCTGCAGGGGGCCCCTCCCGGGACAGCCAGCCCTGGCCCCTGCACACTGCAGGGCCGGGAACCCGGGAACGGGCACGGAGCAGGGGACAGAGAAGGGTTTAATCTGTCACTGATCTGGAAAATGGGAGTGTCCATCCAAGGCACAGCTGGGGGCTTTTCCTGCCAGTGGCTAATGCAGAAGGGAATGCCAGTGTGCTGCCACAAGCCAGAATGGGTCATTCCACCTGCACCCACAGGTACAGGGCCAGTCCAACATCCCAGGTTTTTCACAGCAACACAGGACAGTGAGTACATTTGTTCCATGTGGCCAGTAAAGTATTTCTTAACTAAACACCACAGATCTAGATTCTATTTACAATAGAGCCAGCTTAAAAAATAAGTTAAAAAACTGGATTTTATACCCATTCAGTTCATCATTGACAAGAGAAAAATGGAATAATAATAATAATAATAATTATAATAATAATAATTAAAAAAGCCAACACAACAACACAATATGGTTTTGGTTTAAAATCAGCTTAAAAAAATAGAACCAAAAGGAAACCTCTCATGCAAACACATAAGGTGATGTGTAAAACAATGTGCAATTTAATATGTAGCATCATCCATTCTCTTGCTCCGCAGCCTCCTGCTCAGTCTCTGTCTCCCAGCCCCTCTCAGGCCAGCTGCTGCTCCTTGCTCTGGTCCCTCCTGCACAGGCAGTACCAGTCTCTGGCCTGTCTCAGACCCAGGRGGGCTGCAGGGAACTGGCCTGGACGGGAGAAGCTTCCAAAGCACCTGGTACCGTTTGAGCTCTTCCTGCCCAAGTGGACTCCCTATGCCGAGTGCTTGGGACAGAGGAACTGAGAGAACCTTGCAATAATACAACACCTTTCCAGAGAGGTCCCTCAGATTTCCTAGTCCRCATACATATATATATATAATATATATATAATATCTCTCCTCTATATTATATATAAATTACATATACAGATAAATAAAACGCTTTCTGCTGCCCCATCTGTCGCACTGTTCAGAGCTGCTAGACGGTCACACTTGGAAAAATGCCCCTGGAGCTCTGATACCAGCTCATGTGTTCAGAGTCCATTGTTTCACTTGTCTTCTTACATTAGTCCTTAGCTGCCTCCTCCCATCTTGATTCTTTGTTTAGTTAATAATAATAATAATAATAATATAATAATAATAATAAAAAAACGACCTTGAATGGGTTTTCGTCTGTCTCTACTGGAGCAGTGGGAAGGTCCATGCAGGAATGGTGGGAACAGTCACGTGATGAATGATATGAGTTCATCCCAACAAAAGAAACAGGACTAGAAAACTCAATTTTGCGACGATCTAAAAAAGGGAGCAGGAATAGTTTTCATATCCCTCCCCCTCGGGGCAGAGGGCTCGGATGGGTGACACTTCAGAGATCTTCTGCTCACAGGGAAGCAGGAGGGAGACATCTTCAGAGTTTCTCTGGGGACGGGACCCAGATGTAGTGCCCGGACTGGTCCTCAATGATCTGTTTGATTTTGCTGTAAATTTCTTCAAGAGAGTCTCCTTGTACGATGGCTGGAAGAGGAGAGAACAAGCAAGACCCTGAGCCCCAGGCAGCAGTGCCTTGAGTTCTGGAGAGCCCTCGTGGAGCCCCAGAGGGCACAGCCTGCAGGGACTGAGCCAGGCGGTGTCAGAGGAGCTGCCCTGGGCCCAGTGRCACAGAGGGTTAAAGCAGCACCTCGCTGGGGATTAGCCAGTGCTGATCCCAGCTGGCAGAGCTGGCTGTGTGCAGGGCTGGCTGGGCTCTCCACACCAGGCTGCTAATCAGCTTTGCACGCTGTGTCAGGCACCGGGGCTGCGCTGACCAGAGCAAGGAAGGCAGGGCTGGGGCAGCTCATGGGGTGCACCAAGCACCCACCMCCCTGAGGCGCCAGCTTTATCCCTTCCCTCTGGTTTTCCCTCTGGCTGCCTGCTGAGGGCTCCTCCTGTTTGCCTCCTGTGCTGCAGGGTGGGAACACAGAGCTCTCAGGCTGGGAAAGGCTCCCAGCAGCACCCCCTGCCCCATCCTGCACTCCCCTGTGCTGCCACATCGCAGCAAGATGCTCAAGAAGGGCCAAAGCTGTCTGGTAATCCAGCCTGCCTCTGTGAGCCAGCCAGGACCATCCTCCAGCATCTCTGCTCCCTCATTCTAAGTGGCTGGCACAGAACCTGTGGCAGTGACCATCTCTCTGCCCATTACCCAGTTCTTACAACACATTTCAGCCAACAGCATTCCTTTTTCACAGGTCAACATCAAACTCGCCCTCCAAGTGCACAGTGGCATGTTGAGGGCCTGCAAAGCTGTGGCATGTTTTCCTGGAAAAACAGCCAGSAGCTCTGGAGCCCAGGACAGGTCTGGGGAAAGCTCATCATGTTTGTACCCCAGTATTTGCCCAGCTGAAATAAATTTTTGGAAAACATCCTGCTTGGGGTTTTTCCCAGTAGCTATTAGGCAGGTAATGCAGTTTGGCAACATGATCATTCCTCAGCTTCAGAAGAAACAGCTATTGCACTGGAAAAAGGATGGAAGACCAGTTCCTCTGCCTCTTCACCTGCCTGTGGTTTTCCAGAATTAATCACGTTACAAACATTAGTTCCTTCATGCACAAGGATGCCTGTGTCATGAGCAGTTCATCTCAGCAGGCACAAAGTGTCAGCAACCCCTGACTGGCTCTTGAGCAAAGACTACTTAGGAAGCAAGCCAAACTTCCAGTCTTTTTTGGTAGATGTTTTGTAATAACTCAGGACTGTCTCCACCATTTAGGTCACTAATTTTTAATCTTTCCTCTTTAGAAACTTCTCTTTTCTCTTTTTGAAAATGCTCCCCTTTTCTCTCATGCAGAGAGTTTACTTCCTGTAGACTTGTAGCAATCTGAAACCCTGTGCTTCCCCTGCTCGGGGATTTTTAGATTTTTATTATTGCTGAAGTTGGTGATAAGCTTTCACAAACTCAGAAAATCCTGCCTGACAACTTGTCTCCTCCTCTATGACTGGTTCACTCCTATCCACTGATCTTGGAGCAGTCCCTTTGCAGAGCCCTCCTGGCAAAGTGCCATTTCTTTCTTGCTTTGATGAAGCTGGACGTTTTCCCATGACCCTGCAGTAGGACAGTGCTGGTAGAGAGGTCACAGCTGCTGGATGGAAAAATGAAGTAAATCAGATACAAGACTGCTCAGGACACTCACCTGTAAAATATTCTCCAAACTCTTGCTCAAGTTTCATGGCTTTGTCAAAGACCTTGTTGGCCTGTTCATATGTCTGTCTCCGGTTCATCTCCCTGCCACACACAAAAAATAAGAAACTTTTTAGCTCTTTTTCTTAGCAATGAACAGAAGCAAAAATAGTCCAAGGAGCCAGGGTGCCTGGGAATCCTCTGCTCACAGGAATGGAAGCTGTGCAGGACCCAGCTCCCTTCCCCACAAACCCCAGGCTGCCTTGGCACTTCATCTCAACCTCCACCAGTTCCTCCCACTGCCACCTTCCCCAGCCCCTGCATGGAAGGGAATTCAAACTCGGACAATCCCTTAAACTTGTGAGACTGCTGCTGCTTGCCTAGGGTTTCTCATCTCCATAAAACATMGAAATAAGCAATTTGACCCCTTCTGACTTGAGAAGGGCTTTTCCCAGGCCCCTTGGTGCCAGCAGAATTCCTTCTGATCTCAGGGTCACTCTCAAGCTGTTGACTCTCCTCACAGATAATAATCCTCTCTGCTGCTGCTGCTGCTCAGAAGAGTTGCAAGCTCAGCTCTCCCATTCTTTCCAGCCTGCTCTGCCCAGGGCCAGGAGCAGCAGGACAGGCAGCTGGAGAGGCACAGAACACGGTGCTGCACTTACATGAGCGCTTCAATGGATTTAGGTTTGATGAAAATGGCAATGGGATAAAGTTGTGCTTGTCGCAACCTCTTGATAGCATTGCCAGACACATCCAGGATGCAGTGCTTCCCCTGGAAAGGAGACAAGCAGGATCAGACCTACCCACACACTCCACTCTGTGTGGGAAACAGCTTGCTCATACAGATGTGCTTGAAAAGGGAGGAGCCACAGAAATGAGCCCCACTCCTTAGACACAAGCCAGCTCCCAATGGCCTCACATTCCTGCTTGCTCAGGGCAGGACAGCAACAAGGCAAAGGGACTGAGCCTCTGTCTGGACTTGTGAAACTATTTACAAGCCCTGGGTAGCTYCAGGACTCCTCCAGAGGAACACTGCTGCTTTGAGGGCACCCAGGTATCTCCATCCTGTGAGCTCCTGAGCACAAGGCTGGGCCAGCAGTGCCAGGCTTTTGGGTGGAGTTTGGATGACAGAGGTACCACGCTCAGGACTCTGGAGRGAGGAGAGGCTCATGCTGTGCTTGCTTAATGTGGTTACAGCCCTTGATTAACACCAGGGGGGAAGGAGGGGAGCTGCTGGATGCATCCCAGTGCCAGGAATGGCACCTGGCACTCACCCGCTCTGCCACGGCCCGCACGGACTGGATGCTGGTGCCATAGAGGTTGTCATTGAACTGCCCAGCCTCTATGAACTTGTTGTCCTGGATGTCTTTCTCCATCTGCTCCCTGGACACCACAAAGTGGTAGTCCTGGCCGTCCACCTCGTTGTCACGCCGAGGCCTGGTGGTGTCTGCAGAGAGTGGGAACCAAGAGTGAGCCCAGAGTGACACCACAAACCAGGAGGGACAAACCCACCCATGGGCAWGACCCTGCAAGGAGCAGAGCCACCCCGTCTCCTCCCTCCAGCAAGGGCCCTGAGCTGGGACTTACGGGGCACGCAGGAACCAAACTTGTGAGGGAATTCAGAGATGAGGTCGTCGTTAATTCTGTCCTTGGTCGGGCCCAGGATGATCACTGGCCTGGCATAGTGAACTGCAAACGAGAGCCACAACCTGAGCCCCAGCTGTGCTGCAGAGCTGACCCCACTGCCACTTTTGGCATGGACCTGCCCTCTCCCTGCTGGCAGTGGGTGCTCTGGCTCACATGGGCACCCAAAGGTGCCTCCTCTGCGTTTATCTCCTCCTGGTCACAGTCAACATGTCCTTCCCATCTGACCCAAACCATCTGCATGGCCCCAGGGAAGGTTCTGCAGGTCTCCAGGGTCGTGGATCAGCAAAGCTGCTCCTTTGCTTGGGCAGGAGCCAGGCAACAGGACAGCTGGGCAAGGATGCACGGAGCTGGGGGAGTGAGGGGAGCCTAAGGGTCAGATCCAGCTCCTGGCAAGGACAGACCACCAAGGCTGGGACTATTCAGCCTGCAAAAGGGTCTGCAAGGTTTGAGCATCAAGCAGGGTTAGAAGCTGCAGGATGTGACCAGGGAGGGGGTGCTCTGCTCTGCAGCAGGGACCTGGTCTGAGCCAGGAAGGGATAATCTTGTTCTAAGCTGAGGGCTAAAGCTGAGCTCAGTTTTAGCTCTGGATCTCTCCTTGGTCTTGCAGACCACACACAAATCTTTGCTGTTGACTAAAACTGGGCAGTGGGGGCCGTGCACACCTGACTCCCCTGCTGCATGCAACACATGGGACTCCTCCTGCACCCACCCTGTGCCCTGCTGCTGTGGCAGGAGGGGAGGGCCCACAGGACCCCCTGGCTGTGCTGGGGACACAGGTGGCCCCACTGCAGTGGGCACGGGGCAGTTCAGCTCAGGACTTACTTTCTTGCCGCGTCACTGGCTCGTACGACAGGATGGTGTCCTCTTGTCCTTCTGCAACAGAGCCAGGGGGATGGAGGTGAGCACTTGCAGCAGCTTTCCAGCCCCTCTGCAGCTGTGAGGAGCTGCCTGCTGCCCCTTCAGCCTCCCACAGCTCTGGGGACACCCCAGGCTGTCCCCTTCACTCCACCCACGGATGTGAAGCATGACGGGCATGCAGCTATGTGCCCTTGAGCCACTTTAATTATTCATGTCCCAGCTCTGGGTCAAGCCTCCTCTTTCCCTCCCCCACTGCTGCAGGCTCCAGCCCATTGGGATGTTGTGTCCTCCCTGCAGGTATTTAGAGGACTTTCTGGGGACAAAGGGAGCATCTGTTGCAGCTGGATGCCATACTCTTGTACAGGCTTGGGCTCCAGGAGCCATCTGTGCTCCAGGCCTGGCCTCTGGCCATTGCTGCCTGTAGCAGGCACTGAGGATGGGGCATCACCACCCTGCCCCGGAGCAGCCAGGAGAGAGCAGTGCAGCAGGCAGGCTCATTGCTACTGCCAGCCCCTGCTCTCCCTGCCCCGAGGAGGGAGCTGGCTGCAGCATCTCAGTGTCACCAGCAGGAAGGAGCAGCCTCCGAACAGAACCAGCACTGGGACAGACAGGATGGACGTGCCCAGACATGCACACTCACACAGGGACACAGACACACGGACAGGGGCGGGAGAGCAGGTGCACACACTTACTGGAACTGCTCTCGCTGTCACTGGTGTTTGATGTCACGCCCTCTGCAAAGCAACCAGAGAGATCCCTTCAGAAGGAGCCTGGGCAGGAGGCACCGGGGCACCCAGCTGTCACCCAGCACTAGTGACCAAGGGCAGGACAGCAATGGCTCCCCAGAAACCTGCAGCCCAGCACCCACTGGGACGAGTCTGTGCCACGTGGGCAAGGGCGGCATCGTTCACCCTGGGCTGGGAGCCCGGGGACATGCAGGGGATGCTCCAGGAGAGGACAGAGAGGCCAGGAGGGCCGGCCTGGCACATGTGAAGGCTCCCCAGGCCCAGGGAAGGTGGAGTGCACAGGGGATGCTGGCAGGGGAGCAGTGCAGCATGCACACAGCGGGCAGGGAGGGCTGTGCTGGCACAGGGATGGGGACAGGGAATCCACTGCCTCTGGGGACGGGGCTGGGACACACAGAGACAAGACAGCGACAGAATGGGACAGAGTTTGGGGCTTTGCTTGCTCAGGCTGATCCTAGTGCTGCGACCACCCCACAGAGCCTTGCTGGCCGCTGCCCGCCCCAGTCAGGCTCTGCACTGCCTGGGGGTGTGGAGCTTGGCAGGGAACTCACACCCCACGGGGCTCCTCTCCTTATTCTGCAGTTCTGCACATGTGGTAACCCAGAGAAAGGTGGGAACACCTCACAATGTTGTCACCCTCCCCGTTCAGAGCAGGCCCACCATGGCCACTTCCCACCCACACTGGAAGTGGCTCCGAGTGCTGAAGCACCAACCAACCCGGACAGGAGCAGGAGGAAGAGGATGAGGAGGTGCAGCAGGCACTCCGGGCATGGCCAACACCCCCACACAGGCTCCCCCACCCCGTCCCACGTGCAGCAGAGGCACCTCAAGCCCCGCAGCCCCCGGGCTCCTCCTGCCCTGCAGCCAGGGAAGCACAGCTGCCCCAGGCACCGCCAGCCACACAGAGGGAACAATGCGCATCGGAATTCAACTTACTCAGGTTCTTTGCTCCATAATAATCGTCACTTAACCCAGGGAAGTCCTGATTTCACAGACAGCAAGAAGGGGGAGAGGGGGAGAGAAGACAGCGCAGGAAAGGGGAGTCAGAGGGATGGGGGAGACAGAGCCAGACCAGCATTAGTGACAGGAGTGCAGAACGGCCCAGAGCTGCAACTGCAAGTGAGGTTAAAYATCTTCAGAGCTGACACTATCAGCCCGCTGCCAACATCCTGCCCTGTCTGGCTGGACCCCCTCCACCCCCTAAGCTCACCCTCTCTGCCAAAGCCCCCAGGAGCCACCCTGGGCCTGGGGAGGGCAGGGCAGCCACAGCAGCATCGCTGGCAGCAAGCAGTTGCAGCCCTGAGCTGCTGGCACAGGGGCTGAAGTGTTTCTCCTCATGGGGTGTACTGGCAGGGCACAGTGGCTCAGTGCCTCCCCAGCACAGCACACAGTCCTCCTCCATGGCAGAAGGACACATTTTCCCCCAGCTGTGTGTGTCAGCTGCCCCACACCCCACTGCTTGCACAGGCTGTGGTAATGTGAGGCAGAGACCCCTCAGTGCAAGCTGGGATGGACAGGGCAGAGCACAGGGAGGGAGCTGGCTGTGTGCCTGTGACACAGGCAGGTAGAGAGGGGCCTGCCCCACCCCCATGCTGTGTCACCTCACTGCAGGGCAGCCAAAAGCCAGCCCCAGGTTCAGCACTGAGCTCACTGGAGCCCAGCCAYGGGCAGGCACTACCAGAGACAGGCAGACACACAGATAACCTTCAGCACAGCCAGAGGCTTGGGCTGTCTGCTAAAATCACTGGAAGCTGGCACCAGCCTGCCATGGGCAGCCCGGGGATGCAGGCAGCCCTTGGAGCAGCCCAGCAGCAGCTCCTGGCTCTGTATGACACCAGGACAGCCCCAGAGGGGAGGGGATGTGCTTGCTGTGCTGGCACTRGGGCAGACACAGCTCTGCCTTGTCCACTGCCCCTTCCCAGAGGTGTGGGCACTGCCAGCTGGATGCCTGCCCAAGGAGTGGATGCAGCCCAGCACTCRGAGGAGGGGCTGGGTTTGGGGAGCAGCTCCAGTGCTGCCCACATCAGGATTTGGGGCAACAAGATAAACACTCTGCCTTTGCTGGGAGCCCCAGGGTGGTGAGAGCTGTGGACCCCAACGTCTGCAGCCAACTACCAAAGATGTGCCTCAGTTGTGGGTGGGCAGCAGGGTCATGGCTCCCCCGTGTCCACACTGGAAGGGCTCTCCAGTGGGAATGTGAAGCTGTGAGTCACTTCTAGGGAAGATGGGGCTGGGAGCTCCCCAGCCCTGAGCCCTGGCAGGGACAGGAGAAGCTCTGCAGGAGGCAGCCAGCCCCTCACTGGGAGGGAAGCAGGCAGAGGGAGGGAGCAGAGCCTGCAGCAAAGGGGGGAGAGCAGGGGGAGGCAGAGCAGGGAGCTGGGTGGGTGTAAAGTTGGATGAAAAGATGAAGACATTGAACATGAGAGAAAGGAAGAGAGTGCCAGACTGCAGCTGTTGCTTTCATTTCCAGCTCCAGTTTCTCCCTAGCTGCTGGCACGACTGTGGAGCACAGACCTGAATACAGGCAGGTGCCAGGACCCCTGGCTAGGGAAAGGTGCTGAATCTCTTCCCTCAGGGCAGGGAAGCTGAGGGGTGCAGGCTTGCCCCTCTCTGGCCAGCTGCTACTTACGTTCCTGTCCGCTGCTCTCCTGGGCCAGGTTCTCTTTGCTCTTGTAAAATGGGAACTTTCGGGAGAGGCGGAAACTCTTTTTACGTTTCGTTTTGATCGACTGAAGAACACGGAGGTGGAAGGAGGACAGAAAAAACAATGGTGTTTAACACATGTGGGGAAAATTAAAATGGAGAGACAATGAGGAGCTGTGGCAGGGCAGTCACCCTCAAATGAAATCATGGAGATTACGTGAGAACTGTAATGCAGGAAAAAAATTAAGCATGGAGAAAAACATGTGGTAGGGATGCTGGGAAGCTGATGGGCAGTCAGTAGCTCTGCAGGGGTAGCCAGGCTGTTCTTCCTCTCTTGTTGGCCTGTTAGGCAGTGCTTGTGAGGTGTGAGGGCAGCTACCTTCAGGCAGCTCCAAGCCATGAGCTCTGCCACCCCATCACTCCAATCATGGGTCCTTCCCAGTGCTTWCACACCATCCTGGGCTCCTCTGCTCAATCACTGCATATTCATGGAGGGTTTGTGCCAAGCAGATGTGGGCCTGGGGCAGGGCCAGTCACACAGTTCTTTGCCTTGGGATTGGTTTGAGCTGCCCCATGAGGATCTTTTGCTGCTGGGACTCATCCTGCCCTCACTAGTTACCAGTTCCAGGTGCCCCACTGAGCCCCAGATCAGCACTTACCCTGTTGGACTCAATCATGCCAGTCCTGGCGTGGAACTTCACTGTTTTCAACCGTGCTCTCTCCTTCTTTTCCACCCTGATCAGAAGAGAAAGAGCTGCTAGTCCCATCCACGTGCCCTCCACGCTGCCCACRTGGCTCCTCAGGCAGCCAAAGGCACCCTTGGGCAGTGGCCCCACTGGCAAATGGAAGCTCCTTCCAAGGGAGGGGCAGACGTGGAGCTGCCTGCCCAGGGTCTGGGCAGCAGCAGGAGAGGAGCCAAGCCAGCCTTGCCAACAGGGATAGGGACAGACTCAAGGCTGGCTCTGCAGACCTGAAGGCAGCAGCAGCCAGCTCCTCTGCTCTCTGTGACTTCCCACCTGACAGTGGGACCTGGCTCCAGAGCTGGGCAGACTGACAGAGGACAGAAGGAGCAGCCATTGCTCCTGCACCTCTGCTCTCACACAGAGACCCAGACTGGCTAACATCAACTCCCCAWGCCCACAGGCACCACAGAGGGGGCTGACCACTTCCCTCCTCACCTAGAGTCTCACCCAGTTTTGGAGAACCTGCCTAGGGAGACCTGCACAGMGCCCCAGCTTGCAACCCAGCTGCCCTGCAGGCTGCACAGGGGCAGGTGCACTGGGACCACAAGGAGATCCCAGCCTGAGCAGGGCGCTGGGGGCTGCAGGGCTTGGGGAAATCCTGGGCTCACCAAGCGTGACAGCTGTGCTGAGGGACACTCACCTCTTCTTGCTGGGGATGACCCCGATCTGCTCGCTCTCGCCGTGGGCTGTGACCAGCCTGGCCTGCCACCACTCGTCATCCGAGGCGTTGATGACGTGCAGGATGTCCCCGTAGGAGAAGCTGAGCCCCTGGCTGGGCAAGCAGCTGTCCCTGGTCCGGTCATAGTCAAACAGGGCTCTGAGGAGGGGCAGAGAGCAGCAAAGACTTCTCTGAGCATGGCCAGGCAGCGAGGGCAGCAGCAGCGCCACCCTCTTGGGGCACTGCCACCTTCACACCTGATAAAGTTGAACCCAAGCCCTGCCAAGGTGAGCAGTGCTGGCAGCCACCTGCACAGCCCTGGGCTGGCAGGCTCAGCACAGCCCTGAGGAGCGCAAGGCAGGAACAACAGAGACTGAGACTGGACTGAGAGAACTCCCTGCTGACCTCAGCTGCAGGATGCACATGAGCCAYGCTGAAACTGCCTGTGGTTAGTGAGCAGGCCAGGCCCACAGCACCAGCCTGAGGAAGGGCTGCTCCCCACCATCCCTCCATGGCTGTGGGGCCAGGGAATGGGATGGGGAACATCAGACCCCACTGCTGGTGGGTGGTTGCACAGGCAGAGACCACCACAGCATGGAGCACAGCCTTTATTCACGTACAGAGCCTCTGAATGAGGAATGCATCTCAGAGTATATGTATCTGCTCCCACAACTGATCCTTCCCATAGCCCCAAACACCTCCCCTGAGAACAGTTTATTGAGTTCAAAATGATCTTCAAAATTAAACTAACCAGCTATAGAAAAGATTTTGGTTTCTTTACTAGAAGAGCACTAATACTTTTCCTGCACATGTACATCACACACAGCACTGCAGCCTGTACCCATAAGCTGCTCTCAGAGGCTTCACCTGCAACTTGTTCTACTAATGTCAGATCACACAAACTGTGTCTGCTTTGATGCATCAACTTGCAAAAAGACAAAGAAAGGAACGAGTCACTAAAAGTACTGGCAGCAAAACCTCTGTATTTGCTCCTGGGACACTGGCCCCACTGGCCCCCAGCCCAGGCACTGCAAACACTGGCTTGTTGCTGGTTTAATCCTGGCTCTAATAAACCTTCTGCAAGCAGGAGAGACATCYTCTGTTCTGCTCATTACCCCTTCCACTGTGGGGACTCCAAAGGGGGTTTAAAAGCACACTGTAAGGGGAAGGGCTGTGGGATCATGTGGCATGTCCCTGGGGAGCAGCAGAGCTTGGAGAGCATTTCTGCCACGGGAGTGCTGGGCTATAAAGCCTTTCAGGGCACTTGGGGCTGGGTCTTGAATRGGAAGAAGAAGAGCTGCCCCATGGGGAGGGCTCTTTGGGACAAGACACAAAGTGCCCTGTACATCCAGATACATTTAGCCACCAGATCTGCTCTCCTTGCCCAGCCTGCTCAGGGCTGGGGCAGCTCCTGTGCCTGTTCCCTCTGCAGGGCAGCCTGGCTGGAGCTGGCAGCAGAGCCCCAAAGGGTGCTTTGGCCGGAGGTAATCAAGCCTTGCAGGCAGCTCCAGGCCAGAAGATAAGGCTGCATGTGGCTGGCAGGCCACTGTGAGGTCAGTGCTGCTGGCCAAGGCCCTGGGGAACTGGTCAGGCCGGTTCCCAAAGGCAGGCAGGCTGTGAGGAGCCCTGCCCACTCC
>JACDOX010000016.1:735174-752404 GCA_014549065.1 Cardinalis cardinalis
TGCACAGGGCCGTGCTCCTCCAGCAGCAGCCACCAGCACCCAGGACAGGCACAGCAAGGGCACCTGCAGAGCCAGCACAGGAGGCCCTGGCACCCCAGGGCACGGTGCTCCAGGACACCAGCCCCTGGCTGTGCTGGCATGCAGCACCCACCCTGTGCTGGCATGCAGCACCCACCGTGGCTCGGTGCCCTCGGGGGCGCAGGGGCAGACGGCAGCTCCGCTCTGCCCCCGGGCCAGCTCCCAGCACTCACAGCCAGGAGAGCAGATGGCTTGGCTGGAGGGCAGGGGAGCAGTGCCAAGGGCTCCCATGGCTTCCTCCTGGTGCCCAGGCACAATGCCTGCCTGACCTCCATCCCCACCCAGCACGGCCCCGGCAGACTTTGCCCTGTAGCACTGCAGGGAGGTGACAGGCAGGATGTGAACCTGCCTTGCCCCTGCCTGTGCTGCACCCCAGCACCCCTAAATCAGCTCCAGCAGGCACTGGGGTGCCCAGCTCCAGCCCTGCCACAGCACACAGGCTGCAATGCAGCCACACAGGGCTGACTCAAAGCAGCTGGGTAGCAAGTCCTGTAATTGATGTCCTGTCCACAGCACAGCAGCTCAGCTGGTTTCGGGTGAACTGTGCTTGAAACTACCCCGCCCAGAAGGGCTGGGGCAGCCTGGGCACCCGGCAGCTGTTCCAAGCACGTCTGCAGGGTGTGTGTTGAGCAGAGTGCTGTGATGGGCCACACTGGGGAAAAGCTCTCCCCTGAGATCACCCTCCCAGCAAGGCACAGCCCAGATCCACCTGGGTATGTGTGAGGGGCACAGTGCCCCTGTGGAGGCCTCCAAAGCCCCATGGGGGGGATGCACCAAGAATTAAGAAATGCTACGAGCAGTGTGGAGGCAACAGGGAGCTCTCTGTTTCATAGGAATACTTTGATACATGAGCACCTTTCCAGGCAGAGAACAGGCTCAACTCAAGCTGGACCCAGCCTAAACCCTCCTCCACACATGAGGGTGCCCACAGGACAGCAGGGGAGTGAGGGCAGGACTAACAAGATGATGTTTATTCAACACTGCACCCAGCTTGTCGCACACCCCCAGGAAGCCCTGGGATGCTAAATCAAGCAAGACGCCTGCAGAGACTTGTGGGAAGGTGTGAACTGCAGGAACCCAGAGCTGCAGCTCTCCCCTCCTGCCATACCAGGCTTGCAACATATCCACCCTGCCTGAGGTCCCTCTGCATGGAGCAGCCATGCAGTGGGAGATGCAGCYGAGGCTCATGCAGCCTTGGCCCTTGCCATCCTTCTCACAGGGAAGGAGAAGCAGCATCCCTTGCTCCTGCCAGCCTCACCTGCAACAGGCTGCGCAGGGTTAGGATTTACAGGATTATTTTAATTACCAAGTTAAAATTACTCATTAGCGCTCATCCCACTGGCGCTGCGGCAGGCAGGAGGTGGCAGGAGGCAGGCAGGGATTGTCCTGTCCACACAGGACTTGCAGCAGTTTGAGCTGCATGGCTGTTTAACCCCTGCCTGCCTGTCCCGCACCTGGCTCCAGACCAGAAGTGCTCYGAGGGCTCAGAGCAATAATCCTCCTAAGAGCTCATCTCCCACAGGAATGGCAGGACGAGACAAGGAGAAGCCTGTTAGCTGGTTCGAGGAGAGTGCCCTGAAAGCTGCCACGAGCTGCCTGGGGCAGAAGCAGGGCTGGATGCCCACCATTTCCTTGTTCTCCTCAGTGTGTTGGGCTGGCCAGCAGCCACCCAGGTTCTGCAGAGACCACTGCTTTCCAACCTGGAGCAGACCTTGGGAGAGGYATGCGAGCACCCAGCCTTGGGAAACCAGCGCACAAGCCCCGCTCTCCCTGCAGCGGCACCCTCCGGGCTTTGTGATGCATCCACAGCACTCACCCCCCTGGCCCCCGACACACCGAGCTCAGACTCTGCACGGCCCGGGCTGAGCTGTGACCACCCCTGCAGCAGCCATGGGGATGTGCCCGCGGCTCTGCACAGCCCAGGCTGAGCTGTGACCCCGCTGCAGCCCATGCTGGGGGATGTGCCCGCGGCTCTGCACGGCCCGGGCTGAGCTGTGACAGCCCAGGCTGAGCTATGACAGCCCCTGTAGCAGCCATGGGGATGTGCCCGCGGCTCTGCACGGCCCGGGCTGAGCTGTGACCCCCCTGCAGCCCTCCCCACCCGCGGGGCTGGGCCGGTCCGTGCCGGAGCGGGCGGGGCCTTACCGGACGTAGAGCGATCTCTTCTCGCTGGTGCGGAGCGAGCCCGAGCCCGAGCTCATGCTGCTGTTCATCATCTGCTCCCGCAGGTCGTGGATCTTGGACTCGAAGCGGCTGTACTCTGCGGGGACAGGGCTGCTCAGGGCAGGCACGGCTGGCCCAGGGCTCATCCCCACAAGGCATCTTGCCCACCAGCCCGTCTGGCCCTGCACACAAAGCTGAAGAGGTTACAGAGCCGTGCAGGAGTCCAGGCAGGGCATCTGGAGCAGGCAGGGTTCCAGCTGCTCCCAACCCCACCACAGCTTCCCACACAGCAGCTCAGGCAGTGGCTGCTGTGACCTCCACTGCTGCTTGAGGGAATGGCTGGGCAGGACTTGGCAAGCTGCTGACCTACAGAGCAGCTCAAAACATGGAGAGAGAGAGCAAGAGCCCCTCCAGGAGACCACTGCCCACCAGCTGGAGCAGGGAGACACAACCACAGCCATTGGGGGAGCCCCCAGCTACCGCTCTGCTGGCAGCAAACACCTTCTCCTCAGCAGGAATGGGGAGAGGGAGGCAAAACACAAAGTGCCTGCCCTTGGAAGAGGAGCAGGGAGGAGGAATTCACCTTTTGCTTCTACATCCCAGCAGCAGAGACGTGCAGGAAGAGCTGGGGAACCCTCCAGAAGACATCAGCACCTTCCTGCCAGGCGGCTGGGCAGGAGCAGCCGCCAGCCYGGCACCAGCACTGCAGCAGCCCGACCTTCAGCCTCCAGCCGGGTGTAAAGGTCGGGCTGACACGCAGGGGTGGAGGCTCCAGGCCTCCCTACCCAGGCACGAATGGGGAAAGTGCAGCTGCAGCTCCAGGAAAGCTGCTGGCACTGCCACAGCCCACACTGCCAGACCTTGCCTCACAGCCTTMATTTTGCTCCTTGGGCAGTTACAGGTGAGAGAGGACCAGGCTCATCTGTGCTGTAAGACTTGCCTAGAAAGTCTTGTCCATGACCACGAGATGTGGCCTGGGTTTTAATTCTGGGGAGGGGAGCATGGCAGCTGTCGAGGCAAGCACTCACTRCAGAGCAGAGCCACAGCTGTGCTGGGCCTGCGGCGCCATCTCACATGGGGGGAGCAGCAACACTGCTCAAAATGCTCCGTGGGCTTTGTTTGGGAGCCAGCCCCTCTCCCATGGACTGTCAGTGCAGACAAAAGCAGGGCTGGGGTTGTGGRATGATGCAGCTGCAGCTCGGCATTTCCTGACTCTCCAGCCCTACAGCCTGGGGATCCCCCTGCTACACCCACTTGCCAAAGATACATTTTTACTTAAGGATTGGGAGAAAAGAAAAGGCAATACACACAAAAACTGCCAAGTGGCACACCGAAACTCCATGCAAAGCCCCTTCTCCTGCCGTGCAACACCCAGAGCTGCTGCAACACCAGGCAGGGTCAGTTAACGTGGAGACCGTGAGAGCCCCTGGCTGCCCCGTGCCAAGGGGCACCCGCTGCCTCACCTGCCTTCCTGCTGGCAGAGGAAACACAGATGCAGCAACGCATRGACAAGGCTTATTTCACAAGAAAATGGAATTCTGCCACCCAAGCAGCACCAGGGTTTTACTGTGCTCTCAGCAGAGGGAAGGGAGCTCCATCTCTTGACCCACACAGCTCATTCTGCCCTGCAAGACCCATAAGCTCTTGAATCCCAGAGAAGCATCTGTCCTAAGTGGGTACAGCTTCTTTTTAAACCCTTTTTGGTACAGGAGAGCTGTTTTTCCCCAGAAAGCACCACTACAGCCCTTGTCCCCAGCCAGGTCATGGCAAACCCTGCTGGGGCAGAGAATCCCTGCATGCCCCACACTGAGGGGAACRCTGCTCCTGCTGCACAGGCTCCTCCTGCAACACTCTTCTCCACAAGAACTGTGGAGGATGCAYTGCCTGGGACTGGGCAGGAAACACAGGGCAAAAGGAGATTCCTCCACCCCAGCATCAGGGTGGGGGTGTTGTAAGGGCAACCTGTGGGTGCCACTGCCCTGCCAGAAATGGCATGTGCATCCCCCTGCAAGCAGCCCAAAGCTCTCAAATGTCCTCATTTCAGCTGGAGCACTCCACGGAAAGGGCCTTTCCTAGTTTTGTTAGAGAAGTCACACTGCTTGGAGGGGTGGGCAAGGCCCACTAACATGACAAGAAGCACAAACCAGGCTGGCTGCAGCAAACTGAAGGACACAGGGGCTGCTCTGGCTTTAACCCCCATGGAGCAAACACAGCCCTGCCCTAGGAAGGGTCTGCAAGGAGCCACCAACCCACATTTGCTCCAGCTGAGGAGGGCAGAGAGTAGAGAAGCAGCCAAAGCAAACCCACTGCCCCCCTCCCAGAGCAGGGGAGACAAGGTTACCCCAGGACTGAGCACAGGGCACTGCCAGGCGCCAGGGGCACCCTTTAACTGCACAYTGGAACAGTCTGAGACAATGACCAGCAGATCACCCCCAGCAAGGAGTGCTCCTGCCTTTGCTCCCTAACTTAGGGCCACCTTGGCTCTGGAGCACCTCCTGTGCAGCTGAAACCCTCGCAGGAAGCTTGCCCAGGGTGCAGCAGGGAGGTGAGCCAGGGCTGATCCCCACAGCGCTCAACACGTTCAGGACATGCTTATCAACACTGCAAAGTATGTAACAGGTGAGCTGGCACCTCTTGCCCTGAGTGCCATGGCACTGCATGCCAGGGTGTTTGCTCTTCTCACTCAGCAGCTCGATACAAACACCCCTGCACCCTCCCCCTGCTTYTCCCTTTCCAGGGTGTGGGTGTTCCTAGAGCTGGGCTGATTCTGTCCCCTGGGGCGAGCTCCAAGCTCAGTGGGATCCCTGAGTGTGCACACACTACAGACCACTACCAACAGGCAGGGATCACCCGCCTGCCCAAGGATCCCAGAAGCAGCACACGGGTGTGACACACCTGCAAACACACCCAGCAGAGCCAACAAAGCCCTGGCTCTGCAGCTGGGCACCAGGAGACAGCACAAAGGAAAGACACTGGCAGACAGGGGAAAGCAACTCCTGAGTACACATAAAGCCCTGGATCCAAACACTTCTGCCAGGCCAGGCCATCAGCAGAGCCCAGAAATGCTCAGTCACAGGTTTCAGCCCAGCCATTTGCAAGAACTACTGACAGCTTCAGCCCAGCATTTTAGCACCCTGACCCCAGACACCTTCCCTCTGCACAGGCCTAGAAAACCAGAAGGAAGCACAGCCACAGGGAAAGCTCAGAAGCTTTTACAACTCATTGCACAGCCTTGGAACTCCCCTTTGAACAGACTGACTCAGAGAAAGGCCATAATGTGACTTTTTGTATTTTCAGGTGAGCAATTCAAAGCTTTGTAGCATGGGGTGTGAGGAGGGGGAATTGCTAAATCCAAGTGCTGGTGATAGCAGCAGGCAAAGGTCAGGGGGAGAAGTGCTCAGAGGGAACAGACCTCACAAAAACACTGAGGTACCATCACTCCCCCTCCTCAACAGCAGGCAGCAGTGGTCAAAGGTGCTGGTGCTCAGAAGAAAGGCAAGAAAGAGAAGCTGCTGTCCTGCCTTTCTTGGTTTTGTCTTTGCTTCTTTTCYCTCCTAGTGTCTGGGAGGACAAAACAGGGAGGCCCCTCATCCCCGAGACCTGCACAAGCAGCCTCTCTGCCCCCCGGAGCCCCAGTGAGGTCAGGCACAGAGCACACTGYGCTCATCCAGCACCCCAAGGCAAGCCCTGCCCACGCTCAGGAACAGAGACAGGTGCCATCCTCCACCTCTGCTAGCTGGGAAGAATTTCCCAAATCCCCTTTCCACCAGCATCTCCTCCTTTGGCATCCTACAACCCAGCTCTYCTGCTCTTTTCCACATGAGAAACACAGAAAAGGCAAACATTTGAGAGTACACGGCCCATTGAGTGGGTCCAGCCTCACCCACACTGGGGGCTCACACCCACCAGGGAGATCTTTCTCCGTGAGTCTCAGCCCTTCAAGCCTCTGGAGCACCCAGGGCAACTTCCAAGTCACAACAGCCTGTACTTTATAGCCACAATGCTGCCTCCAGGGATGGCTGCAGCCCCTGTGCCTGGTGCTGGTGCCCACACATGCCAGGAACCATCATGGACATGGAAAGTCACCAGCTACAACACACTGACCCTTCTGCCTCGGTCTAAGGGGGTTTCAAAACATTTTGTCCAGTTTGACATTTAAGAATCACTCTCGGTTGGTGTCTTTGCCAAATCTCAAGTGGCAAAGGGAGCCAGAAATACGAGAACATTAAGCTCTTCCTGGAAAGACAGAAACAAACGTATGGTGCCTCCAGGTATGAAGTGCATGTGACTCAAAGTGTGTGTCATGTCACTCCTTGTTCTTCATTTGGGACTGTAACATGCAAAACAAAAAAAAAAAAAAAAAGCCAAAACAAACAAACCCCACACCCACAGCAGAGCCTGAGCAGCACCAATGACTCCGCACCCCAGTGGCCTGTGCCATGGGATGGAGGAACAGCGGACACCGGGACCGGCGGGACCTCGCCCAGCGATGCCACAGGAGGYGCGACATGAAGGGCATGCCCAGGGGGGACATCGGCCTCCTTGAGGGGACCAGAGCAGCTGGTGGGGAAAGCTGGTGGAGAAAGCCGGTGGGGCCCAGGGGAGAGGCGTTTTCCAGCGGACGGGAACGGCGGCATCCCGGCACGTGCACGGTGCGGCCCCGGGCACGGCCGCAGCCCCGGGATCAGCCCCGACCCCGCCGGCCTCCAGCGCTCGCCCTCCCCGCCCCCGGGCCACGCTCCAGCCGCCCAGCGAGGCTCCGTGCGGGCACTGCCCGCTCCCTTCCCGCTGCCCCCGGCGGCACCACCCGCCCCGGCCGCTGCCGGGGAATCGGAACCCAGCGATAASGAAAGGCTGGGGCGGCGCCGCAGGTGGGATGCTCGCAGGGGGGGACGAGCCCCAGCTCAGCAGCGACGGCCCGGTTCCAGCCCCGCCCGCACCGTGGCCGCCCTGCGCGACCCCTGAGCTCTCCCGACCACGGGGTCCCTCCCGCAAGGCCGGCGGGACCCCACGGAGCCGGGCCTCGCGGCGACGCCCTCCGGCAAGCAGAGCTCTTCCCCCTTCCCCGAGGACGACCCCGGCCCGTGGAGCCCCCCGCGGCCCCGCCGCCGGTGGGGTCCCGGCGGGGCTGCCCGGCGCTCACCTGAGGCGGGGCGGCCGCGGCCCCGCACCCCCGGCCCGCACACAAAGCCGCGCAGGCACGGCCGGCGGGACGGCGCGGCCCCGCCCCCCTCCGCGCCAGCCAATCGGAGCCTGCCCCGCCCCCGGCGGAGCCTCTCCCGCAGCCCCCCGCCCCGGCCTCTCGATCGCGCGCCAGACATGCCCCGCCCTCTCATCTACATATCACAACTGCCGTATCTGCATAACCACACCCCTCATTTGCATGGCCCGCTCGGTCGCGGTCCCGCTCCCGGCCCCGGGGCCGGTCCCGAGCGCGATGTCCCGTGGCGGTACCTTCGGGCCGGTACTGCGCGATGATGGTCACCGTCTGCCCCGCCCGCTTCAGCGCCGCCGCCGCCTGCTCGTGGGTGGCGTTGCGGAGGTTCACGCCGTTCACCTGCCGGGACACAGCGGCTCCGCTGAGCCAGACCCACGGGGCACGAACCATGGGGGTCTGCCCTGCGCCTCGGCCCCGCTGCCCCGCCCTGAACCGCTACCCAGGGTATCCTCAGAGCCGCATCGCTCTGCCACTGCACCCGCAGTACCACGCCCGGTACCGGCACTTCCAGCACCGGCATCCCCGATACCTGCCCCGGCCAGCCCGTCCCCCGCAGGCAGCCCGGGGCCGTGCCAGCGCACCGGCACCCGGGATGAATCCCCAGAACCGTGCCCACCCGGGGCTGTGGGAGGATGSAGGGGCAGTGCGTGCCCCACCGACTCACCGAAAGGATCCGGTCTCCCCTCCGCAGCTCCCCGCTGAGGTCAGCCGGGCCTCCAGCCAGGATGAAGGACACAAAAATCCCCTCGCCATCTTCCCCCCCAACAATGTTGAAGCCCAGGCCGGTGGAGCCTTTGTGCAGGATGATTTTCCGGGGCTCCCTGGAAGGACGCATAAGGGACAGGGAGACATCAGGGTGAGGAGCAGCAAGGCTGGTGACAGGCTCTTCTGTGCCCAGGGCTGGAGTCACTCGAGTGCAGCCTCAGCACTGTGGTGTGACTCAGCCCTCAGCACTGTGGAGACTGATAAAGAGTCTGAAGAGGTGGCAGGTGGAGTGACATGGGACACAGCATGGACAGAGACAGACCGTGAAATGACACACAGAAACACTGAACTGCACGGTGGCATCAGATGCCATGAACCAGGAGGGTGGGATCAAGCCCCTCCACAGCCCCATGCACCCCTCCAGTGCCACAGACCCCGCACAGCTCAACAGAAGTCCTTCATTTTTTGATGACTTAATTCTGTCACAGATCAAACAATAGGCAGGCAAAAGCGGAAAGACAGCCTGGCATTGCAAAACTCCTGTGTCAGTTTTTGTCTGGGAGAAAAAACCAATGTGATGGGAACAATGGCAGCTCCCAGCTCAAGCTCTGGACTGAAATAAGGAATAAATTATGCCAGACAACTATCACAGGCTGGTGGTGATTGTCAGCCAAGATGATACTGGAGACCATCAGAGCATCCACTGTGGCTGCATCCTGGGCCCTTCCTTGGATACCACAAGGACCAAAGGCCTGACATGGAGCTCAGCAGCCTGATCACCTGCCAGGTATCAGAGGGAGATCTCTGGGCTGTGTTAGGAGAGATGCTGGAGCCCAGGCATAGCACTGAGTGAGGCACCCTAAAACGCTGGCAGACTTGTGCTGACAGAACCCTGGGGCTCTGGGGTGGGGGGCTGGATCACACTAGAACCAGGAGATCAGCAAAACCATGGAGATGCTCAGTCAAAAGATGCTCAACCTCAAGTCCTCAAGATGTTATCAGTGCTGGGCTTAGGGGCAGTGGTGAGGGAGCAGGGAGGGCTGCAGCCATCAGTCCCTCTGCAGCAAAGCTGTGCCCAGGGCTAGAGTTCTCTCAGGGGAAGAAATAGGTCAGGTTTCTGGGTCTGCAAACCCTGCCTCCAACCAGGACATGAACTTGCTCTGCCTCTTGGGTTTTGCTGCTGCCCAAGCAGYGTGCAGGAAGCACATCCTCAACTCAGTGTAGGGGGAGCATCCCCAGCACCTGTGAGGACCAGACAGTTTGGTGGAAGGCAMAGAGACCCCACAAGAATGAGGGGAGGAAACAAAGCCCCAGACAGGTACATCACAGGTCTCAGTCCTGACGTGCACTCTTGGCTTCCATCCTGCTCACAGGAGGCATGACACAGACCYTCCAGGCAGATCCCATGCTGAATGTCACAGTGTTAACACTGGGACCTCGGCACAGGGCTGCTGAGGGGATCCTGTGGGGCTCTGCTGGGTCTGGGCTGCTGTGGTGGAAAACAGATCCTTTGGTTCCCAGCCCTAGGTGCTGCAGGACGTGAGGGTCACTGGAGCCACATCCACATCTAAGCAGCACCTGTGCCCATGGGAGGGGGAGAGGCTGGAAACTGGACCTCTGCTTTTTCTGAGGAATGGCTGGCAAGAGCCTCATGGGGGACACCTTCTTTTCCAGGGCAGCTGCTGCCTTTCCCCACACCAGTGAGTTGCATTTGCACCACACTGGTGCCAGTGCACAACCTTGGTGCCAGCAGACCTGCAGCCATGGAGCTGCCCTGGGGGGCCAGCAAWGCACAGGAGGCTTCCAGCACTGCCCTGGGAAGCACGAGCCAAGTGCCGAGCCCACTGCAGGCTGTGGATCTGCTGGGTGGCAGGGGGCTGTGTCTGGGCCCAGTGGTGCCAGCCTGTCTGCAGTGGGGCCTTCCACAAGGCAGCACCATCCTCTAGTGGCCACCAGCACGTGCTGCATCAGGGCCAGTGCCGAGCCAGCACTGTGCCACTGTCACTGCCGAGCCACCACTGGGCCACTGCTGAGCCAGCACTGTGCCACTGTCACTGCCAAGCCACCACTGGGCCACTGCTGAGCCATCACTGTGCCATGGCCATTGTCAAGCCACCAACAAACCACTGCCAAGCCATCACTGTGCCATGGCCATTGTCAAGCCACAACTGGGCTGCTGCTGAGCCATTGCTGTGCCACTGTCACTGCCAAGCCACCACTGAACCACCACTGAGCCATCATTGTGCCACTGTCACTGCCAAGCCACTGCTGAGGCATTGCTGTGCCACTGTCATTGTCAAGCCACCACTGAACCACTGCTGAGCCACCACTGTGCCATGGCCACTGTGAAGCCACCACTGAACCACTGCCAAGCCATTGCTGTGGCACTGCCACTGCCAAGCCACTGCTGAGCCCTCACTGTGCCATTGCCACTGGCTAAGCCTAAGCTGGGTTGCTCCTTCTGCTCTCTAACCCACAAATGGGAATGCTGGCAGGTGCAAGAAGGGACACCCTGCTGGGACCAGGGTCTCTGGTGTGTTTTCCAAATATTGTTTTCCAAATGTTGTGACTCAGCCCCTTCTGTGGTGCCCTGTAATGGCAGACAGCACTGCTCCTGCCTGTGGCATCATCCCCCTGTGCCCTGACAGCACAGAAGTTGCTACACCTGCTGAGGATGCAGTGCCAGAAACAGGCTCCAGAACTGGCACTGATGGTGCCAAGYCCAGTGGGAGAGGTGGGTGAGGGTGGGAGACAGTGCTGCACAGGTCAYGGCGCGCAGGGACGCCCAGCTGTGGCTGAGCACCAGGAGGTGAGACAGCCCCGTGACAAAGATGAGAGCAGACACTCTCCAGGAGGATGGCACACCTGGCAGCAGATGGSAGGTCAGAGTCTCCCACTCCAGCATCCACCACTCAGCTGCAGAATGGGAGAATCCTGGACAAAGCCACTGCATCTTCCACTGTAGGCACACTCCCAAAACCAGCCTGCAACCTTGCTCCAAACAGCAGAGCCAGCCCTAAGCCTGAGTACTGATCCTCATTAATCAGCCTAAGCCCTACAGTCCTGGCCCTGGGGATAGCACATTCAGAGCACTGGCCCCAAGGCTGTGACAAGAAGAGGGGAAGCTGTAACAATCAGCTAGTAGAGCAGGACTTTCCAGATCTCTCTCTCCCATCCTCAGCTTGAGACTTTGGAGAAGCTTTATACAGCATTTAGGCTCAAAGCAATGTTACTTGATTTCCTGGCTTCAGGAAACAAACCTGTTCATGCAGTATAAAGGATTCTACTGGGGCAAAGGGGGCTGTGCCAGGGCTGGGCAGGAGGCTGTCAGGCCAGTCACTGGAATTACACCTGAGTGCAGGTGGTTTGGGCTGCCAGTCTCAGGAAGCATGGCTTGTTTGCAAGGCTGTGCTCCCCCGGCCCTTCACCCCTGTCCCAGCTCCACCTGGGGACATCCTGGCAGCCTGTGGCACTGCTGGATGGCACCATCAGGGCAGGGAACACCTTGTATTGCAGCTATTGTGAAATAAGCAAGAGAATGAAGCTGAAATGCAGTTGTGTAAGGCTTGTGAAAGAGTAGGAGAGGGAATGGAGAGGGAGTGAATGCAGCAAGGCAGAGATTGACACAGCAGGGCCGGTCTCAGGGGGTGAGCACACAGCTCATTATGGGGACCTCAGGCATTGCACTAAATGGCCTTTTGAGGCTGTGCACTGGCAGTGGGGATGACATCAAGCCACCACGGAGGGAAAGTGAGGGAATGAGAAGGAGCATGATGGGGATGCTGCTGCCTGGTGCTCACCTGGTGAAGTCATCGTCTCCGATCATGTGCCGAGGGATGGGCGAGTACCTGGACGGGGTCACCTGGGCAGGGAGGGGATAGGCAGGCTTGCTCTCAACGCTGCCCAGGTAGCCCAGACTGGAGTTATGGCTTATGTGGTTGTCAGCCAAGGCTGAGAAGGCTGCAGGGGAGGAGAAGGCCATCAGGAGCAGAAATGCACACGCGGTGAGGACAGGGAGCCCAGCCCAGCCCTGCTCCCCACCAGCAGGCTGAGATGCCCCCAGCCCAGCCCTGCTCCCCACCAGCAGGCTGAGGTGCCCCAGCCCCACATGTCCCCAGCCCCACATGCCCCCAGCCCCACATGCCCCCAGCCCAGCAGGCTGAGGTGCCCCAGCCCCCGTGCCCAGCCAGGCGTACGTACTGCTGGCGTAGTCGGGGGGCGCGTACATGTCGTTGAGGTGGATGTTGCCAGGCTTGGCCACTTTCAGGTACACCATGTCAGAAGTGTTCTTCAGGGCAGCCACGGCCTCCTCGTGCCGCACGTCCTGCAGGTTGGTGTTGTTCACCTGCCAGAGGGAAAGGTGACACGGCTGAGCAGGAGGCAGGGAGCAGGGCAGCCCTGCGGGAGGGGTTTTCCATAGGGGAGGTGCCACAGCAGCTGCAGAGGTATTGTCCCACCACCTTGGGTTTGGCCCTCCTGCCTGCAGCCATTACTGAGCCTGCCCTCCCACAGCAACATCCCAGCAGGAGCCCCAGGGAAGAGGGGTGAAGCTGCTGACAGGACGGGTGCTGGGGTTCAGGATCAACACTGCATGGCAGTGGGAGCTGTCCAGCTGCTCCTCACAGCTGGCTGTGGGCACGGGGCTTACCGCAAGCAGCCGGTCCCCGATCTGCAGGCGCCCGTCCTTCTGGGCAGCGCCTCCCTCGATGATCTTGGTGATGTAGATGCTGTTGTCCCCAGGGATGTGCTGGTTCCCGATGCCTCCTGCAATGCTGAACCCCAGGCCTGAGGGAGAGTGAGAATGCAGGTGAGGGACAGGCAGATAGACAGACAGATAAACAGAGACCCTGTGCCTCACTGGGCTTCACACCCTGCCCAAACCCAGCAGGCAATGGGCCACGCCAGCCTGGCCACCATGGGTCTGTCCCATAGCCCATGTTCCACAGCACTGTGGGTCTGTCCCACAGCCCCTGTCCCACAGCATTCCACCCTGCAGCACCCTGCCCTGCAGCGGTGCCACCCTGGTCCCACATCCCCGTGAGCCTGCCCTGCACCTCATGACATCTCACACCGAGGGTCACCCCACACTGTCCTGTGGGGCAGGGGGGCACCCCGGCCCAGCGAGCAGAGCTCAGGGCTCACCTTTGGGGCCCTTCATGAGGTTGACCTCCATGATGGTCTCAGGCGGGGGCTGCCGGCGGCGCACCACGAGCCGCACCACGGGGCCGGCCTCCTTCAGGGCCTCCACTGCTTTGCTGTGCACCACCTCAGACACGTCCACGTCGTTCACCCGCAGCACGCAGTCGTTCACCCTGTGGGCACAGCSGGGCCCTGAGCATCCCTGGGGAATGACCAGCCCATGCCACCCTCCTCTGGTCACCCTGTGCCACCCTCCTCCAGCCACCAAATGAGAGTTGCTCAAGCTGGCAGATCACACCCTGCTGGGGTGAGAAAGGGATCCTTCCCAAAGCAGGGCAGAGCAGAGCTGGTCCCTATAGTGCAACCCTGATGGAGATGGGAGATGAGAAGGAAGGCTGGATCCCTACCCTGGGCTGTAATGGGATGGGTGGGAGCACAAGCCTGATACAGGGAAGGGAATAAGGGTGGCTACAGACAGGAGGCTGGTGGCCAACAGTGGTGGACAACCCTGTCCTGAGGGGATCTGGCTGTGGAAAAGAGACATATGGAGGCCAAGGACCATATTGGGAAAAGGGATTAGACCTAGAGGGTCCATGCAGAGATCCTGGGTGACACCCTGGCTGCTCCCCCAGCCCTGTACTCACCCTAGACGGCCATCCATGGCTGCTGCTCCCCCGGGGATGATCTTGGTGATGAAGATGCCTGGGTCATCTGGAACGTGGGGGTTGTCGATGCCTCCTGCTATGCTGAAGCCGAGGCCGGAGTTCCCCTGTGGGAAATCAAACGCTGTGTCCTTCCCCCATGGGCACCTGCTTGCTGCCAGCCCTCCTGAAACGGTTCCCCCCAGCTTTGGGACTGCCTGGGGCGCAGGAGGAGCCCTTAGAGCAGCTCTCCCAGCCCGGGGTGCTGGGCTCAGGGGGCTCAGGGACGCTGCTGGAGGAGAGGCTGGCGTTCCTCAGTGCTGGGCGCAGCAGCGTGGAGCACTGAACAGATGGAGGGAGAGGGGGAACCTCCCTCAGCACCGCGTCTCCACGGAGAGACCGAGGCAGGCGGGGAGCTGGGGGAAGAGGAGGTGGTCCTTGGCGGAGAAAACCTCCCCTTGCTGGCTGCTCCCCAGGAGGAGACACCGATGCTGCAGCCTGCACAGAGCAGCGGGGATTGTGCCAGTCACCAGCATCCCACTCCTGCCCCTCTGCACCCTGGGATGTAGCCCTGGCACAAAGCCCAGCTGGGGACCAGCAACGCTGATGACAAAATTTACAGCTTTGCGTGGAGGTGGCTATCAGGATGGAGTGGGCTCTCCAGTTCTGTCTCCTTTTCCTCACAGACATGCTTGGAGCATCATTTGAGCTTCTCCTGCCCAATTCTGCCTGGAGGGAATGCAGGGACCACAGCTCATCCCCAGGCCATCCCCCCAGCACCTCAGGATTGAGTGGCTGTGGCCCTGTGCCACCTCTCCCACTTGCAGGATCCTCATTAGTGACACACTCACAGGCGCTGCTTCCAGATCCATGCTTGATGCAAGCGGACAATTCCTGCCTTTTTTGCTCTGCCTTGAAAATCAGATGGCTTCTTGCCTTGTTGCCTCATGTGGAAGAGCTGACACTTAGTCACAGACAGTTGTGCCTGCCTCTCTCTCACACGAGTGGGCTCAGGCCAAGCTCTCCTGGCTGCCCATGGCCCCAGCGCCCAGTGGGGGATGAGGGGGTGCTCTGCTCTTCCAGSGTCCCTGTGGACTCCATCTCCCCAGGATAATTTAGCACCAACAGCCAGCTGGGGCTTGCGCTTCTCCCCAGCAATTTTGCCCCAGCATCGGCTCCTGCAGCGACGCAGAGCTGGCTTGGTGACACTCGTGACACAGCACCAGGAGCCACCAATGCCTGTCACTGTGCAGCGCTCCCGGATGCTCCCTGCCCAGCTGGGATTTYGCTGGCATGTGACACAGAGGCATTCAACAGTAAAGGGTCTAGGCTGCTCTCTTTCCTCTGTGCTGGGTTCTGATTACTCTGTGCCTAGCTCAAAAAAGCTCTTTACTATCACAGAGACCAAGCCAGGCTGCAGCAAGGCAGGCGAGATTGCAAAATGATCTCCAGCCATTAGTTGTGGCTGTCTATGGAAGGTCCTGGCTTAGCTACAAAACCTGGAAATGATCTGGAGGTGTTAATTTTTGTTCTGATAAACCTCAAAAAGGAGTTCAAGGGATTTCTTAGCTGACATCAGGGTTGATGCCCTGATGCCAGGGCAGTTCCTGCTGTGGACACATGTGAGTAAACATAAAGCCATGTCCCCTCTGCAGATTGTGTTTCTGCTATTATTGTCCCCAAAATGCTTCTGCATCTATGCTTGTCCTTACAACAAAGGCAAGGATTAATAACAGTGACTGACCAGCGATTTTGGGGTACACTGAGGTCAATTCTGGAAGCCAAACACCCCAGCAGGGGACAGCCTCACCTGCAGGCACCAGGGTGCTTCTCCTGCATTAAGACAGGACTGCTGGATCCCACCAGGGACCAGGTGAAGGGGAAGGACGTGGGTATGGTCCATGCTAGCCCAGGCTGCTAAGCAGTGAGATTCCCTCACGGTTTCTTGCTGTTGGAGAATGAATTGCTGCTTGGGGCTTTGAAATGAGGGCATCAAGGAGTGCTGCCTCTCTGTGTGGTCCTGCCAGCTCCTTCCCTGTTCCCACTACGGGCTGAGGACAGAGGATGCTCTGAATCCCTGAGACAAGGCTTCTGCCCGTGACTTGGGCCCAGAGCAAGAAGCACACTTAGCCCAAAAAGGAAAGAAGGAACCTCTGGGCTGGTTTCGTCAGGCACGCCGGGGAAGCGGTGGGTGAGGCGGCAGCCCCAGATAACCTTCCGTCCACCCACCTCTGTGATGCAGAGCCAGGGGAAGGAGGGAGATGACTAAAGGCACAGAGGAACAGAATAATGAGCGCTGCGTCTTCCCCTGCAATGCCGGCCACGCGGCGAGGCCCAGCCGCCGGCACGGCACCAGGGGAGGCAGGGGGATGTGGGGAGGGATGGGGATGTGGGGAGGGAAGAGGGATGTGGGGAGGGAAGGGGGATGTGGGGAGGGAAGGTGTGCTATGAGGAGGGAAGGTGTGCTATGAGGAGGGAAGGTGGGCTGTGGGGAGGAAAGGGGGATGTGGGGAGGAAAGGGGGATGTGGGGAGGGAAGGTGGGCTGTGGGGAGGGAAGGGGGATGTGGGGAGGGAAGATGGGCTGTGGGGAGGGAAGATGTGCTGTGGGGAGGGAAGGTGGGCTGTGGGGAGGGAAGGTGGGCTGTGGAGAGAGAGGGCAGCCTCCCACCACAGCCACTCGCAGCGTGCAGGGCTGTGCCTGTCTCTCAGAGTAAATCAGGGCCAGCTTTTCTCATTCCCTCTCCGTCCCTCCTCCCCTGCTGCTTCCTGGGCAACCAAAAGCCCTTGGTGCCCTGTGTGGTGCTGGCTCGCCCCTGGATAAACCCCACACATGGGGGGAGCTGATTCTAGCCACGGCTGGTGTGGCACATGCCATCACCTCTGTGCTGCCAACAAAGAAAAGGCTTGAGCAGGAGTTTCCTTGGCTGTGGCTTGTTTCACTAAATAACCTGTTCTTGCAGCTTAGCTTCCCAAGGCTGTGTGCCCTAGAGCGACAGGGAGYCTGGTGGCAGGGTGGCTCTGGTCCCCGTGCCCAGTTGTGGGGTGCACCCACACCTCTGCTTTCTGACAAAGGCAATGACAAAGAGCCCCCCCCCCATGCTCTGCGCTGAGGAGTTTGTGGGGGTGAGGGTGTGAAAGAGAGAGGCAAGGGAGAAGCCTTCCTCCCTCCCTTCTGGAGGGGCGTGCAGGGGGAGAGGGGAGCAGCAAGCCCACCTTGGTGGGAGCCAGGCTGCAGAGCAGGTGTAACACCCCTGAAGGAGAGCAGGGAACAGAGACCAGGCTCTC
>JACDOX010000016.1:756607-767848 GCA_014549065.1 Cardinalis cardinalis
GAGAGCCCTGCACAGAGCCTGTCACACACCCAGGCTGCACTGAGAGCCCTGCACAGAGCCTGTCACACACCCCGGTGCTGCCAGGCTGCTGAGCTGTGATAGCCCCGCTCCCCAAAGCCCCGGGCTGCCAATGCTGAGCACTGTTCTGCACTGCTCCCAGAGAACCAGTGGTGTAGGTGCTTGCTTGGTGTGGTGTCTGCTGGGGTCAGCCAGGTGTGACCGTGAAGTTTTAGCACTGGTTGTGTTTTCAAAATTCACGCAATGGAATGCCAGTTAATTGTGTAAGGAAGGCAAACGAAGAACTTAATATATACCAYGTAACCAAGGGAACAAGCCAACAAAGCGAACGTTCCAGCGTYGGAAAATCAAATACCAGTCACTCACTGACGGCAAAAAGCCTCCCCATGATACCCACCAGAGCTGCCAGGACCTGGCTCTGCCACAGACCGATCCCTGTCCTTTGCCAGTGCCCCATGCTCCTCCCCAGATCCTGTCTGGGGCCATCTCCAGAGGGAAGATGCCTGGGTGGGAAGATGCATCACACCCTGCTCTCCTCGGGTAACACCTGCAGAGCTCACAGCAGTGTCAGGGGCCAATTAGCTGTTCCCAGCATATCCTGATCCTAAGCATCACCTGGTTTCTCATGGAAAAGAGTATGGGTGTTTTTTCCAGGCCCTTCCCGTGCAACAAGCCCACCTGAGGGCTCAGGAAGAGGCGCCTTTGCTGGCCCTCTCCTCCTTTGAGCAGGAGGGAAATAGTTACCAATGACTGCATTTAGCTCATCAACAGAAGGCTGCAGAGCGAACACTCATCTGATAAACAGAAGAGCACACACCTTCCAGAGCTACTGCAAGCTGTCTGCAGGCTCTGCTGGCCAGCACCGCCACAGCCCACGTGGAACACCCCTTGGAATTTGCTGGAGAGTAAGGATTTGAGGTGGGTTTTTTGGGTTGGGGGGTGGTTGGCTGGTTTTTGTGGTTTTGCTTGTTGGTTTGTTTTTTAAATAAAAAAAGAAGGCCTGATTCATAAGGCAAAGATCAGGTTCCTCAAATGCAACCCAGATAGGCAACCAGGCTGCAAGAGCAAATCCCCTGCAGGAAGGATAACAGAGCTCACAGTCCCTTTTGGAGYAAGGTCCTGCCCATGTCCTGTGCTAGGGATGTGAGCACAGGGATCTGCTGGTGGAGCAGCTGTTTATTGAGATAATGGAGAGGCTCTGATGGAGACTGCAGAGCCAGCCCTTGGCTGTGCCAGCCAGCCCAGGTGTGGAGGGCACCTGGCAATGCCCCCAGCTGCCCCAGCACAGGGAAAGGGAGCAGCCCYGTGCCAGGGCAGCGGGTGCAATGGGCACCTCCCCGCTGGCACAGGCATCACCAGCGCTGGCACAGGAGAGCTCTCCCTGCCTGCACATGGCAGGGGGCCCAGGGAAAGTAGGTCAAGAGCTGCCTCCCTTCACCTGCCCGTGCCCATGTGTCCTGCTGCAGCACTGAGAGCTACTGACTGCCCTCCAGCCAYCCCCTGGCCTCAGCCCCTCGTGTGCAGCGCCCACGGCGCTGGCCTCGTGCACAGAGTGCATAAATGCCCTGTTTGTGGTCAGCCTTTGCCAGAGGACCAACCTGCTGGGCTCGGGCAGAGTGAAGGGTTTGCAGCCTGACAGCCCCAGCAACAGCTGTGAGGACAGCACAGCCACGCTGCCTGTGGAACTGGCACTGGGATGGGCCCAGCCAGCACTGGGACCAGGTGTGAGAGACTCACAGGCTGAGATCAGGCCTGGAAAGCACTCRTCCTGCTCACACCTGGCTTTAGAGCAACTAAAGGTGATTGCACCTCACTGCTGGGCAATGAGGCACCAAATCAAGCTCCAAGGAAACCTGGAAAGCTTCAACTGAAAACCTGACTCTGAAACCTTCAACTCCTCAAGGGCTTTGGAGTGACTTTCCCTGTTCATTTTGGAACTGCCTGGCAGCAAGAAGTTGTTTTAGCTTCAGAGAGGCAGCTCTGAAATGCAGAGACCTCATCTGCCATGAAATTCTGTTTCCAATTCTTCATCTCCATGCTATGGACGTGCTGGGCAAAATACACCAAGATGTGAAACTGTGAGCATGGGTGATGCCCTCCAGCACTCTCCTTAAAATCATCAAGGATGATTTTAACACTGCAGGCATTTTATAATGGGTTATTTGGGTTTTTACATTCTGGGGGTGCTGGACTCTGCTCAGCCATACACTGAGCCCCAGCCACCCCAGTGCTGCAGCCCCCACCTCAGAGTGCTGCTGGTGCTACATGCTCCTGGGGATGGAAGTGGGTGGATGGGGACATTGGAATGCAGAACAGACTTCTTGATAAACAGTCAGGGCCAAATCAAGCCCAACAGCCAGTCCAATGCAATCAATGGAACTAGAACAGGAAGGAACTAGACTACTTCCATCTGTTTATCATTAAGGAAAGCAATGAATAGTTAAGTAATTAAAGACTGGGAGATGTGACTTTAACTCTTCCAAATACATACTGTACCAACGGGCTTCAGATTTTGGGTTTGTAAAAAAACCTCATGTTTCCAGATTTGGCATTTTGGTGTTTGCAGCAAGCTCTTCTTGTGGCTCCTTTGCTGACCTAGGAAACTGCTGAGGTTTTGGGCCGTTGTTTTCTCTGAAGCCTGAGGAATGCAGCACCCCAGAGAAGGAAAAGATGGAGCAAGGCCTCTTTCCTGGTATAAYGTGAAGTAGAAGGCAAGAGGGTTTCCAGGCTGGATGCTGAGAGGAATCAAGCTGAGGCGTCTCCCCTGCTCTGGGCACCCAGAGGTGACACACACCAGATCACAGCCAGCAGAGCACAGCTAAACCTGGTGGCCCTTTGGACCCCTGCAGGACAGTTGCTCCCAGCATGTTCTGCTGAATTTGGATGGATGGGAGCAGTGACTGTCACCCCCAGCACAACGCTGCCATCTGTCTGGGGTGCAGAGCACCCCTGAAACCCAACCAAAGGGCAGGAAGAAGGGGTGGACAGGGATATGGAGGCGGAAGGAGAGGGAGGGATGTGAAGTTGATGAGGTGGAGCACAGGGAAGCAGCCAGGAGAGCAGGAATGTGGAGTGCACTGCAGTGGAAGGAGTGGCTGCTGCCCCACAGGAGGGCTYCCAGGGGTTCCTGGCCTCTGCAGGGCTCAGGAACTGCCCAGGGTGACAGTGCCTGTCCTTGGCCCCTGGGCTCACCTCTTGTTGCCCTTGGGCTCACGGGCAGGGAGGAGGGATGGGCATGGCTRGAGGGTGGCACAGGATGCAGTGCTGGTGCCTGCAATGATGAGCGGGCAATGTTCCTCCAGAGGTGTGACATTCTGTACTCAGGGAGGGCACAAAATGGATGTGAAAGCAGACTTTCCATCCAGGAATTSCTCCCTGCCCTGCCCTGCCCTGCTCACAGCACACTTCTCACTTGCTCTGGTCCATGCTGGTGGTCCCTTCCCTCCAGCAGACACTGCCCTTTTCCCAGCTCCCTGCAGAACAGCCAGGAGAGTGCAGACAGGAAGCTGCAACGTGGCACTGCCCTGCAAGGTGCCCAGCACAGTGACAGAACCTCCAACCCACAACCCCCCTGCCATGCCATGTGTTTGGGGAAGGTAACCTTTGGGGACAGCAGCTCCCCTCTGCCACACTCATACAAGGCTGCTGGACCCAGGACCAGCACTCTGAGGGATGCACCACTGCCTTCCTCCCCTTGTCAGTGGCTTTAGTTCAGGCTTAATTAAACCATACAGCCAGGGCTGGAAAGGTCTCAGCCAGGCTCTCCTTCTTTTCTGTAGCTCTTCTCAAGCAGCCCAGTGCAGCTCTGATGGGCACTGACCCCATCACAGGCTGTGGGCTGAGATCTGCAGATTTGTACAGGGGGAATTCAACCCCCAGAAGTCACCTGGGGCAAATTCACCTGTGGCCACTACCCTGACTCCAGAGATGGACTCACCCCAGCTCTGAGTCCTGGCACTGCTCCACTGCTGAGGAAGGCAGCTGCAGTTTGATGCACCAGAAGCAAACCCGATGCAAAGCACCCAGCCCTGGCAAGCTGTGAGCTGGGCTCCTTTGGGCAAAGAAGGGAAGCGCCCCACAAGCACAGAGCCAGTGCTGCTGGCCAGACACCCTGCTGGCCACTCTGCTCCCTTCATCTGCCCTGCAGGAAGGAGYTACAAGTGATCTGAGGACAGAAGCAGCAGGATGCAAACCCTGTCTGCAACAGAGGAGGATTATCTTATACTACACCACTACTACACRGTGCCAAATGCTGCAAACACACTCACCAAGCACTGCTCAGCTGCTGGCAGCCTTCAGTGGGAGAGGAGCAGCACCTGGTGGGCCCTGCTGCCCTGAGGACTGGTGAGGGAGATGCCAGCAAGCACCCAGAGAGCTCTGCACCCCTCCTGAGGGGCCAGGGCTGCCTGAGGAGGCTGAGGCACTGCAGGAAGAGCCTCTCAACCCCCCTGTATGAGGGGCAGAGGAAATGGCTGTATGATTAACCCTGAACACAACCAGCCTGGATCCCCAGCTCCTCTGCTGAGACTTCTTGCCTTGTACCTCCCTGTGCAGGAGCCCMAGCACCGCCTGCTGCTGGCCTTGGTTCCGTGCTGTGTCTCCCAAACCCAGAAAGGTTTGGGGTGGGATGAGCTGTGGGGACATGGCGTGGGTATCAGGATCTTCCGCTGCCTTACCAGGGCCTCCTTGAGCTGGGAAAGTCTTTCCTGCATTGSTGAGCAGGGAAAATGCAGCACTTGATCAAAGGAAGCAAAACGAAACCGGGAGACTTACAGAGAGCCCTTGTTCCAGCGAGTCAGTGTTCACCATAATGGGAGCGGGGTTGGCCTGTGAGGAGACAAAAGGGGGATGTCACCAAGCTGAGCCATGGACCCAGCCCTTGTGGTGCACTGCCTCTCCCCTGGCCATGCCATCACRGATGCTCCAGGCCAGGCAGCACTGGGAGATTCGGGAAGGGCTCTGTTCGTCCCTCCTGCAGGCGTCCAACAGCCCTGGGACAGGAGCAGGGCCACAGCACAGCTCCAGGCATCAGTCCTGTCCTCAGGGCTGGWGTGTCCCAAACACCCCACGGCCTTGGCTCCTGGGAGGGACATAGGGAAGACTGGAAATTCTCTCAGGCTTGTGTCAGACTCCCAACATTGACGTGATATTCACACTAGTGAGAGGTTAGGAGATATGAGGAGCAGGGAAGAAAGCCTTTCTGGGGGAGGTATTTACTGCCAGCACACCAAGCACCTTCCAACAGCTGCTGTTCCTCCTAAGCACAGGGCCACCATGCCCTGGGAGAGGTGACAGCATTTGGTCCCTTATCCTATTACTGCCGTGCTCGGCAGCCTCGGCCCATCCTGGCAGCAGCACACGCATCCTCCTGTCCCGGAGGGCTCCCTGTGACCCCTCCCCGGGTCCCTCCCCCCGGGCTGCCTCCGCCTCGGCTCGCGGCTCATGGCAGGGCCGACACAGCGAGGGCRGCCGGGCAGGCACGGAGCGAGGGAGGAGAAAGGGATGGGTGAAGGCGCAGCGCTGCAGGCCGGGGCCCGGGTGAGGCCAGGGGAGGGACGAGACGGGACCGGACGGGACGGGACAGCTGGAGATTAGGGACGGCCGGAGGAGGGACAGGACAGGACGGCCAGAACGATGGGGCGGCCGGAGGAGAGACGGGACGGGACTGGGAGGGACAGGGAAGGACGGGGAGGGACGGGACGGGACGGGACGGCCGGAGGAACCGGGACGGGACGGGATGGGACGGGACGGGACGGGACGGGACGGCCGGAGGAACCGGGGTGGGACGGCCGGCGATCAGGGACGAGGGCGGCCGGCCGGAGGCACGGGACGGAACGGGGGGCCGGAGGAGGAGGAGGAGGAGGAGGAGGAGGAGGGCCGGGCCGGTGAGGGTCCCGCCCCGGAGCTGTCCAGCGCCGCCGCTGCTGAAGGCGGCGGCTCGCGGAGCCTCCCCGGGCGCTGGGGCTGAGGGAGGAGCGGCCAAAGCGGGAGGCCGATCCCGGGGCCGGCATTCCCCCGGCACACAGCGGGGCAGGGCGAGCCTGGAAGGTCAGCGGGGGGCTGGAGCTCGCTTCATCATCCTCGGGCTCGTGAGGAGAAGAGCAGCGGGGTGAGACAGGAACCACCGGGGACGGGGAGCGAGCCTGCCGGGGGCATCACCAGCACCAGCCAGGCAAGGTGGGCCGGTGAAACAACTACAGCCACCACCGTCTGCCCATTAACAGGGTGTTGGACCACCCGGCCCCACAGCCTCTGATCTGGGATGTTTTTACAGCAGCCAGCTGCCTCTCCATCCCTCCTGTCTGGGTTTGCCCGTCCCYGACTGAGAGCAGCCTGTGAACGCCACACCAGCCTCCCCCATACCCCAGCACTGCAGTCCCCACCGTGCCCTGTTTTAGCTGACCCTGTTTCTGACTATTCACTCTCCTCAATTAGTGGATGRGAGAGTTAAGGACCAACCAGACTGTGGTTTAAATCCTGCCCTGGAAGGTTCTGCTCTCATATGGATGGAGCAGGAGGTAGTTAATTTGATTTATTCAGATGTTTTCTGATCTTTCCTGCAGCTGTAACTATTGGTTACAAAACCATAGTTTTTATGGCAATTAACTCTAACTCAGGCAAATATGACCTCTTCCAAGCACTTCTGCCAAACCCCTCCTCCACGCAAAAGAGAATCCCAATTTTCAGGTCCAGTGTCTTGGGATCTCCAAGTCCCAGAAGCAATGTTAAACTGGGAATATCCCCTCTCTGGCCGTACACAGTCCTTGTATTTAATCCAGATAATTTGAGAGATAGAATATATTAAACCTGGCAGTGGCTTTTATTAGTCCCCAGTGCAATTCTAGGAAGGGATTCCACATTTCAAGGCAGAAAAGAAGCACTTCTACCGCCAGCAATTAACAACCGGTAACACATCAAGGTTTGAACATCCAGATGCCAGCTCTCATTAGATGAGTTTGCAGGAAGGATGCAGAAGAGGCAGCCTAAGTGAATGTAGCCCACCATGTGCCCCATRATTTATAAAAAGAATTCAACTCCACAAATGATGCTTTGGATCCCTCCCAGGGAGAAGTGCTCTATATAATAATGTTATAGAGGCTTTTGCAGGTCCAGCCTGAGTCCTCCACTGAGCCCCACTGCACTCTTTGTTGAATTAATAATAGCCCAAAAATCACACATCACATTGCCTCTCTCACACAGYGGCGAGCCCTAAGGACATATTTTGTTCAGCCTGCTCCCTGTGCACCGAGCATCCTTTGCAGCCATTCCACACCAGTGATTTTTTACATCTCAGAATACTGCTAGGAGCACAATTTCCCACTCAGGCTCCAGATGGGACCCAGGAGATACCCAATGTGAGTCGCTGCTCTAAAACAAATCACACATGGTCAGGAGGAACTCAGACCAGGAAATCCCCACTCGCTTCCTGCAGCCAGCTATTCCAGCTACTACAGGAAAGGTGTTTGGGCATTAGTGCTGACTTCCACTTGCAAATATTCCAATATTTGCACTTTGCCTGTCCTACTGAAGAGACAGATAAGACCTAAGACTCAGAAATAAGCAGRGCACCTGAAAATAAAAGCTTTTGCTTCCCTCCAGCAGGCAGTCAGAGGTACTGACTGAGCAGCTCTGCTAGCCAGGGGAGGACTGAGACAGTCATAATTTTTTGCTGGGCAGCAGGAACGTGCTGGTGAATTAACCATGCCTTCAATTCTATAGGGAAGGGTAAGTAATTTATGCCCTAAGGAGCAGGGGCTTGCTGCATGCAGGGAGGAGAGGGAACAGGGCTGTGCATTCAGATCACATTCAATGGGGGCTGTCAGATCTCTTCCATCGAAACCCCTTCATCACAGTRTTATTTACCAAGGCCTGTTTGCTGTTTGTGCTTGGGGGGTTTAGAATAGAATATATATCTATATAAATACACATACAAATATAAATATATATACAAATATAAACAACTATACATATATATATATATATATAAATATATATATAGAAAGAGGTCCAGGTCCTACAGTTCTCACTCCAGGGCAGCGGAGCTGGAGGTGCCCTGAACTCTCTCCAGGCACTTGGTCTGAGGGGATGGAGGCTGCAGGGTCTCAAGGAGGACCTTGGGGAGTGAGGAGGGCACTGCACAGCTGCAGAGAGATTGATCTGGGCACAAAGCCAGCGAGGCAGAGGACAGCTGTTGAGAAAATCTGGGCAGCAACAGGAGTCAAAGGAAGCCACGGTGAAGGGGATGAAGTTTGAAGGTCAGGATTGAAGAGCTCTCTGGTCTCACAGGGCTGAGAGAAGCAGAGCTTTGCATTCGCTGAGTTCTGCACAGCAGTCCTGGTGGCAGCCACAGCCCAGGAGCTGATGGAGGGAGCAGCAATCTGCCCCAGGCAGCCCCAGAGAGGGACTGGCTCCCTGTGCAACCTTGGGAGAGCTTCGTGCCTGTCTGGGGCAGCTGCCTCTGTGGTTGAAGCCAGGAGGAGGCTGTGGGTCTGTGTGCAGGGCAGGAGRGATGTCTCCTCCTCTACAGGCTCAGCAACACCACTGCAGCACGGGCAGGGAGCAGCCAGGCAGGCAGCAGTGCTCAGAAAAAGTCTCAGGCACAGGATGTGGCCTGATGTGGCCTTCCAGAAGCACCCTTAGATATCCCCTGTGGGTAGTGATCTGAGAGGAACTGCTGCTATTTGGGCTCCACTTGGGCCCAAAGTGGCAGCCCAGTGGCACTAACACAGTCACCTGGGAGCACCAAAGCCCCAAACATCTACAGGCACCACCCCTCACCTCTGTGTTACTGCTGTCATCTGCTGGCACAAAGGTAGGAACTGGAAAACATGATGATTTTCCAAAACTTCCAAGCAAAAGAAAAGCTGCAATTACATGCAAATGGAGGCTCCCTAGCCTGCTGCTGAGGATTGGGTCCTGCCCTGTGGCATTTCCCCAAGGACTGCTCTCAGGGCTGGCACACAGCAGCTGGGCAGGGAGACTCTGAACTGAAAGTTCAAGATGATGTCTCCAGAACTGAGATCCCAAAGCTTTGCCAGCTTCACATCCTCCACAGAACCAGCACGGGGCCAGCCCACAGAGGTCAGGAGATGTGTACCTGCTGGAGGCAAAATACACGTGCTACAGATGTCCCAGGACAAGGCATCTGGATTGTGATCACAGATAAACACATTTCCATCTTAAGCAGCAACAGGAACAAGAGCAGCCTCCAGAGATGGCAAACAGCAGCCAAACACACAGAGCTGCTCTCTGCAGGAGGGTGGTGTGCCCCATGTGCGATGCAAGGAGGAACGTGCAGGACACAGGGGCTGCTTCAGACACTGGGCTGATGCATGAGAAGCAAAGCACTAATTTAACTCCTTTATTTCCCCAGACTGGATCAGAGTGAAAATTCAATCTGTCTTTTAATATCCTTTGTTTCATATCATCTGAGGYATAATAGCAGCACTCAGAAGGAAATGGCTCTGAAGATAAGTGAAATTCCATCTTTACATCCCTTTAAAAGCTCTCAGGAGCAGAGGTCACAAGTGGGGAAATGCCCAACAGAATTATCTAATCAGGGCCGACATTGAGCTGCTTGTAGTCCAGCTCCATCTGCTTTGATTTTTTTTTTTTAAAGGGTGTTAAAGCATGGAGAAAGCTGTGCATTTCCAGCTCTGAAAGCAGCTGCTCCRTGGCAGGACCCAGCCCTGTTGAATTCTGGCTGTGAACGAGCAGGTACAGGCTCGGGGGCACCGCGGGTGCTGTGGGCAGTGGGGTCAGCTGCAGGATGCCCAGACACCAACAGGATCCTGCTGCTGTGGGGAGTGGGTTTGCACCAAGCAGCTTTTTCACAGGAATGAGCTCAGGTCCTGCCTGCACAGCACACACAGAGAGCCCCTGCTCAGCTCTCACCCTGATGAGCCCTGACACGCTCATCTGCTTTGTGCCAGCCTTGCTGCCCTGTGCCCCCATGCTGCTTTTACCAACGCTGGGCTCCTTCCTGCCCCGAGCCAGAGCCCAACACGTGGCTCCCACTGCACCTGAGAGGACACAGCTCCTCCCCAGCAACCTGAACTTGTGGTCGAGGCCAGACAGAAACCCACTCTTGAGGCTCCCTGAGGCAAGCAGGGGATGAGTCTGGCTCTGCCATTTCTGGACAGCAGGTGTGTAGAGCAGAGAGGTGCTGGCATCTTCCCTCCAGGTTGCTCCTGATCCCCCTTGGTTTTCACCTGGCTGTGCCCAGGGAATTCACCTCACAGTCCTCCTGTAGGAGGCAATGCATGGCACATCCCTTCCCACACGGAACCCTGCTCCCAGCTGCCCCATGGGRTGTAGGGCTTTTCTGACATCTCAAGACCAAATCCATGCTTTGAGCTAACCCTTCCATTCTCAAGGGGAGAGGTGCTGGTCCCAGGGCTGGTCYCATCCTCACAGATCTCTGTGCTCATCTCTCTTTTCTTTCCTGGGATTTACATGGTGGCCAGAGCTGAGGTTGCTTGGAAGCATGAAGAGAGTTGGAGACCTCTGAGGTAGAGTTGATCCTTCAGGGTTCCCACAGGCTGGGACAGGGAAAGGCAGCAAAAGAAAACAGAGGATGGAAACTTTAGGAGGCTGAAGAAGTCCCAGGCCAGAGATGAATAACCCTTCCTTTTAACTGRGCTGGAGAAAAGAACTCTCCCTGCACTTTTTCTCACCTCCTGCAAGAGCAACCTGTTGGCTGACATGGTTTGGGCAGGGGGAGGACACGACCCGACAAGTGTGCCTGCATGAAGGGGARTGACAGGCTGAGCCTGGCCCCTGCCCTCCTGCCCAGCTCAAAACGTGGCACCAGYGATGCAGGGAAGGATGCTGGGGAGCTTGACTCCTGACTCTGGAGCTTGCAGGTGCAAGTGGATGGGACTCACTGTGCCAGTCCCATCCAGCCAGGTGCCAGCTGCTGCCTCCATCCCTGTGCTCGGCTCCYAGCCAGCCTGGCGGCCTGCAAGCAAGAGCAGCCCTTCTCTCCAGGCTGCTCTGGGCTGTGCAGGGGGCATGAGCAGGCTCTGGGGCCGTGGCAGCACAGCCCCTGCCCCATGGCTGCCCCTCGGCACCGGCTCAAAGCGCCGCGGCCAGCCGGAAACACGAACACGGGACCTGAAAGGTCCCTGCTCACAAGGAGCTTTGGCAAAGCCACTGAAGTGCCCCAAGTGTAATGTGAACACAAGCAGCTACTGAAGGTTTGATCTTTGTTTTGGTGCCTTT
>JACDOX010000016.1:767943-800628 GCA_014549065.1 Cardinalis cardinalis
TGTTAAAGAGCAGCTTAAATAGGGACTGGAAAAAGCCTTTACTCGGTAGCACAGGAAGAAAGCTTCCCAAAGAGAAGCTCTGTCGAATATAAGTTTCCATTTAGAAACCATTAAGGCCAGGGTGTTCAAACTTGAAAGTTAGACATCCTGTTCCAGGCTCAGCCCACTAAAATAAGTGACCCAATTTGCAGAGCTTCTGGACTTCAGTAGCTCCTCTTTGACCTGGCGGTACCAAATAAAATTTACTTGATTCCTTTTTGCACAGGAAGAGTTGTTATTATCCGAAAGAGTCACATGCTTTTATCTTCCTCTCAGACAAATACATATGTATAGGGGAAAAAGAGAGAATAAGGAACAGTGTTAAAATAAAGATTTCTTTGGTTCCTGGGATTCAAATATCCTAATTTCTTCTTTTCAGTGAGTTCCAGTGCACACCAAGTTAACAAGTGTTAAGAAACCTGTTTCTGTGGGGGAAAAAAAGCAAACCAAGATCCATCAACGGAGGTTCAAGAAAAATTCTAGTTCATACAAAGGTGACAAGAAGGTATCCAGGGCCCGGTCTGGGGTGCTCTGAAGCACGACATGTTCCCAAAAATAATTACACCCTTGGAACAGCCCTTCTGCAAGCCCCATCGAGCGAGCTCTGCAAGTTAAACTGCAAAGTTCATTCCAAATTCAGGTACTCTGAACTTGTTAAACACTGTATTAAAAGTTTTCATCTCTAAGTCCCTGATACATGCTCACAGCATATTGCTGGATTTGCAACGAGGGCCCTTGAGGACTCCCTACATCATCCCATCTTTGCATGTGTTAAAACCAGCTGTGAGCATTAACACAGCCCACTGCACCCACAGTGCTGGCACAACCTCACAGCAGGGCTTACACCCATCCCTGAATCACAGCTGCCAGGCTGAGCCCCAGGCTCTCTGTCCCTCCTGCCTGCAGGTGGGGTTTGGGGTGGCAGAGCCCCCCAGTCCCCCACACGAGCAGTGCAGGACCTGCCCTSCCCTGGCACCCAGAGCCCAGGTCCCCTTGCAGAGCATCCTGCACCGGGCTGTGCACAGCGGGGCCGGCACATCAGCACGGCCCTGATTACTCCTGATTAGTCTTAATGACTTCCCCTCTCTAAATGAGCATTCACAGCTCTGGAAGGAACGGAAGCTTCTCTCCTCCCATAATAGCACAGGACGTGCCGAGGGGCTTACCCGAACAAGGCAACTCTCCAGGAACACTGACAGCTTCTGCTGCCTCCTCCCACCCTCCCCKGCACCGGGGTACCCGGGCTGGGCCTCTGGCACAGCTGTCCCTGGGTTTCCCTCTCATCCAACCCCCCCATGGGACCCACACCTTGAGGATGACTCTGCTGAGTGCCTGGCACCGGTCAGGAGTGGGCTCARGCAGGTTCCAGTGGTGGTGAGGAGCTGGTGGAAAGCACAGCCATGGGGGCATGGACATCCCCCCTACAGGAATGACAGCAGCGCTGTCACAGTGGAGGCTGATGGGCTTCCTGCTGCCCCCAGGTTCCTCTCCAGGAGCAACTTCCTCCACACTGCACACACCCCTGCTGAAACATGCCTGTGCTTGGTCCTGCATGCCTCACCAAGCACTCTCCACCTCCTCCTCCTCCTCCAGCAGGATGGCAGGGTCACATCTTCCCATTTCTGGCAGCTACTTTGCTCTTCTTCCACGTGTTGCATAGATGGGGTCTGCCCCACCTATGTGGCTTCAGATGTTGCCTCTAGAGCAGCAGCTACATCCCTGGCACAGCCAGTTCAGACACCAGCTCCAGCCCCTCTCCCTGGGCTGCCCCAGGACCCCAAACCCAGCAGCCAGGCACAGCTCTGGGGCTGCAGCCTGCACATCTGGGCTGGCTGGCAGGCAGCACTCGGTAATCCAGCTGGAGAGGAGCTAAGCTCAGTCCTTCAACTCACTTCTCTAATTCCAGCATTATCCCTTACTGTATTAAAGGGATGAGTCAGAAAAGCCATCAAGCACAAGGGTACAGCCCATGTCCAAGGGACTCACGTGCCCAAAGAAAGGGGGAAAACCTCACAGGTGAATCAATAAACTAAGGAGAAAAATGCCCTCAGCTGTTAACTCCTAAATGAATTCAACAGTGAAGGAGCACTGAGAGCATCTGATTCTCCTCACTCCAGGGGATGGGTGACAGCAGGACACGGGATGCTCCGGGGCGGGTGAGGAGAACCAGCTCACTCAGCATCTGTGTGCCAAGGTTTTCCCAGGAGAGGCACAGGGAAGGGGCATGACCGTAAAAAAACATTATCCAGGCCTTGATTTCATCTGAGGGGCAGGAAAGGAACATCAAAAGCATGGGAAAAATCAGCTTCTTCCCAGGGGGCAAGGGGCTGAGGGTGGGTGTGAGGCTGGGTGTGAGGCTGGGCTGGGGGGAAGAGGAGCAGCTCAGCACCTGCTCATAGCAACTCAGCTGGGTGATGACGGCAGGATCACCAGATGGAGATGCCCAAGAAACAAGCTGAGAGGTGAGATCAGATGGAGGGGGATATATTAGGAACAGACACGCAGATTTACACATCGTGAGTGAGGAGGTGACAAACAGGTCTGTGGAAGGGGAATCAAACTCTCACGAGGGAGTGGAGTGTGATGGGGAGTGAGGGACAGGGAAGACTCTCTGGGACTCCGGCTGGAAGAGATTCTGGAGGTGGAGGGAGGACAGGGGGCCCACCAGTGGCCAGAGAGCAGGGCCTGAGCAGATGGACGGGGCCAGGAGCAGACAAGCACTGCGTTCAGCCACGGAGCCCGACGCAAAGGACAAGTTTCACTACAGTTGCATCTACATTTAGGTTGCCAAAAATACCTTTCACAGATTGGCTGTCTTTAATTAAAAGGATGTCTCCTGTGCTCCTGGCACGGTACAGAACTCATCCTGCCACGTGGGGCTCTGTGTGGAAGCTCTGCAGGGGGGACTTTCCCATGGGACAGCTCCTCTTTGCCTGCATCCTTCCCATCCTGGCAGTGCTGGGCAGCTCAGGCAGTGGTGCTCCCCTGAAATGCCCCTCCACAGTGCAGGCACAGAGAAAAGAAGGAAAACTTCACCCCCTTCCTGTTTTGGCTTCTCTCCTTCCCTCCAAACACGGAGAACGCCTTCCTCCTCTCTCCTCCTCCACGTTTCAGTGCAAAGATTTAGCTAATTTCTTCTATGAATAGCACGGGAGTAGCCATAGCAACATCACCCTGCCAACCTCACCACCTCCACTGCCTCCATGTCCCCGGCACCCTGTTCCTCTCACCCTCCCTCGCACCTCCCCAGGGAACATCTGGGGCTTCAGCCATTTCCCACAAACCAACCTGGATTCCCACAAACCAACCTGGATTTGGCTTCCTGCCTGCCCCCCCGGTGCTCTCCCTCCTTCCTTCCAGCCATACCTGCTCGTCACTCAGGATCCTGGTCTGAACCCCCACGGTTTCTCCAAGGCTCTTTCCTCCCCCTGCCACCTTTGCCCCAAGAGACAGGAGCCCCAAGTCCAGCATCATCTGAAGGCTCAGCAAAGGTCAAGATGTGCTGTCCTGTGCTCACCTACTGCAGTAACTGCCCAGGGCATGGGAGGAACTCAACAAGCAACGTTTGTGCATCGAAAACCACCCCTGAAAATCAGTGAATGCTCACTGCTGAGGGTGGGCAGGGAAGATCCCACTCCTCCACCCGCCTGGCCATGGAACACTTCTGCCAGGGTGGAGGCCACACAAGCCTGGCATGCTCTGGGCATTTGCAGGTAGTCAAAGTCTCATTGCAATGACCACCCCAAGAGGAGAAAGGGATCACAGAAAGGGGGCAGCAGGACTTTGCATTCCTGGCCAAGCAGGGCCAGCAAACCTGGGGSAGCCCTGGGAGCAGAGGGCATTTCCTCACCACATGCACGGGAACTGCACTGCCCTGGGCCCTGCCCCAGCCACCCAAAATGCACATGAAAATGCTGCTGAAACCCTTGAGACCCTCATGGGRCTCTGGTCACTGTGCCTGGCACCAGAGTCTTCAGAGTGAGCTGAGACTCAGGGCTGGACATTCCCTGTGGGAGGGAAAGGTGCTGCTTCTGGACCCTCAGCTCTGGGAGCAGGGCTGGAGAAGGGGCTYGGGCATGGGAAAAGGGAGCTGAGCATCCTCTCCTGAGAGGCTGGGGGTGTCACTGGGCAGGGCAGGGCAGATGCTTCCCTGGATCACACTGCTGGTCCTCCCCCAAAGCCAGGAGTCCTCCTGTCACCCCAGTCAGCCAGGGAGGAACTGAGCTCCCCACCAGCCAGCAAAGGGGGACAAGGAGGGCACAGGGCGGAGGGATAGTGATGGGAACAATGGAGGACAGCAATGAGATCAAGTGCAGGGATTGGGAACTGATGAGCAGGGAACAGGGATAGATAAGGGAAAAGAAATGGGAGACAGCTCAGGGAGGAGAAGAAAAGCAAAGCAAAAATGATGTGAGATACCTAGACCTCTGAGATTTCCTCCCTCCCTCTGGTGAGGATTGGGGATTCTCAGTTACTGGCATTGCCTGAGCAAGCTAAAATGTGTCCTAGAGAAGGGGAGAGGCAGGAGGAGAGAACAGACGGGGGCTGGAAGTGGGAGGAGGTGCAGGTTGACGCTGGGACCGTGCTGTGTGTTGGGCAGCACGTGTGGGCACGTCTCACATGCCGTGGAGCTGCTCTGGGTATGTGAGTATGCCATGATGTCAGAGAACATACAGCACCATAGGCAACTGTGAGCACGTTCCTGATGTCAGAGCACTAGCACACGCTTCTCTGCKTGCATGAGGAAGCAAGGGGAGGAAAAATGCTTAAATGAGAGCTGGTGAAGCTCCCCAGGAGGGTAACAGATGCCTGCTCACCCGGGAAAGCCTCCTGGCCTGTGCACCCCTTCCCACCTCAGCTGCTGGAAGTGCTTTCAGGGACAGCGAGCTCATTTAAAGGGACAGCCCTGAAAAATGGCAGCCCTGCCTCCAGCCAAGGCTCTCCTGGAAACGGAGGCAGCCTGTGAAGGAGATTGCTTTGCATCTGCAACCTCCAGCCAAACCTACCCAGAGCCCAACACCTCCCGGCCTCCCAGAGCCAGCTGGACCTGCCTGCCCGGGCACAAGCCATGCCCAGAGGTTTCCACGTTATCACCTTTTGTCCCTCTGCCCACCACTGGGCTGGGAGGAACATGGACTCCTGGGGGCTCAGGCACCTTGGCTGAGGAGGATGAGGAGGAGAGCGTTGCTGAGGCGTTTGCTGCAGGCTTTACTCACAGCATACATTTGCTCCACACCGGGGAGCGGCTGCCTGCTCTGATACAGGCAGCGCACACACCACACACGTCATATTCTACATGCAGAGCCTGCTATGCTCACACAGCCTCAAACACTGGCATCCTCTGTTGCTTGCAATGCCGTGAGGAGCTTCTGATTTTCCCTTTYTTTCTTTTTTTTTTTTTTTTCGCATGTTCAGAAAGGCAAAGGCAGAGCGGAGATTCCCAACGCGGACTTTCCGAGCAGCCCAAGCTCCATGGCAGCACCACAAAGAGACAATGATTTCTCTTCCACCATTGCAAAAACATGAAAGGCTCCCCTGCCCAGCCTGCCACGGCAGCAATGCAGCTGGCATCACTTCCTTCTCACGCTGCTTGCAATCATCTTACCAGGAATACTGGGCCGGACCTTTCATGCAAGCAGGAGCAGAAAGGAGGGAGCAAACATGCTTCAATTTTCTGCTCCCRGAGCTTGCTGCTTTGGATGGAGGGAAGGAAAGAGATAGTGGAGGAAAGATGGAAGAATGCTTGCCAGGAATCAGCAGGCGAGAGAGAACTGAGGCTGATTTTGATACAAAGAGTGGCAGAGAAAGAGAGAAAGCAGGACCAGGCTCAGAGGAAGGTGGCTGGAGTTTTTGGTGCCTTCTGTAAATATAATCTGAGCTATCAGCTATGAATCTAATTATTTCAACCAGAGCTACAGACAGACAGTAATGAAGAAAAAACAGAGGAAGGGAAGAAGAGGGTTGTGTTTGCCGAGAGCAGAGGAGGAGAGAATTCCCATTGATTCCCGTGTGTCTGCCTGCTACAGCATCTTGAAATAATAATTAGAAGGATCAATAAGAAATCATGTGAGGTTTGAAGATAATGAATGAAAGAAGCAGAAGAAGCAAAGTGAAATGCCTTTCTCTCAAGCAGGGTAAACTGTTTTTCAGGCAGGGTCTAGCCTCCATTTTAATGCTTTGCAAAAAGATCCAACCATTTTCTAAGCTGGCTTGTGGGTTCAAAACAAGACTGGTCTCTCCATTTAGGGGAGAGAGACACAGCCCGAGAATGGGTCCTGGAGAACACTAATAAAATGAATGTGTGGGAAGAAATGGAGGCAGTGAAATGGGGCAGAATGCACACAGCACGCCAGCGACCAGAGCARGGTTACGTAATAATCTCGGGGAGCAGGGACGTAGCAGCAGAGCGAGGAAACCACAACTCAATGGAGAGTGGGTGACACTTTGGGAGCGCTGGCAAGCAACACCGCGAACCCACGAGGCTGCCCGGCGGGCAGCACGCACCATGCCTGCCCAACACAGCCCGACGGGATGCCCTTGGTGCTGCCAGGGCTCCAGGCATCGCGAGCGGCGAGCACCTCAGGCGGGGCGTCCAAAATACATCAACGCCCGACGACCACCTGGCGCCAAGCAAGATCCATTTGGCCCCGTTCGGCCCCGGGAAGGCTGCTCCAGTGCCGGGCTCCCACGCCGCGCAGGACCGCAGCATCCAGCCCGAACAACGGCAACGCCAGCCCGACCCCCTCCGACGGCCGACCCGAGCCACGACGCCGGTACCCAACCCCGGCATCCCCGGCATCCCCGGCGGCTGCTCGCGACGCCCCCGGGGTGATGCTGCAGCGAGCCGGGAGCCGCCGGGAACCCCGCGTCACCCCGAGCGCCGCCCGCCCCGTCGCGTCCCGCACCGGGGAGCCGCGTCCCGGGGCTGGCCCGTACCTGCTCGTACCAGTCGCGGCTCGAACACGTGCACTCGGGCCACCAGCCCGGGCCGCTCCCGTTCACCTTGGCCGCGCTCTTGCCCGGCGCCGGCGGCGGCGGCTTCAGCGCGGCGGGGTCGCGGGCGGAGGGCCCCAGCTTGGCCTTGCCGCGGGCGGCGGGCGCGGCCCCCCCGGGCGCGGGCAGGGTCTGCGAGCCGTAGCCGCCGTAGCCGTACTGCTCGTGCTGCCACTCGCCGTACGAGGGGGGGTCCATGCGCCGCAGGGCCGCCATCCGCGTTACCTCGTAGCACTCGGGGCACTTGCAGCAGTGGTGGTGCTTGTGCATCGCTGCCCTCACACCATAGAGCCGGCAGGGAGGGAGGGAGGGAGGGAGGGAGGCGGCGCGGAGGGGCGGAGGGAGGTAGGGAGGAGGGAGGGAGGGATGCTCAGGGGGCGGCAGCGGCCCCCGCCCCGCGCAAGGCGCGCCTGCCGCCTCTTCGCCCGCTCGGCGCCCCCGGCCCCGTGGGAGGAGGAGGAGGAAGAGGAAGGGAGGGGGATGGTGTTACAGCGCGGTGATCTCCGCGGGGGCGCGCCGCGGCATCGTCCGCAACGCCACTCAGTGCCGGGGCCGCTCCCGGCGCGGGGCGCGGGGCAGCAGCTCCGAGGCGCTCCGCTGCATGGGCCGGCTCAGCCCGGCTCGGCTCGGCTCGGCTCGGCTCGATGCGGGACCACGGCACCTGCGGCGGCGCGGAGCATCCCTCGCCCTCCCTCCCCCGCAGCGGCCAATCCGCGCCGGCGGAACCTCCGCGCTCCGCCCCGGCGGCGGGGGCGCCGCTCAGCCCCATCCCCGCGCTCAGCCCCATCCCCACGCTCAGCCCCATCCCCGCGCTCAGCCCCATCCCCGCTCCCATCCCCGCTCCCGGGCAGACCCGGCCGCGCCGCCCCCGCCGCCCCCGCGCAGGCGGTATCGGAAGGAGCAGGATGGCAGGATGCCGCGCTCCTCACGCATCACCTTGCCGCTGCCCTCTCCCGTCTCCCGGCGCACCGGGCAGCCCCTGGGCAGCGCTGGGTTCCTCCAGCCCCACGCGGCCGTGGTAGCCCTGTCAGCTTTGTGATCGACGCCAAAAGGGGTTCACTTTGCTCCAGCTGCGGGCCGCACTGGAGTAGGAAATAATTTTTTCGAGATCTGAGCTGGTCGCTAGGCTGGCAGCAGCACCTCTGTATCAGTTCTCACCTTGCTTTTTTGGAAATGTTACCACATGTGCTGCATCCAGAACAGCACCCTGGGGATGCTGCCACTGCCCCGTGAGCCACAGGTGCACTGAGGGCGCAGAAACCCCAAGGGCCTTTGCTGGGCCTTGCACCTACTGCCATCAGGGGATGGCAAAAGCAGAGCAGAAATGCCTGCTGGTGCAGCAGGGCAGGGGGGCTGCTCCCAGTGCAGCCCAGCAGTCCTTCACCTCTCGCAAAGAAGTGCAGCACTGGAAGAGTTCAGAAGAGCCATCCAGATAAAYTGATGGGGAGAGAGAGAGAAAAACCATTACAAACCCCCACATTTGACCATTTAGAACCTGAACCAGGCCTCCTAATGCTTAAACGTTGTAAAAAATACTAGGGTGGGTGAAAAACTATTTTAAAGAAATGGTACATAAATATGTAGAATGATACATAAATATGTAGAAGAGCAATGAACTGTGCACTGTGTACACAAGGCCACAAGCTGAGCCACAAGATAAGGTGGTGCAACACCTCAGTTCAGGTTCCAAGGCCTGCAAGGCTCCTCCTGGCCTCCTGCAGCTGGGGTGTAAGATGGCCTGGGCAGGAGCAGGGCTCTGGGAGGAGGAAGTGCATGATGGCTGGTCAGATAAATGCCCCTGCCCACTGCCTGTTCCTTCAGCTCTTTAAACTGCACTACAAAATTACTTCTGCACACAGAGGTGCTCCTGCAGGGCTTGCTCCCAAGCAGCCAAGGGAAATGGTTGCTTCTGGGTGAAGGGGAGGGGGCAGAATCTCCATAATCAGGATTGGCATTGCCCCCAAGTACCATGTTCCCTCTGCACAGAGCAGCACCTGTCCTCTCCAGCACTGCCTGCACGTCACTGTCTCTAGGCTGCTCAGATCACCTCAGTCACCAGGTGGCTTAATGCCACAGAATGCTGGAGTGGCTCAGACACTGAGATCTCCCTGCTGCAGGCTCAGGACAGGCATAATGCCCCTGGACAAGCAAGTCTAGAGCACCTGTCCCCCCCAAGCAGCCGAGCACAGCAGAGCGGCTGGGCCCTCAGGAACAGCTCCACAGGTGAGGCTCACCCTGCTGCTGGCTCACCCTGCTGCTGGCTCACCCTGCTGCTCCCCTGGGCTCTCTCTGGACACTGACCCAAGGAGATGCACCAAGATGAAGCCAATGGCTGCACACCAGACAGTGTTTCCAGGGCAGAGCTCAGTGCCACAGGACACTGCAGAGCCCCRGAGCTCACCAGGGCAGGGTGGGATGCCTGCATGCAAAGCAAGCTTGTTCTGAATYAATCAATGAAAAACTGTGTTTGAGTGCATGGCAGGAAAGTGTGCAGTGCTGGCTTTAAGAGAGGACTTTGCACTTCAGGTTTTAAGAAATTAGGGTTATCTCTACATCTTCTACCTCATCCTCACACCATAGAGCCAGCAGGAAGGGAGGGACTGGGGCCATCCTTGTGCCATCAGATGGGAATGACAGGAGGGACTGGGGCCAGATTGAAGTTGAGATAGAGGATTGCTGCACCAAAGTAGAGCAAAAAGCCTTGTAAAAAAGGCCAGGAGGCCAGTGTCTTCCCTCATGAGAACAAAAGGACAGGAATTCCTTGTTGGCTGTCCATCCATCAGCACCTCTGAGATAACTTCATCAATGAGATGTGCTCAGTCCCTGGGCATGGCTAATTACTGCTCCACCCCACTGCAAACCTCCTTCCCATTGTGCTTCCCACCTGGCACGGCACGGTCAGGTTCCAGGGACCCTGCAGTGGCCACCCACTGCCATGGCCTTCCCCAGAGCCATCCTGGGCCAAGCTCAGGCAGGAGCCCCAGTCTGCAAGAGGCTGATGGGTGTGAGGAGAGCACCAGGGAGCTGCACAAGCAGAGTTTGTCACCCCAGCTGCTCACACCTGTCCTGCCCCAGACACATCCCTGTCACTCTGTCCTGGGATGGGGCAGGCAAGGACACRGGCATTCACTCAGGGAGGAAGTGCAGAAGCAAAGGACAAGAGCTGTTAGGGAAAAATGCTTTAATAAGGAGCTGAGTGGACAATAAAGAGAAGCATTTGATTTTATTTTTTTCCCTCCCATTTTTTTCCCTTTTATTGGTACATCCTCCACAAGGAAGGTGTCTGGTCCTCTCTATGCTCAGTCTCTGCAGCTTTCACAGCCATCCATGCCCACATGGGAAACACCCTCACTGCCAGCCCTGGAGGGCCAGAATTACAGCCTCCACCCCACACCACTTTCCCCAGCTCTCTTATCTGTCAGTGCCTCATTGCCAGTTGCAAACAGAGGGGTTTTGAGCCTCAGCTGCCACAGCTCTTTAGAGTCCTTCCTTACCTGCTTGCATCTGCCCTTCCCAAACCCCAYATTCCCCATTTTAGCTGCCACGAGAGTTGTTTCATTCCTGTGCATTTGTAATGAACTGTATGTGCCACCTGCTAACCCCAATTAAAAGGGAAAAAAGCAATCCATGGTTGCTGCTGCCTGCTTGCAATGCTCCCTAATGCTTGCAATGCCCTAATGCTTGGGATATCTAATCAAGCTCAAAAGGAGGCCAGGGCTGGTTGGGCAGGGGCATCCACATTCTGTACTTCTCCAGCCTGTTTCAGTGAGTGGTGGCATTTTGGGAACTGGAGGTGGCTCTGCTGRGAGACCAGCAAAGTGAAGTGGGCACCTGCACTGGGGGGCCCAGGCCTGTGAATGGCAGGGCAGGCACAGTGCCCAGCACCTGAGGCAGCTGTGGGCATCTTGCTGCAGTAATGTGAGCTTTGAGCAGGGCTAGAGGAGATGGGAGCTGATTTCCAGGCRGGTGCCTTCATGGAGGGAAGTGGTTCAAGAGCTCTCTCATTCTCTGCCCTCCTCCTACAGGTATTCTCCCTGTCGTATTTAAATTCTCTGCTCTTTTTACAGGTGCTAATTTCAGCAAAGTGTCAAGAAATCCCCAGAGCTGATGCTATTTGCAAGGCACAGAGATGGCACAGAGATGGCACAGAGATGGCACAGAGCTAGGTTTGGTCTGGTGTCACCGCATTTCAGCCCCTGCTGCCGCTGCCTTCCTCTCGCATCAAGTCCTGCGGGAAGAGGAAGGCAAGTGTGAGGCTTTGCTGTACCTACAGCCCTGCCAGGAGCAGGAGATGTTGGCTGTACCTACAGCCCTGCCAGGATGGGGGATGTTGGCTGTACCTACAGCCCTTCCAGGATGGGGGATGTTGGCTGTACCTACAGCCCTGCCAGGATGGGGGATGTTGGCTGTACCTACAGCCCTGCCAGGATGGGGGACGTTGGCTGTACCTACAGCCCTGCCAGGACAGGGGATGTTGGCTGTACCTACAGCCCTGCCAGGACAGGGGATGTTGGCTGTACCTACAGCCCTGCCAGGAGCAGGGGATGGGAGGATGGAGCAGGCTGAAGGAAGCCAGTTCCTTGCAGAAACAGCAGCCACGTGAGGGCTTGACTGTCACCCAAGGGGAGCTGGGTCCTGCCAGGAGAACCAAAGCCACAGGTTTGCTCTGAGCCTGGGGGCAGATAGGGAGGCTTTGTAGTGCTCGGGAGGAAGGGGAGGACAGTTTTGCATGGGGGAGGTGCCTTTCTCCACCACAATCAGCTGCAAAAAGACACCCAACACATGCAGCCCAGGGAAAATGTGGGCAGGCTAGGAGGAGATGAGCAGCAAAGAGAGGGACCAGCTGAACTTGGCTCAGTCTGACAGTCAGTTCCTTAGCACTAACACAGACCCCACCCAGCAGGAATTTGCCATTTGCTGGGTCTGGGGCTTCTCAATTGGAACTTGAAGAGGTGATCTGCAGAGCTGGGTGCACAGCTGCAGTGGGCAAACAGGGCTGGAGGCTCCTGGGAGCACTGGAGGGTCTGTGCAGTCACAGCTGGGTGGGAAGGGGCAGGGTAAGAAACATCTCGCTCCATGGCTGCTCCTTCCTGCCACCAGCAGCAATTCACACTGGGAAAAGTGCAGCTGGGATAATAATAACCAGCCATACCAAGGGACCAATAGCTCTCAGCACTCTCAGGGCAGATGCCCAACAAATTATTCTCCTCCAGGGCAAAACCATTTTTATTCTATTAATGATCCCTGATACATTGCCCAGTTGCTGCATCCTCGCTTGTGGCAGCAATGGCACGAGARTCTTTAATAATTAGGCACCGTTGGCTGGCTTCTGCAACTCACATCATCGACAACTAAACATCCTCCATGGTGTTCTGGGGGAGGGCAGAGGAGTGCTGGGGACCTGAAGCAGGTCCTTCCAGCAGGGCTCAGGCTCCCTGCCTGTAAAGGAGAGCCTGGAGGYGTCATTTAATCACAGCCAAATGCAGCAGGCTTTATGGAATTCCTGACAGCCTCACAATGCCCACAGCTGCTCTCCCCATCCCTGGCAGGGATGCTGCTGCCCTGTGCTGGAGCACTGGAGGCATGGGCTGCCTGTGGGCTGCCTTGATGCATTTTGCTCCTCACAGGGGGAGCCTTGCTGCTGCAAGGGCACGGCAATTACAGCGCTGGGTCAATCACCCACTCCTGTGTGCCCACTCCTGTGTGTGCCTCATTTCCTCCAGAAAATGACCGAGCAGAGGGAAGGTTTGACACTGCGACCAGGGCACCACTTCAGCACTCCACACCAGGGTCACAGCAAGGTGTTTTGAAGTCTCAGTGACTTTAAGAGAATCGGTTGCTMTTTTTTTGGGTACTGTGGCGTGATGTCTGGTTTCTGCCTAGTGTGACACCACCAGAAATCCTGTTTCCCTGCATCCTTCACTAGTCCCAAGCTGGCCCTGGGTTTGGTCACATACATCAGCCTTAGTGGGAGCCAAGCACACCCTGCCTGGGCTGTACACGCCTGTGGAGATCCCCTGGCTGCCTCTGCCTAAGCTGAAATGACCTTGGGGCCACAGAGCCCCAYGGACTGACTCAGGGCTCCTCACCAGCCCATCCCTGCAGGAACAGGAACTCTCCTCGGAGACACCTGGCTCTGAAAGGGAGGCAAGGGCTCAGCAGATCTGCCCAGATCGGGCACCACAGACCTGCCCAGAGGGACCTTCCCCATCCAGGGCCCAGAGAWGTCCCTTCCTCGATTATTCCCACCCTGCCTGAGGAACAATTAGGGGAACTCCGTGGGGATCACGCATTCCCCCTTTTCTCCATGCCAGCCCTGCTCCAATCTGCCCCTTCCAGATGGAGCAAAGCCCATTCCGCACCTCCCACCGCCCACAGCCAGTGACTCACAGGGATCCTGCTGCCTCATGCGGGCAGTGCTGCCCCAGAACACACTTCCCGGCGGGGAAACCTGCCCAGCCGCGGGGTGACAAACCGGTGCCGGTGTCCCCTGGAGCCASGGGCGCCCGCGGTGCACGGGAGGAGCGCGCCCGGCCGGCCCGGCGCTGCCGCTTTAAGGGAGGAGGAGCCGCYCGCAAATTTGTGAATGGCTGGCCCCGCCCCCGCCGCGCGCGCCGCCCGCCCGGCCAATCAGCGCGCGTGCCGCAGGCTCGCGGCCCGCGCACGGGGCCCTCTTAAAGGCGCAGCGCCGCCGCCCGTCCGTCCCCACACGGCCGCTTCGGGAGCCCCGAGGTGACCTTCAGAGCGGGATRAGGAGCCGCTCCTGGGGACAGGCACAGCCCTGCCTTCCTCACGAGCGACACGCTAGCAACACAAGCCCTGGAGGGTGGTGGTGCTGAGGGTGATGTGCCAGCTTCCCTCACCCTGAGTGCAGGGCCTGGACAGGGACGGTCAGGCCGCAGGGCCCGGACACCCACACTGCCAGAGCACACGGCGGGGCTGAGCTCCCCCCAAGGCCATGGGCTGCCATGGTGTGAGGGACAGCAGGCGGCTGGGAGAGCTGTTTCAGCACCCCATCATGTTCTAGGCCAGATCAGGAAGGCAGGAGCGCTCCCACAGCAGCACAGCACCAAAGCTTAGGAAACCTTCCTGCAGAAACACCCCACGAGACTCAGCTGTGCAAAACCTACCCCTGCACAGAGGGGAAACAGCTGTGCAGCATGTGCCAAGGGGAGAGAATGAACAGTGGGATTGCAATAAACCCAGCTCCAGGTCTCCCCCTCCTTGCTCTCCACCACTCCTCCCTCAGTCTGCTCTAGGCCAGGCTGTGAAATGATCTGGTCTAAAAATACCCCCTCAAGGGGGGGACAGCCTGGCAGGACACTGCCGCGTTTCCTGGACACGTGCAGGCGGGGAGCTGGTGGTGAGGCTGGGCAAGCAGAGTTGGCCAGGCAGGATGGTGTCCATGCCAGTGCTTTGGGCACAGACACCGGTGCACCTGAGCACTGCCAGCCCCTACAGCTATCCAGGCCACACACTGCAGGAGGCTTTGCCTCAGCCTCAGTACTTGGAATAATTTTTAGGTGCGATGGCAGCGAGACTCCTACAAGGTGCTTTGTGCCTGCAGGGCTCGGGCAGGTGTTGCCCTGGGGTGAATCCTTGCTTCCTGCAACAGGGCAAGGACTGGCTTGAAATGCAGCCACTGCTGCAGCCATGCATGGTTTAACCCTCCCWGTGCAGGCAGAGCAAGGCAAGAGGAGCCAGCACACAGCAGAGAGCACCTTTCCAAGGGCTCACGCTTGGATTCACAAGAGGGATGATTTCCAAACCCAGGCTCATTTACTGTCCTCCCCCTGCACTTCCCCRAGCTCCTACCAATGCTGAGGATAATACATCTCTCAGCGTAGCTTGATACTGATCCTCCAAATCCTAAAGACCATAAACCTTCATGAGCAGTTATCGTGGCTGCTTTATTTATAACAGTGCCAGTACTGCCTCTGCCACCAGAATCCTGATCTCTGTCCAGCCTGATGCTATTAAGATGCAGTGACGTTCCCCCAGCTCCAGCACTCCAGATAGAAAGCAGCTGGCCTGCCAGGCTCTGCCTTCAAGCTTGGTTTGTTTCTACAAAAATGGCGAGGAGAGCTYGTTTGTTTTGCAGAAATGCACCTGGGGGATTTGTCCTCACCCTCCTGAGGTGCTGGGGTGGCAATGTGGAGGGGTGGAGGAGAGGGTGGCACATCTCATGCTCTGGCTCCATGTTTCCTGAGCCCCTGGTGGGTCTGTGCTACACGAGACAGGCCCCAGCGCTCTGCTTTGGTTGCAGCAGGAATATGGTCAATCACCTGACAAGGCAGAGCAGGGAAGGAGGAACCTGGTGCTGCTGTGTGGATCCTGCATCAGCACATTTGGGAAACTTGATGAGCAGAGCAGAGACCCAGCGGAGGCAGTGCAGGAGCTCACAGCTCCTGGCCAAGACACCGATGGGTCTGGCCCCTGATCAGTCCCCATGCTGCTGGAGATGCCTGTGAATGGTCTTGGTTCTTGATTTCAGAGCTGCACATGGAACCCCTGAGTGTGAATCTCATCAGTGTGCAAGTTCTCCAGCAGCTGTGCTCCCTTGGGGACAGACAGACACAGACACTACATGGAGGCAAAGCTGAAGCACTGAGCTGGAGGGAGGATGGATGGATGGATGGATGGATGGATGGATGGATGGATGGATGGATGGATGGATGGATGGATGGATGGATAGATGGACTCCAAGCCTGTGTGGATGGCTCTGGAGCATGGCTCTCTATGTTGGACACTCCCCAGAGCCTCCCCCCCACTGCTCCCTTTCTGCCATTGCATGGGGAGAGCTGCATGCACTCACACCATCCAAATACCTTCAAAACAGTGACAATGACTTGGGTGAATGGAGAAACCACATCCATCAAGACTTTCCTATGCTGCACAGCCAGAAACASCTTGTGTCTGCAAGAATCTTCCTTTTGCTGTTGGTTTTAGACAAAAAGTCCCCAAGTAGAGTAGGAGTAGGTGACCATGCATGAGATTTTGGTTTGACAGCCTGGTGGCTCTACTGACTTCTTCATCCTCTGCTGAAGCTGGAYGTTGAGCTGGGAGAACTGAAGTCTAAGCATGTGCATCTCTGCAGCAGGAATAGCAAGAGCCTCTAGTAAAGCTGAGGCCATTCAACCCCAAAATGTCYGCTGAAGTGACAGCTCCTACTGACACAGCCCTAGCTGAGCCCCTCTTTGAGCAGCAGCATCCCTGGGACACAGGCTGCCCAGCTGGGTGTCCCTGCTGTGCAGGGCTCAAGTGTGGTTCAGTCTGTGTGTGTTACTACAGACACACACCCTCTTGAGTTCAGCACTTTGGCTTCTGAGCCTGTGTCTGYAGTGTCAAAACACAAAATCGCTGGAGAGCATCTGAATGCCCTGAAGCAACCTCTGGGCACAAAGTGGCTCAAGTGACACTGGGCAGCAGCCTCTGGGCTGGGGGTTACTGCTTTTCTTCTCTGCTTCTCCTAAAATGAACATGCTCTCCCTTTTGCACGGGGATGSAATGGGGAGGCGAGCGTTCCCCCAGGAGCTGGTTGCTTCTGTGGTCCCATTGCTCGAGCATCAGCCACTTCCTGGGATTTTGGGGTTGCAGGGCCAATGCTGATGGGCTCAGGTTGAGATAAAGCAGTGGCCTGGTGAAGTCTGGCCTGCAGCAATGGCTTCAGCTGCCTGCCCAGTCAGCCCACAGAGAGGGCATGGGGTGGTGGGGACAGCAGGGCACATGCAACCRAGCAACCTGACAGGGGCTTCTTGCTGGGGCTGCATTCACTGACAGACATTCGCCCACACCAGAGATCTGCCTCATTTCCCTGACGCTCCACACAACAGCAAACAGCTCCGTGCTGCTCCCCCTCTCCTGTATCTCACAGAGAAAATGGAGAGCGGCGAGGCTGCAGCCAAGGCAGGGGAGCAGGGAGCTCACAGCCGGCATCTCCGCAGCCGCAGCAYCTGCCACACGCCCATCGCATCCTGACCCACGCTCCCGCCAGGAAAAGGTGCAAAAGGTGCAGGCACGGGAAAGGCACACTGGGAAAGAGGAAAAAACACTTGAGAGAAGGACGCAGAAGCAGCCAGCCGGTCGCCACGCTGGCGGCACTGCTCGCCTTTCTCTGCCAAATGCCCCAGGGAGCTCCATGGATCTGTGTGGCACTTGAGCCGCGGGTTATGGGGCACACGGATGCATCTTCTTCCGCCGCAGAGAGGGCTCCTCACACCCTGACAGGGCGTTCCTGCCGGAGCCGTGCCCTCCCTGGGACACAGGGAGGGGAACCGGGGCATCTCTGGCCTCAGCCCTGCCGGGCTGGACCGCAGACCGGCCCTGTGAGGCTGCGGGCGCTCCGAGGCACCGCACACCCCGCACACAGCCGGAGCAGCAGTGACCCCTGCCAGCGAGCTCCCCCGTTCACCGGGGATTGCGGGGCACGCCTGGAATGCCTGTCCTCTGAGGCAGCTCCTCGCACTCTCCATCATATCAGGACCTGCTGTTGCTCCGTGTCAGCTGTCAGGCCGAGGCAGGGCAGAGCTGTGAGCTGAGGAACGCCTCGGCAGGCGGGGGGGATGCTCGGAGGCGGAGGGGCGGCCCCGCACTGGCGGTGACAGGGATGGAGTCACAGCGGCTGCGGAGCCGCGCTGGGGAGCAGGAGAGGGTGGCACGGGAAGAGCGGCGCTTCCTCGCAGGCGCAAAGCTCTGCTCATCAGCGGCATTGTTCCTCTTTCATTTATCTTTACAGCTGGCTGCTCCCCGCACAGAGGGTGAAAGCGGCGTTTGCGGAGAGCAGCAGCCTCCTCGGCAGCCTGGGAGCGCAGGCGAGTGGCACCGGCCACGGCAGCGTCCTCCTGAGTCTTCCCGCAGCTCATGAGCCCKGAGCAGCCCTGCTGAGGCAACCACAGGGCTCGGGAAAAGGCTGGAATGAAGGATTCAGCAAATAGAACCCCACGAGCCCCAGAACTCGGGCAGGGTTTTGCCTCTATTAGCCTCAACAGGGCTTTTTATCTGGYAAAGTCCCTTTGCTCTTGACCCGTTGAGAGCTGAACATCCACTCTGCCATGGGGAGATGCTTTCAGCCCACCAAGCCTCAACAGGAAGCACATGTTGTTGCTGTATTTASCGGCACCTCTTCCTTTGTAGCAGCCATTTGCACGCTGCAGGGCTCTTCAGAGCACACCCATATCCTTGCCAGCAGGCAGAAATTTCCTGTTGCTGGAAGCATTTGTGTGGAGAGGCAATCTATTTGACATGCATCTTCCTGGCTGAAGCAGGTCATGGTAGCCTTTGCTCTGTTAACATCRCCGTGGAGAGCTGTGGGCAGGGGAGAGGACAAAGCCAGGGCAACGGAAATCTTATTTACATTGATGGATGCAGTAAGAGAATTGCACTTACTTCAGGTGGGAAAAGCCAGTTCATTGTGCTGCCTTTCATCAGTGGCAGGGTGTCCACTGGAGCTCTCATTCCTGGGCTCATGGCACCAGGGGGGCAGCTGGTGCCCCCCTCTGGCCTAGCATTAATTATCATCAACTTATAAAAGCTTCCCTGGTTCTTCCAAATGCAATTGRCCAGCTCAGGTATTCTTCTGAAACCTGCTTTGGAAATGCCTGTGGCACAACAAGCACACACTGAAGGCTGGAAAGCAGGAATCCCCATGGAGCAGGGCAGGAGCTGGGTGTGTAGGCGTTGTGCAGCCCCGGTGCTGTCCTGCATGCTGTTGCTGTTGAGAACTGACACGGGATGTGATGCTGGCAGGAGCTGAGGTGTCCTCAGAGCCTTCATGCAGGGTGAAGGAGGAGAAACAGGGCCTGTGCTGTGGTCCAGCAGCACAGCCTGCCCCAGGCACCTGACCCTGTCTCCTGGGGAACTGCTGGAAGTGCTTTCCTCTGTCAGGGCCAGGCCTTTATTCAGCAGTGAAGGTGACATCTTGGGAAAGGCTCACCACTGAGATGAAGAACTCTGCATCCCAGCACAGGGGCTGCTGCAGAGCAGCTCYGCTCGAGCCTGCAGCTCTCCAGCACTGCTTGGCTCCAGTTTGCAGGAAAGCTGCTGGGTTTCTGCAGAAAGCCAAGTTTCAGGCAGGACTACAGGCATGGCAATACCTGGCACTGAACACTACCATCCTCACAGCTTTTCACCTCCAGCTCCCTGCTCTGCCTGCAGCCATGCTGTGAAATGACCATCCTCTGGGATGAAGGAGGTTGCAGATGAGAGCCCTGCCAGAGCACAGTGCTCCCAGAGTCTCAGTCTGCCCACGCAGGTCCCCACTGTTCCTCCATCTCAGGGCAGTGACCCCCTGCTCAGGGCTGGCAGCTGCAGCCCCTGCAAATGGGTCACCCCTAAAGCTCCAGCACCTGGCACYGAGGACTGGCCCCATGCTGACACAGGCTAGGAAAGAAGGAGGCTGGAAAGAATGACAGGAATTATTTCAGGTCTGGAACAACCTGCCTCAACGGCGAGCGAGTGAAGAAGCCAATCTGTTTAGTTTATCTAAGRGAAAGTTAAGAGGGAACTTAGATGCATCTATAAATACCTACATGTTGGGAACATTCTGATTGCCAAGGTCCTTCATCCTAGCAAACAAAGGCAGCAAAATTTCCTCGCTGCTGGGAGCTAAACCAARAGAAATACAGGCTAACAGTAAAATACAGATTTTTAATGTGAAGGATAAATAATCATCAGGCCAGCCAGGCCAGGGACAGAGCAGATTCCCCATTGCATGAAGCCTTAAAATCAAAACTAGGTGTCTGCTGCTAAAGGAGACATTGCAACTCAGCCACACATTTGGGGCTGGATGCAAGAACTTCTGTACATCATGGCCTGGGACAGTAAGGAAAATCCCTTAAAATCACAACAGAATCTGTTCCMAATTGCTCAGGCTCTCACCCCCTCATGGGTTTTGCCCTGTGATTCCCTTGTGGTGGTGTTTCCCACCCACTGGCAAATGGAAATCAGCAGCCAAGCTCATCTTCTTGTCATATTCAGAAAACCACTGTCTCGCCCTTCAAAACTGCTAAAGATATGGTGAATGATTGAAAATGTAGAGAGAAACAAGAGAAAAGGAGAAATTAAACAGTAAGAGAAAAAAATGGGGTGTTACCCATTTTATTGCAGTCCAGAAAAAGAAGGGAAACATTTAAAAAAGGACAGAAGAGAGGCAGTGCAATATTTGTATTTAAAATACTTTGGAAGAATACTTAGACTTAGCAAACAAGCATTATTTCAAACTTTGCCAAGAAAAACAACATTTTCATATAATTTTAAATCTGTGGTGAGCTTCTTCTTCCTGGCCACTTCATCCTTCCCAAAAGTGCACTTTGCCCTTCACTCATCCCTAAAACTCCCCTCAAATGCGTAGCCCAAAGGATTTTCTTGCACCAGGTGGAGGCTGAGCTTTACGATGCAYATCCAAATAAATGGTGTTTCCAAGTAAATAAGACAGCAGAGAAAAGCTCCCGGGAAGCTGAGGAACGGACCTGCCATTTAAGAGCTCGGAGGAAAAAATATGGAAATCTGCAACGTGGGAGCGTGCCAGCGCCGGAGGCGAGAGGGACGGGCCTGGGAGGATTTCCAGCTCCAGCAGCCTCGTTATTCCTGCGCCACATCCACCTGCCYTCCCAGCCCTGAGGGCTGACACCACTGCTAAGGCAAGGGGATGATTTCAGCGCTGTCCAGCCGCTGGCACAAGTGACCGCTCGATTTTGTGGTGCGAGCATCAGCAGAAGAGCCAGGRGGACACCCCGCCAGCCCCCGGGGAGGGACGCGCCGCGCCCGCGGTGCCGAGAGCGCGCGGCTCCGGCGCTGTGCCCTCAGTGCCAGGCAGGGCGGGGGGTGGCGTGGGGCGCACGGAGGCTCACCTGGGGCAGGGTGCTGTGAGAGCTGAGCACCAGGCTGCAGACACTGGCTGGTGCCTCTGTCCGCCGTGCTGTCACCCGCACCAGCCGCGGCGCTGTCCCCGCAGCGCTGTCCCCCGTGGCGAGCCTCTGCTCGCGGTCCCAGGAGCGGCCCTGAAACGACACRAGTGGGGGGACGCGTGGGTAGGGCAGGCCAGCTGCCCCCAGGCTCTCCACTGCTTCTGGCAGGGCCAAAAGGAGCTTTTACCCATGCGAGGGGAATGGTGCCTTTGATGGGCATCCCCCCTCTCATGCCTGGCTGGGTCACTGCAAGCAGCAGTGGAGGTTTGCTGGCCCCAGACTCTGGGACTGTGCCACTGCTGGCTTGCATTTCACGTTTCAGCAACACAAGACATCTCAAACACATTTTTTTAGGGAAAGAAGGAGGGATTGGATGGTGTCAGTCCCAGTGCCCTACGACTGGATGCTTTTTTCATCCCCCTTACAGACAGGGCACAGTGGAAGGGGCAGGGGCACTGCTCACACCAGCTGTGAAACACCCACAGTTGCTTCCCTGCTTGTTTCCACATTGATTTTTCAATGTCCTTGTTCAGTCTTGGGGATCCATAGACTGGCCTGGCCACAGAGACTGGTGGCATACTATTGCCAGCAGAGTTCACTGTTGGGTGGATCAAGGCTACAGGACACCCAAAAAAACCAAAGCAGGATCCCACTGCTTATGGCATAACAGCACTAAAAATTAGTTCTTAAACACACACCAGAGTTGCAGGTTTCACTTTAACTAGAGGGACTGGCAATGTAAAGGATGTCAAGAAAAAATGGGACTAAAGAGACTCCTGAGTCAGAGGAACACAAATATCTCCTGCAGTGATTGTGGGCTGTTTTTTTCTCCTTGTTCTTGATCCCCAAACTCCTTTAAAGTGTTCTTCCTTAGATGATATCATTCAGCTCCATCTTCCCTGCGTGACACTTAAATTTGGAGTACCCCCAGGTATATGATGGGAAGCCAGTTCAATCTCTGAGGCAGAAAATGGTGTTTATCTGATAGGGTTATTTCACTGAAAGGAGGAATCCCTGAATTTTTTGCATTTCTGCACTACATTAGGGGGATCCTATAGCATCCCATGGCAGGGCAGTGAGTGGGGGATAGAGGCAGTAAGTGGGAGATGGAAAGAAGGCCTGCAARGACACGAGGAAATTTTATTTACCTTGGTGCCTTTGAGATAACTGAGACCCTACTGCTCAATTCCTGCCTCTCCACCTGGTGCTCTATMTTTTAGAATGCTGTTGAAAATTGAGGAGAATGCAAATAAGAGAGACACAAGTTATCTGAAAGCTGGGAAAAAATCCTGAAAAGGGAAACTTGAAAGACTCAACCTACTTCACTTATCAAAAGTGGCTGGATCAGAGAGCTGAAACGCCTCCATGGGAGACAGTGTCAGACAGGAGCAAATAATCCAGCTGCAACTGCAGAGCAGGAGCCAGAGCTGGAGCTGTTCACATTACAAGTAATTCAATTAACACTTGTGAACCAGAGAGGTTGCCTCATTAATGAGACAAGCCATCACAGAGAATGTGTGGGAACAGCCTGGATGTGAGCTGGGCAGGGGGTGGTGGCCAGCAGCCCCTGTGCCCCTTGAGTCCCTCTGAGCACAGGAGCGTGCAGGGTCTGGCCCTGCAGCACCACGAGGSTGGCTCTTACCTCAGGCAGGTTTTGGGGCTCTCTGGGTGTGACTGTGGAGCTGGGCTCACTGTCCCCAGGCTGCTGCCTGGCTGTGCCATGACGTGCATCCAGGCTCGGAGACTGCTCGGGTGCAGAGCGCAGCGTGAAATCGTAGAATTCATGGATATCTGCAAAACAGCAGGAGAAACATCCTCAGGACCAGGGGCAGCCTGATGCCTGACAGCAGCCTCTGTGGGGTGCAGCACCTGSGACCTCCACTCTCACTCTGTGAGAGGCTGGCACGCTGGGAGAGGGCTCTGCTGGCCCCCTGTGCTTGCTGTGCTGCCCACCAACCCCCCTGTRCAAGGCAGGAGGTGTAGTGGGGTGCCTGACTCACCATGCAGTGCCCATGGCTCTGGAAGGCATGGGAATGTCCATGGAACAGTCCACAGGGACTAAGAGCAAACTCTGCTCAGCAGCATCAGTCCAACACCCAGCCCATCCTCCTCTCCTCCAGGCTGTGCCAGCCCCAGGCATGGTCCCTGTCCCTGCTGCTCTGAGAAGCCTCCTGCACCAGGCAGCCCCTGCCTGCCCTGACTCTGATGGGCTATTCCCTCCCCATCACAGCACCCCCAGCCTGTGGAGGGGCTCCCTTCCCGGGGGGACAGGCAGAGAAGCCACAGGGCACTCAGTGTACAAGCCCTAAAGCTGATGATGACAGCTCTGTTAGCCCCGGCTCCCTCCTTGATATCTCCCCTCTTGCACGTGCATGCTGCCATAACAGCTATGGCACCCTCACTCTGGGCTCCAAGGACCTGAGTCTGCTGCTGTAAACCACAGTGGCTCTAGAGAGAGACATGAAAATGGGGTATGCCAGCCCTCACTGCTCCAGAGACASTTATGGGGTGAGACTGGGACCTGAGAGGGGCTGCCCAGGTATAGCTCCAGAGGTGGGAGCCCAGCCCCTCTCCCAGCCCAGCCAGGAGGATTTTACCCTCTCCAGGTCACACAGAGGATTCCAGGGAGCAGAAGGGCTGCACTGGGCTCTGCTCCTCCCTAAGGAAGCTCCCACTGCTGCACGCTCAGGCAGCTGCTGGCCCCTGGCAGCCCCCAGTTATCTCCAGAGCCAGCACCTCCACAATGGTCAACATATCCACTGCARAAGTGTTTTAATTTCAAAAAGGAAACTACATCAAAAGCGAGAACCTGTTTTTTATGAAGAAACTGAAAGGGGTAACAAAAACTTGTGGGAGGCTCTGAGCCTATTTAGAGGGACACCAGAACAGACATGGAGTGTCTGGCTGGAGGATACTGTAAAGGCAAAAGGGAGGAATGCAAGGCTTGACTGCAGAGGAAAAGAGGCTATTGAAAATGAGAAGACATTCATCCAAACTGCTGAAGCTGCATCTAAATGAGAAAACCAGAATGGATGGTAAATGCTGTCAGGTTAAAGGTAAAGCTCCAAGAGGTCAGCCAAAAGAGTTTGGTAAACACCTTCCAAAAGCCATAAAAAAAGGTCATAAATCCCTTCAAGCACCTGGGAAACAGGAAGCCTGGCAGAGCCTGCAGGGCCAAAAAGTCAAGGCAGCATAAATGAGCACTTGAAGCAGGAAAAGACACAGCAGGAACCTGAGATTATTTTCTGTACCTGCATCTGCTGTGGAGGAAGCTGGAGAGCTCCACTTCTGTGAGAGACTCGAGGGGCAAGCTGTGGCTGTCAGCTTGAGGGGGATGTGGCCACTCCCATGGCACTCCCTGGGAGCTCAGGGATGAAGCACCTGCACTTGCCCTCCAGTGTSTGATTTCTTACCTGAAACTATGCCACAGCCTGGCATCATGAGATATTCAACACCCACATCACAAAGACTTCAGCAGGAAATCTGGTGAGCACTGGCAGTGCAAGCAGGGACACGCTGGCCACTGCCTGAGGCTGGTCCCTGGCTGCAGCAGGATGCTCTGCCTGAGCAGGGACACAGCAGCTGCAAATTTGTCTCACAGGTTCATCAGTGAAGGCCTGAGAGAGGAGGGTCTGCTGGGCAGGGATAAGATCAAGTGAGGAGGGTCTGCTGTTCTTAGTGCTGAAAAATACTGAGACCAGCTTGACCAAACTGTCAGACCCACCATGAGGACAGGCAAGCCATGCTCCCTGACTGGAGCTGGGAGCAGCAAGAATGTGCACTCTGATATGGAAGTGAGAGTCAGGAGTGGTGAGAAGAAGAAATGAAAGAGCTGCTCGCACCTTTTTCAGCACAAAGCATATTTTGCTGACTAATAATCTAAAAAATGCACATGACTGACAGTCAATCACTTCATTCTATAAAAGGCCAGTCACACTTTTACACAGTGAGAACTTCCATCATACCTCCCTGAGGTGTGTGAAGATCCTTCCCTTGGGTGGGGACACCTCTCAAGGTCACTCCCCGAGGCTGAGTCAGAGATTTGCCTTTGGTCATTGGTGTGGGTGAGTGACACCAATCTCTACTTAGTAATTGTTTAGCTAGCTTTAATATAATTGCTTTAACATTGCTTCAAAAACAGTGCACTACACTAGTAATTATAGCTATCCATACTGTTTAGTAAATAATTCTGATTAAGCTATTTTTTTTTCTCTAATCCTTATCAGTATTGTAAAAAATTTAAACAAATAATTTGATATATTTATATWAATACATTAGGATTATCATCCTTAATCRTTGTATARAGGTTCAATTACACCTGTATAATCCTTTAGACATATACCACTGACAAAGTCTGGGGCTAAATTGGATCCAGCTGCACCCAGGCTCCTCTCTGAGGGTGAGTTTAGAAAGGAAGAGTGTCCTTTCTTCACCYCATGACTCAACAGGAGGGCTTTTACAATAAACTTTGTCTGAAGCTCCCACTCTGCCCGTGACACCAGGGCTGCTTTCACAGAGCAGGGCTGCACGCCCAGGCACAATTCCCCATCCTCTCTCCCAGTGTTTAACCATGTGCCCRTGCACTGCAGCAGCACATCCCTGATGCAGATGGGACAAGAGCAGCTTCAACCCCCATCTTGCAGCTCCCAGGGGCTGCCTGGTCAGTGAGCTCCCAGCTGCGGGGGCAAAGCTGATACAGATCTCACTCACTGGCAGAGCAGCTGGGTGCCCAAGSGCAGCCCAGCCAGGCTCTGGGGCTGCCCCAGTGCAGGGAGCACCGTGCCACTGCCTGGCATCAGTGCCACTTTTGGAGCTGCTGTTTTGYGCTGCCAGGCTCTGTCCTGTGCCCTGAGAGACACCTGGCAATGATGGGAGGAGTGGGAGTCCCCAAATGTACCCACTGCACCTGGGGCATCCCTTCTACAGCCCCCAGGCAGCCCCTGAAACCCTCCCAAAGCAGACACGAGGCTGCAGCAAGCCCTCACTTCACAGCCAGAGACACTGGACTTTGTTTTCGTGCTAAAACATCTCTCCCTCTGGTTATAAAAATAATAATTGCGTAACAGGATAGCAGCAGCTTCTGGCTGCACGGATTACGCTGGGAACACACAAAACTTTGCAAGAATGAAAACAGGATCTGAAGGGCTCCATTGTGGGGGTGTGCTGCTGCTGGCACCCCCGTTTGTCACCCATCTGCTGCAGGAACACAGCCTGGGGCAGCCCAGCTGGCAAGGAGCCTGAAGGGCAGGAAACTTGTCCCCTGAAGCAGCCACTCTCCACCTCCAAAACCCTCAGCCCAGTTTAGGTGCTTGCCAGAARAGAGAATTGTTGCTGGCACCAGGGATTAGAGGAGTTTCAGGATTGGTGGACAGGGTTCAGGCAGCAAAGGACAGAAGTACATTTTAGGACACATGCACGTGGCATTAAGATAATATAAATATATGCTGGTTTCTCTCATTTCTTATGAGCATCACAAATTGCACACAAGTCTGCCTCACCCATGCACTTGAAGAGCAGCACTAGCTGAAAAACCTCCATAAGAGGACGTTGTGGCAGCAAAAGATGAAGCTGCATGTTCTGTCTCACAGCCCAGTTTCTGTCTGATGACATGCAAATTTGTTCTGGATCTAATAAAGAAAAGTAACTCAAGATTTACAGATATTAGAATTTTTCGAATCATTTTTTCCTGGGGTTAACACATCAAATAAATGTCATTAAATAKTTCTATAGCACCAGCATCTGTGCRCTAAAGCAGTGCCCTTGTGCCAGCCAGCACGTGCACTTCCAGAAAATGCCATTTCTTCCCCAATGTGTGCAGTCACCAGCTGCAGCACCACAGATYTACCCCAAGCCTTGCAGCAGACCCACTGCCATTCACACCCATGGCTGCCACAGCAGATCTTTTCCAAGCAAGCTGCAAGTTTCCATCCTTGCTACGGGCCAATCTGCAAGAGGAGGAGTCCTCAGGGTTGGGCAGCCTCCAGATTCCTCCAGTTTTCCACGCTGGCTCCTGCAGCCACCCGGTGAAGCCATTACACCATCCCCAGCTGTGCTGTCAGCAAACAGGTCTTGCTGGGGTTTTGCACCCAAGGAAGCACTGCCTGCCCCTCCTTCTGCCTTTATCACATCAGGATGCTCATGAGGAATCTTTTGGAGGGTAAAAGGAGCTGCAGGGGAGGACTGGCAGCCCAAGCAGCTGACAGGTCCTACCGAGGTGTGCACTGGCCGGTGCTCAGGCACAGGAGAGAAGCTGAGTCCCAGAGSATTTTTGGGAGGAGCTGCTGGCAGCTGGGACAGCTGGACACACACAAACCCTGCCTGTCCAGCTTCTCCCACTGCAAAGRGCACAACGGCCCCTTTCAGGCTCTGGGAAGGAAAGGTCAGGGAGCTGCTTTTGTGTGTAAGCCCCGTCCTCCCCAGCAGCACAAGAGACCAAGCACCTCCCCGAGGCGCTCCACGGAGCAAAGGGAAAGCGGGGTCACCATCGCCCCAGCCCAGGCTCCCGGAGCACCCCTCTGCTGGGCCGTTCCCTTGCAAGTCACGCACTTGGCTCGGCAGCCTCAGACACGGAGAGAGGGGCCAGCAGAAGGGAGCCAGCACAGCCTGTTTTCCCTCTGCACAGCCAAGGAATTTCTTTTGTGCTGAGCAGGGTTTGGCACATTCCAGCAGAGCAGCTCCCGCAGCGCCGGCCGTGCCGAGGCAGCCGCGGCACCGCCGGGACAGGAGCYGTCCTGGCACGGGCAGCGTGCCCCCGGCACAGGCAGAGCCAGGGACAGGGAGGTGGCCACAAGGATGTAAAGGGCTGGGCCGTGCTCAGAGGAGTCTGGCAGAACACGGTGCATGTGCAGAGCAATGCTGGGTATGAGCACAGTGACTGACCCATCCAGCACAACTGATGCATCCTGGRCACAACAGAGGCTGGGGCTTCTGGAGACCCCAAACCAGCTTATTATTTAAAAAAAAAGCACACAGAAAGTCATATCCCTGGCATTTTTCATGTGGACTAACTTGGCAAACTCCATGATGTTGGCACTGCTGGTAGCTCTACTATGGCCTGATGCATGTTGATGTTCTAACTCCAACCAGCCAGTGTGTGCTCKAGGAGAGCATTACCGGCAGGAGCAGGTGGCCCGAGAACAGGGATGGACCATGCTCACGCATTCATCTTCCCCAGGGGCTGAAAAAAAGCAGGGCTGTGTTGCTAAAAGGCTGCAAGAGGAGRGAGCTCTGCAGGCTAAGGCCTCTCCAGAGCCAGAAGCTTCTGGCATGGYGTGGGGCAGTGAGATGGGAGCTCTGCACTGAGCAGGGTCTGTCTCTCCTGCAAATCCTCATGCCAYACCAAACCAGCTCTGTGACTTGCAGCAGACCTCAGACAGAGACACAGTGGCCCACTGGGAAAAGGAGGGGTGAAAATAAAAATGAAAATAGAAATGTTCCATCATCCTTGCAGTGCTGTTACTGTGCTCCAGTGAGTACAGACATGGACACGAGGCAAGCCAGTGTGTGCCAGCTGTGTGTGGCCACAGCAAGCACACAGCCAGACACAATGTCCATGCTGGGACATTCTCAAACCCACACTCCAAGGGGAAGCAGGGGGAGGGAGTTGAGGAGGGGGGGCGGAAGTAATTAATGCAAATTCCTAGTTTAGGTAAACACATCTAGAGAAAGGCTCGCTCTGGCACGGGGAATTAATATCCTGTTAAACCAGTTGAAAAGGTCACCAGTAAACAAGAGACACTCCCAGCACTCCCTGTGCCAGGGCTGATAGGACACCAAGACAAACGGCTGAGAGCAGGGAGCAGGGACGCTGCAGCATCCGCCTGCCAGCCTGCAGCTGCTGCCAGCTCGTGTTCTCTGCAGCCACACTCCCTCCACAACACTTCTGCACTAACAGCAGCAGCCCTGGGCCTCGGGAAAGCTGCTTTGCTGCCTTCACACAGCCCCAGGGAGGACTGGCCAGCACATGAAAGCAGCCAGGGGTGTTGGGCTAATGTCAGGTTGGTCAAGGTCACAGCCCTGCTGGGGATCCCTGCCTCCAGGCTGGGGATCATTTAGAGAGCAGGTTGCATAAATTAAGAGATAAGAAAGGAGATGTACACTGGCTCCTTCAGTAGGGGGGCCCATCTGTCCTGGGGAGTGCACCCTTGGCACATGCCTGTGCTGCTGCTGRCACAGACATGCCAGCACAAGACCTGTAAATGGACATGCTGGGACTGACTGRAAGTCTCCAGGTGATGCTCCAACAGCAAGAGAGAAAAAAGGATAGAATAAAATTACTCAGGACACAGCATTCAACTTCATCTTCAATGGAAAAYCTGAAGCACAGAGGAGCTGCTGGCAACTCATCTCTGCAGGCACAGAAGTGGAACTCAGGCTGCAGAGGTGTGAACAAAAGGTGAGAGCTGCCAAGAGAACAGCGAGGGGGAGCACCAGGGCTGAGACAGCCTTGGGTCAAAATGCACTGAGAATGAGCCACAGAGCACATGTGGAGCTCTGCACCCTGGGGCCTGGGTCTTCTAAGAGTGCAGAGCCTCTGGGGTGCTTTCCCTTCCACCCCACCAGGGAAACTCAGCTTCTTTCCCAGGAGATCCAGGAACAGAAACCACCAGGGCTGCATGCATTTCCCAAGGCCCACAGGGAACAGAACTTAAGGAGAATAGCACGATAGCTGTATTGCACAGAGAAGCTGCTTAGTCCAGAAAGACTTCAGCTGCATTTGTCTCAATCCACATGGAGGACTTTATACAGTGCTCAAATGCCATTTTCTGGTGTCCAGCCCCAAGATAAGCCTGGCTGTTAAGTCGTGTATGAAATGGAACTGCTGGAACAGTGTGTTTCTCACAAGTGCTGGTGGGTCTAAGCAGAAGAAAGGACAGAGTGCCCCAAAGGAGCCTGCAGACATGTGGGCTCTCTCTTAAAGACAGAAAAATCTAGTTTTCCTTCCTGGACACACCTGGGCTGCACTGCACAGAGAGTGCTCACAGCAGGGCTGGATCCCTTAGCTGGTGCTGGATAGAACAGGCATAGCCTGATCAAGAAGGTGTTACCCCTTGTCCTCAATCAGACTGAGGAATGCTGTTCTCTACAAACACCCAGTGATTGCAGCCCTGCTATCTCCTGCCTAAGCCCTGGAGGGGAAAGACAGCCCAGCTCCCTGGCATTGCATGCCACGTGTTTCCACAGAATGCACTGGTCAGTGCCAGGCACCAACCAGTGTGGGATCAGGCTCCCAGGAAACCCCACTAAACACAAGGACTGCAAGGGACTGCAAGGCAGGGGCTTACCCAGCAGAGCCTGGAAGAGTTCACTTTGGAAGATGTGCGAAACTTTTCCAATGGAAGCTTTTAACTCCTGCTCCTCCGGGGACCGCAGGGTGCTTTGGTATCTGGTCAGAATTTCCACTGCCCGTTCAGTGTCTGCAGAGATGACACAGGAGTAACAAGGCATTAGCAGTGTAGGATGCTATGGACAGGCTTGAGTGCAGCCTGGGATAATGCCTCAAGTTACCTTCCAGTCTGGATTTTTAAAAGTCAGACAGCCACAAAAGCAGCTTTCCTTACACACACCTGGGAAAGCTAACCCTGCTGAGAGCCACTGAGGGCCCACAGCAGAGACCTGGGCAGAAGGAGAGGTAGTTCTGCCACCAGCCCTGAAAATCAGGGGCTACAATCAGATTGACTCTGAACCCTGTGGCACTGGGCAGGCTGAACACCTCTGCCACCTCCCAGGCACAGAAGCTGTGCAGGAGCTGGACGCATTCTGGCTGCACAGGGCTATGAATACTACTGCAGGAGCTGCAGCCTCCCACACAGGGCCAGATGGCTGCAGCAAAGCTGAGCGTAGGCCCATTCACGTAGCGCAAACAGCTCAGCTACAGGAGYGGCAAAACTTGGGTTGCTACAGGGTGAAGCACAAGAACTGCTCAAAGCAGCAAACAGCCGTGGGTCAGCAGGAGRCAAGTGGGACAGGAACACGATGCCTTGGGGTCAGAGGAGATGCTGGTGAGGAGGGGAGCTGGAGGCTGCCATGAAGCAACATTTTGGTTAATGACTGGGCTAGACAYAGCTATGAGAAAACCCTGGACCTAAAATAGTGGAGCTGTGATCTCTCTGCCTGGACACCTCCACACTTCTCTGGGCAGACAGCCAGAGCTGCCAGTGCAGCCCCGACCTCGGATGTGACCCATGTCTCAGGCAGGTGGTGAGCTCCTGTGGACCTTCAGACCATCCCTGCCCCATCAGTGGATGTCTCCCTTTGTCACCCAGGCAGACTGCAGACAAAGAGTGTCTGTGTGAGAAGGCAGGGAAGCTGTCCCGCCACTGCTGGAGACTCATCTTTTAAGGCAGGAACTCATGCAGAAAGGATGACCCTGCTCATCACAGGGCTCTCGAGAATTCAGGTCATCAGACAAGGGGKCCAGTGTCTGCTCGGGTACGTGCCACCTGGTGTCCCAGCTCGCCCAGCCTTCCAGCTTCTCCTCGGCTGAAAGGGAAAGGGAAAGGGGGTCCTCCTGCCTGTGTCACCAGCCCACACTGACTCATCGTGGGAGCAGAACAGGGAAAGGAGTCTGGGGAAGCGTGAACAGCTTTGACTTGGAGCTGGGCTCCACACTTGCTCCAGGAAAAGCAGGGACTTCCCTGAGCTTTGTGGCAATCCTAACCCAGCGCTATTACTAAGAGCTTCCTTTGCTGCAAGATTAAACAGTGGCTTCAGACACTGCCCAGCATTCCATGACCAGGGCTGAGATGTCACTGCCTGGTCATTCCTGACCTTATCAGCAGAACTAAAGAAGCTCATGGAGAGCTGGGGCCACCACACCAGGACACAAAGACTGTGAACCTGGTGTAAACTTCCCACCACAGCCCAGGCTGTGCGGCAAGAGCGCCAGGCACTGCGCTGACCCCTGTGCTGCTGGCCACCTGTGCCTGGTGACAGCCACCTGCAGCAGGGCACTGCTGGCCACCCGCGCCTGGTGACAGCCAGCGGCAGCAGGGCACTGCTGGCCACCCGCACCGGGTGACAGCCACCTGCAGCAGGGCACTGCTGGCCACCCGCGCCTGGTGACAGCCAGCGGCAGCAGGGCACTGCTGGCCACCCGTACCGGGTGACAGCCACCTGCAGCAGGGCACTGCTGGCCACCCGTACCGAGTGACAGCCAGCGGCAGCAGGGCACGGCTGCCTCCCGATCTGGGCAATTGCTGTCCACCCAGCGTGGCAGGGAGGCCACAGGACCCTTCCTACAGTTCCCAAGAAACGGCACATGGTGTCCAGGGCCCATCTCCACGTGCCTCAAGGTGAATGCAAGTCCCACGTACAGGAAATCCCTTCTGGCAGAGCCCAAACCCCCATGGCCGCTCTCCTTCCTCCCCGCAGCGCGCAAGGGATCTGCAAGCAGAGCATCCCACGGCCACCCACTCTGAGCCACGGCAGCACAACGTGTCCACAGCCCGAGCAGGGCGTGGAGCGAGAGCGCCCAGTCCTCGGGTTTAACCCCYGCCTCGCACGGCCGCCCGTGCTGGGGAAGGAGGGCGGGAGGCGCCCGGCAGCAGCGCGGAGCACCGGGCGCGGTCCCAGCGCCGGTCCTGGCGGGGCAGACACTTGTTGAGCGCGGTGCCCCGGTGACCCGGCGCGGCGGGCAGGGCCGGGCAGTGCGCTCCTTACCTTCCCGGCGGATCATCGCTCCGCCGTGGCCGACGGCCGCTCCGCTCCGTGCCAGCCCGCGAGCGGCCGAGCCGCCGCCCGCCCCGCC
>JACDOX010000016.1:800838-819647 GCA_014549065.1 Cardinalis cardinalis
TCGCTGCCCGCTGCGGAGGGCCCGGCCGGTTCCCCGCGCCGGCGGTGGGTGCCACGGAGGCGCCGCGGAGCGAGCCCGCCCCGGGCCGGTACCGTCCGGGCTGCGCCGGCTCCTTCTCCGGGCCGGCAGCGCCGCCGGCAGGGAAAGGTGCGGAAGGGAGAACGCAGCCGTGCCCGCCGCACCCCTTCGGGCTCTGTCTGCCGCTCTTCTGCTTTATTGACATAAATAGACAGCAACAAGTCAAACTGACACGGTACCCCTCTCCCTGTTCGAGGCCCTGCTGCAACGGGACCGATGCCGAGTCCCCCCGCTCCCTCTGCTGCCCTGGAGCAGCAGCAGGAGCGTGAGCGCGGTCCTGCCAGCCCCTGACACCCACCACCCCCAGCCCTGCTCTTTCTCTTCCCCGAGCAACAGGCATTAAYTGCTGCACGAAGTGCCAGGACCCTGTCCCGTGAAGATGAAGCCAGCAGCAGTACGGACAGGATTTGTGTCCAGGACGGGAGGGTGAAGAGCTCGGYTTTCCCTTTGTCTTTTGAAAAGCCACTCCACATCCCCCTTCCTATTCCTCAAGCCATGGGACAGGACAGCCCCAGGGGAACAGCCCTTAACCAGGCGTCCCATCCCTGGCTGCAGAGCTGCTGACAACAGGCAGAGACAGCCCTTCCCCTGCACCAAACAGCGACCCAAATCCCCGCTCCTGTCCAAACCCCAAGGGAGAGGTCTCAGCTCCAGCACTGCTGGATAAATATTCTGCCCCTAGGCCACCCCTGCAAAGCTTTAGTTCCTCGCTGCTAGTGGGCAATGAGAACTCAGTTCCAAGTCTTTTCAGCTGAGGGCAGCTGTGCACCATGAAAGGAGCCAGGAAGGCCACGGTAGAAGGGAGGCTCGGAGGAAAGGAGCCTCGAAGCTGGCCTGAGGAGCGCTCCCCGCCTGAGCTGCGCAGGGCTCTGGCTGCCCTTCCCCACGGCTGACACAGGCGTCACTCTTGCATCAAGCTGTTGATCTTTGTGAGCAGCACATCCGTCTCAGACTCTGAGGAGACACAGAAAAAGCATTCATTGTGGGCAGCCACTGTCCCGCAGCGACGGGCGGAGCAGCCTGAAAAGCAGGTTTGAGGATATTCGGGAAATGTGGGATTCCCTGGTGCTGTCCCACAGGRCTGCTTGTTAACGGCAGGACAGGAGGAACTCCCTGGGCTGGGATTCCCTTCCCTCCCCCAGCCATCCCAAACCACTCCGTCACGTTTGGCTGGGAAAGCTGCCTGCCTGTCAGGGAGAGTCCCAGAGGCAGAGCCTGGCTCCAAGGGAGGGAAGCTCCCGTTCCGGGCGCACTCACCCGCTGGCCGTCTCCTGCGGGAACATTTCCTAGGAGATGGAACAGGATCGATGTTAGCATGCAAGTCTGGTCTCACCGTGCCCTCCCCTGAGCTGCCAGCTGGAGGCTCTGGGGCCCCGCAGCCCCAGAGGGAGCTGCTCTCAGTGCCTGCAGCACTGGGAAAAAGGACAGGAGCAGGAGCCCCCAGCCTCAGCCCACCAAGYCCTGGGGTGCAAAGTGGGTTAACAAGTGTGAACTAAGGCATACAGCAGCTTGAGGCAGGGCCAGGGCAGACTTTTAGCTGCTGCTTGGAGATGAAAGTTGCCCCCACACACTTCTGTCTTACTCAACCAGACAGGACAGCTTCCCCCCCCACCCCCAGGATCTGTGTCCACAGAGGGGTGGCAGCAGGTTTGGCTCTGCAGCAGCCACACAGGGCACACTACAGCCTCCCCCAACAGAGCTGCCTCGGGAGGGGGAAARGGATCAAACCTACTTCATCAGGACGAAGGCCCAGATGATGATAAGGAAGGAAACACAGTCTACAACGATCCAGATCATGAAGTATGTGCTGCTGGGCTGCAAGGCAACGAGACRAGCCACTGAACACCAGCTAGGGGTGGTGTGCCGTGGCACAGCCATGATTGCTGTGCCACCAGTCCCTTCTATAGGGTCACATGCTCCCATGCCAGTACAGCAGTGAGCAGAAGTCACCCTCCAGGCAGCTGCACAGGACCCACAAGTGCCTGGGACACAGGGCTGTGGGGCAGGGTGAAGGATGGAGGGGTCACTTACCAGCAGCCAGATGGGGTGTTCCATCTCCTTCAGCACCTGGCAGGCATTGGTGGTGACAGAGCTCACCCCTGAGCACCACAGCACGGAGAAGAGCCAGGGCTGGTTCACCACGTACAAGTTGACAGAGATGTTGTCCCGGCGGTACTGCCTGTGTGGGGACAGCCTGGTCAGAGCAGCAGACAGCAGGGTGCCACCACACTCTCCGCAGCCAGAGGGGGCTGTACATTTGGGAAATGATTCAGCATTTGCAGCCACATGGAGCAACTGTCTGGAGATCCAGATTTGCTGGCAGGGCAGAGGACTGCAGCCAGCTCCATCCTCTGCACCAGCCCTGCCTGAGAGGGACACTTGTTCACAAGGCACACTCCCAGCTCTTCCCAGAAGCACACCAGTACTCAGCACCCTCACCTCTGCTGGCCCCTGGGACAGTCCCCAGACCCCCAGAGCCCCCAGGACAAAGCTTTCTCACCTGATCTCCTCAGAGCTCATGTCCTGGTAGGGCAGATTGACGTGCAGTACTGGCTCCTTCTCATTCTTGACCCTCTTCCGGCCATAGACGTGCTGGACACCTGGGGCCTGCTGTTTGACATCTTCCCTGAACCCATCTGGAAGCCAGAGGACCTAGGAAAGAGCCAGAGAGCACGTGCAGAGGAGAGGTGCTCCAGAGAGTTTGCTCTCTTCCAATATTCCCTCGCAGGTCCAGGCTCACATGGCCTGCTTAGACAGCTGCTTCCTGCCCCGTCTCCACACTSAGCTCTTCCATGAGGATCTCAGCCAGGACAGAGCTTGCCCCAGCCAAGAAATAAGCATAGATCCCACTGAAGGGAGAAAGCAGTTCCAGCCAAGGAAATCTGCAACAGTTAAGTCCTTTCTGGGTCTTTGAATGGCTCAAGAAGTGAATCCATTTATCCCCAGCCCTGCAGGAAGAATGCATCTTGGATCACCACTATAGTAGAAGTTTTTTCTATGTCCCCTCCTGCTCTGCATTCCCAAAAGGCCAAGCAACGTGATTTGAGTGCTGATTTGTCCCCTGAGGGCAGCACATATCCTGTGCTGCAGGGGTTGGAGGAAGCATAAAGGGAGCACAGGAGGGTGCAGCAGGACTCCCAGCGCTGCAGGGAGAAGTGTGCTGGGGTGTGGGGAGGTGAAAGCCTCAGCATTGAACTCCTGCTCCTGCTGGCAGTGTTGGTCTCCTCCCTAGCCTGAGTCACTGTTTACACACCAGGGTGGCCAGTGCTGGGAAACCAAAGCATTTGGAGGGGTCTGAAGTATTTGGAGGGGTCTGAAGCTCCACCCATTAAACCCTAATTATTGGTAACTTCTCCCAGCTAGAGAACCCCACACGTGGGCAGGGCTGCCCAGCAGGGATCACACATGGGGACGGGGTGTATGGGATGTCAGGGATGGTCAGTGTGGCTGGCAGGGCACTGGCCACCACGGCAGGGCCTGGCAGGGGTGGGGTGGTGGCCAGCTCACCTGCTGCAGCGGGATGCCTGACTGTAAAATCACTCCCAGGGTGGCATTGACAAAGTTCTGGTAGTCACTGTGGTTCTCTGGCCGAAGGTCAAACATGATGGACAGGTTGCTGTGCTTGGCTGCCTCTAGGGCCTGTTCCAGGGACGGGATCCTCTGTTCAGCTGCCTCCTGGCGATCACCAGGAGAAAGACTCTGCACAGTGGGAAATGGCCTCCGCTGCAAGGGTGAGAGGGGAGCAGACCACCTGTCAGCTTCCACATCCCAAACTGGTGCCTGGGGGACTCCGTTTCCTACACCGGCCTCTCCATGTGCCCTCCAGTGCAGACAGGCACAGGGAACCTCCCTGTGCACATCCATGGGCACCTGTACCCTTCTCCCCACTAACAACAGAATTCAAGCAGCCCCAATGCCTGTGGGCATTCAAAGCTGCTCAAGCAGTAGTTAGTCACCTTTTGGGAAGAGCCTGGCCACAGCTGCCTTCAAGCCCAGGCAGGCTGTGCAGCTCAGAGCAAACATGAGACAACCCCTCTCAAAGCAGCCTCCTCCATGACTCAGMTGAGGAGTCAGAACAAACCCCAGCTTGGGGCATAACTGCACCCAAAGRGTTTGTGCATGCTTCTGCACCCTGTCCAGGTGTCTGCTAGGACCAGGAGAGGTTCTGGAGCCCTAGGGCAGGGCTAATGCTTCACCCAAAAATGCATCCATTCCTCACCAGCCACCCTAAGGACATTCCTGACCTCCAGAAACCAGCTGCCAGCATCCAGCTGCTGGAGGTCTGTCCAGTTGAAGGCAGTGCTGTTCAGGGCAGCCCTCTCAGGGAACACAGCCTGCACGTTGGTGGTCCTGGTGAGTTCCTCGTCATGCATGAGGAATGGGACCCCGTCAGCACTGGCAAAGGAGCACAGAGGAAAGCCATGTGTTGTAAGCTGTTTGTCTYCTGTCCCTGCCCTGGCATTTCTACCCCTTCCCAGCCACCTGCCAGAGTAACCCCCACCCTTATTCTGCTTGTGGCCCTTTACACAAAAATGTGCACCTAGAGACCAAGCCACCAACCCAGTAGCTCCTTGCTCTCAGAAAGGGCTGTCCCAATAACAGGATTGCATGAGATGAACTCGAGCCACAGTYTGTTCTCCAAGCTGTACCCCTCCCCTGATGGAGCCTCCCTTCCCAGAAGGCAATCTGCATGGGGAGGACAGAAACCCAGWACCTCTCCCAGATCACTGGGACACCAAGCTGGAGCCTGTCCCATACTGGGAAGGTGGGAGTGGCAGAGCCCTTTGAACAGGGCTGCCTGCAAATGCAGACTGTATCAGTCCTCGAGGTGTCTTCCAGAATGCCCCTTGTGGCAGGTGACATCCCAGGATACACAGTCCCCTTCCTCCCTCTGAGCCCCTTTACCTCACCATGACGTCTGTCTCAAAGACTTGCACATCACAGTCCACTGCCTTGTGCAGTGACATGAGGGTGTTCTCGGGGGCCAGCTGGAAAAAGGAACGGTGTTAGTGCAGGGAGCATGGGCAGGATGGGCCAGGGGGCAGGCACTCATCCTGCCTGGAGGCACCCAGCAGCTTGGCTGGGCTCTAGGGCAGCCACAATGAGCCTGGGGTGACCTGGGCATGGTGGGGGGTGGAAAAGGACTGGGGGWAGACAGGCAGAGCCTGCCTGGTCCCTGCCCCCCAGCCCACACTACACAGCCAGGCTTTCTGCTGGGAGCTGCATGCTCCTGGTCCAGCAGTGCCCAGGCAGCAGCTCTGTCCTGCAGCTGCYGCATCCCCTCCTCACCCTGTGCTCACCCAGCCTCCAAGCCGGAGCTGCCCTGGCTGCTGTGGGGAYACCACTGTTCTGGGCTGGCCAGAGCTTGTCCAGGCCTGTGGCCACAAGGATCTGTGCCCCACAGCCAGGCACAGCCTGGCTTTTCCTGGTGGAGCAGCCTGGCCACCCACCCTGACCACTGCCAGGGTGCTGGTCACTCACCATGGGTGCTCCTCGATGGCCAACTAGGGCTGGCTTGGGGGGCAGCTGGTTCTCCTCCATGATGCAAGGGGAGGTGATTCCCAAGGGAGCCAGGTACAGTGCAATCATTGCTGCACAGTACACAAGCAGCACAAACACCCTGAGACCTGCAGGCACAGACAGAAGTTATGAGCTACAGAGGAAGTGTTTTGCAGGTCACTAGGAATAAGCCAAGGCTGCTTCACCTGGCATTAACCTGTCATTGCCATAGGTCARACATTGCACCCTCAGCCTCAGGAACACTGTGGATTTACTCCTGGCCCTTGCCCAACTCAGCACTTCTGCAGCACTCTGCCACCTGCAGCCTCGTTCAGCTGCAAAGCAGGGAGGGCTGAAGCTGCAACAAGGGCTGGTCATGAGAAACCACCAAGAGCAGGCATTACTGCCACACTGGAGACCTGTTCCCACTAGTGCACTGCTCCCTGAGCACACTCTGCCACCAGTGCTGCTCAGCTGGGTGGCAGGACAGAGGGCACCAGCCACGGGGACAAGGGCAGAGCTCAGAGGGGTTACCTGTGCTGCGGGTGCGGTAGATGAAGCTGGCCAGGGGCCAGGCAAGGAGCGTCATTCCCCCCACAGCTCCAATGTGCAGGAAGGGACCTGTTGCCTGGGGAGGCAATAAAACACAGGGTGTCAGCCAGCACCAGTGCCTGTCCCCAAAATACACATGTCCCAATGCCAGGGATCTGCCCCTGCAGCCAGGACTGCTGGAAGATCCACAGTGTTGGGAGGGAGGGACAGGCTCCTGGGGGACAGAACACAGTCCCTGCTCTGGTCCAGTCACCATTCATCAGCCTGGTGGCAGCTGCTCCAGGCAGGACTGCAGGAGCAGAAGGAGTACCTTGCCTGGCCAAGCAGCAGAAGTCAAGGGCAGGGAATTCACCCCCAGTGCACACAGCCATGTGTGCATGTGGGACTTCAGTCAGCACCCTTGAGCTCAAGCCCTCAGGTCAGGCTCTGGGTACAGTGGGGGAGTCCCTGCTATCGAGGTRACTCACCTGCAGGGAGATCCATGCACTTTTCCACTCCTCTGCCCACTTTATTCCCAGCCCTGCGAAGGCTGCAGCCACCACCAGGGCAGTCAGGATCAGCAGGACCTGTGGGGCACGCACAGGGCAGTTAGGGGAGCACACAGCATCTTGCAGGCCAGGCAGAGTCCTCCTCATCCCTTCCTTATGAACCCCTGCAAGCCCTGATAGCCACTTTCCCCATCTGGGTTTGCAGCTGAGCTCTGTGCTCCATGCTCTGAGCACTGGGAATATTCCCATCCCAGAGACATGTGGCTGAGGAACTGACAGCTGCAGCCCCGGTCAGCAGGGACACACAGCCGCTCTGTGGGGTCACAGCAGCCACACACAGCCCCAGCAGGCTGGTCCCAGCTTYGGAAGGTGCAAGGGCAGCCAGGGCAGGCAGCATCTCCCTGCACCTCCAGTCTCACCTTGTGCACCCAGTGTAGCTTCAAGGGCTGGCCGCAGAGCTGCAAGCACAGAGCGAGGACCTGCAAGGGCAAGGAGCTGTCAGACTGTGCTGTGCCCCACGCCTCAGCCCTCACAGGGCACTGGACTCGGCCACAGAAGCTCAGTCTCCCTGCACAGGCAGGGGCTCTGCCCGTGCTCAGGCTGACCCGGCCCCAGATGCTGCAGGCTCCTCCTGGCTCAGGGCAGCCTGGGCTCAGCACAGCCCCATTCCCCCAGCTCAGGGCAGCCCCATTCCCCCAGCTCAGCACAGCCTGGGCTCAGCACAGCCCCACTCCCCCAGCTCAGGGCAGCCCCACTCCCCCAGCTCAGGGCAGCCTGTGCCCAGCACAGCCCCATTCCCCCAGCTCAGGGCAGCCTGTGCCCAGCACAGCCCCATTCCCCCATCCCAGCAGGGTCACGAGGGCTCACCAGCAGCACAGACGAGTAGCTGATCAGCACAGCTGTAGCTATGAGCAGCACCAGGGACCAGTCTAGCCACAGCTTCTTCTGCCTGAAGATGAATCTGCCAGCAAAGGGGAAGGTCAGAGGGGCAGGGGTGACATGGGGAACAGGGCTGGATGTAGATCCTACTTACTCGTTGAAGTTGTGGAAATCATTGAGGATGATGATAGCGAAGTAGAGCCACACCAGGGTGAAGAGGAAGACGCAGAAGAGGAAAAGGAACCAGCTGCAGTCATACTGRAAGGCAGAGATGAGAGTTATACACGCACCCTCAGGGCTCCTAGTGCCCAGGCAGGCTGCTGAGACCCCTGGTATCACCCAGCCAGCAGCAGGGAGCACAGGGGGTCACAGCAGGCAATGGCCCAGGGGTCCAGGCACTGAGCTGYGCCATGGAGAGGGACCAGAGCTACCCTGGCTGGCTCTTTTGGGTGGATCCACACTACAGAAAGATGGATCAGCATGTCCCACAACAAACTAAAAATCTGCCCCTGCCAGGCTGGGGAGGATGGCCCCTGTGGCAAGACTGCCTCCTTTCCCATGCAGYACTCCATGGGAACAGGCTGGGACTTCGGACACAAGAAGGGGCGGGGAGCCTGGTCCCATTCCCTTCTCGCTGCACGATCTGTGAGCTGGGCAGAGAGCAGKGCAGGGCCTCAGAACTGCCCTTGCAGAGGTGAGTCTGCAGGCTGGGTCCAGCTACACTGTCCACGGCCACTAGTGCCACGTGTGTGGGGGAGGTGAGGGGTGCCACAGGTGCCAGAGGGACACCCAGCAACCCGGACTTATTGGTGCATTCCAGGCAAGACAGGACAAGCCGCAGCAGAGCCACACCCATGGGAGTCGGAGACCTGAGAGGATCCCAGGGCCTCGCCACTCCCAGGTTACAAATTGCTGGGGACACCCTCCTGGTGGGGCCACACCCAGCCCAGGAACTGTGTCTCCCACGTGCCTGGCCAGGTGCCCCGGGAGCTGCTCGCCAGCCCAGCCCTAGGGCTCTGCTCTGCCCCAGGCACGTGCAAGCCCCACTGCAGAGCACGCTAATGCTGCTCTACCCCTCYTGTCACCCAGCAGGAGCACAGCTCTCTCACTGCTCCACGCCAGGGCAGTTCCTGGGCAGCGAGAGTGCCAGCATCCCAGCTTTCCTGGGACTCAGCCCTGGGAAGCAGGAGCAGGAGCAAGAGGTCAGCAGCTCAGTGTCTGGGGCTGAGCATCCCAGCCAGAGCCCTTCCCCACCTCAGCCAGCACTCTGAGACTCCCACAAAAGGGGCTGGCAAGCCCCAGCTCAGCATCACTCAGGTATCACCTTGGTGGTTCTCAGGCCCTTCCTCTTCTCCTTCTTGGCAGTGATCCACTGGCAGCTGTAGGGGCAGAGCAGGCAGGTGGCACAGGTAGAGCAGCATCCAGGGGGGTCTGCCATAGCAGCAGACTGTCCCAGAGCCAAGGTCAGGTGTCCTGTGGGGGATACAGACACAGTGTGTTGGCACAGACCTCCCAGCACACTGCCCCCCCACCGTGGGGATGGAGCACTGAGGCATTTTGTGTCCAGGTACCCTGGCAGGTGGCCCAGAGTGCTGGGAYATAGTGGGGCTGCTGGTTGTGTCCCCAGACAAGGCATGGTGCCAGGGGAAGAAGCAGCTCAGGATGCAGCCCAACCTGTTCAGCAGGCTGTGCTGGGACCCTTCACCCAACAAGCTGGAACAAGCCTGGAGCTGGCAGGGAGCAGGGCCTGCTCCCCAGCCCAGGGCTCAGCACTCTGCCTGGGAGCCAGGACCACTGTGCACGCCAGCCAGCGTGACCCTGGTGTGGCTCTACTTCGCTATCATCATCCTCAATGACACCACTGCACCCAGGCTTCCCCACCTGCAAGGACTGTCCAGTGCCATGCCATGGTCTGGGAGTATCCTGTTCTGATCCCTAGGTCCAGGTCCTTGCTGCTGCAGCACCATCCTGGCAGCCCCTGAGCTCAAGCTGCACACCAAGCAATCCCAAGCGTGGCTGGCGAAGCTGCAGCTGAGCAGGCACTGGGTGGCTTTGGTCCAAGTGCTTGTGGGGGAACCAATTTCTACAGTCACAGAGAYCCTCCAGGGCAGGGCCACCACCGAGTTCCCAAGGGAACACAGCCAGGATGCTTTGCTGTGATCCCCAGATTCCTGGTGCTTGGCTGGAAGAAGCAGGGAGCCCAAAGCAAGATCTTCCTCGATCCAGCCAGAGAAATCCCATCTTTACTATTGCTTGTGCTGCTGTGGAGCTGCTCCTCCTCACCCCAATCTCCCCAACAGGCCAGGCTCACTGTGCAACACTATCACCCTGCAGATTGAGCCTGGCTCTCATTTCACTGTGACCACTGAGCCAGGCATGAGAGCCAGCTGACCACATCCTCCCAGCCACATCCTCTCCAAGGCTGGAGTGCCTCACAGAGCTGTGTCCCATTCTAGGCTGGGCTGTGAACAGAGGGAGCAGAGCTAGCCCAGCTCCTCCCTGACCAGCCAGCCAGACCAGAGCTCTGCCATGCCCTAGCTGTGGCCAAGGTCAGCCTGGAACAGCGCAGCACCCCACCCCATGGGGGTCTCCAGGGCCAGGGTGCAGAGCCTGCCCCAGCACCCACACAGAGCACAGGGGCACCCACAGGCAGGCAGCACCCCGAGAACAGGACCCCATCCCTGGCCAGGCAGCTTCTGCAGCCTGGGGCATGTCTGGGGGCTGCCATCAGCAGGTCCAGCCAGCCAAGGCAGARGGTGATGAGCAGCAAAACAGAGCCCCACATCTGCTGCCCCCTCCACCTTCCAGGCACCAGACCAGCAGCTGTGACCTGCTCAGTGATGGCACCGAGGGTGTCAGCCTTAACACAAGGGATCCCATGGGTCATACCCCTGCTGGCACCAGAAGCACAGTCACCACTTCCACCAGTGGGCTCAGCCAGCCTTCCCTTGGAGTCACCCTGTCCCCTGTCACTGCTCACATGGGCAGGGCACTGGTGTCAGCAGCTGCTGGCAGGCTCCCACGCAGGGTACACAGTACAGGAGGAGTGGCTGTGGGCACCAGCTGCAACTCAGCTGCTCCAAGGGACTGCTGCTGCCAAGACTGGAGCTTGGCAGAGAGTGGCACAGGACTGGTCACAAATCTGCCCCAGTGGTGCTGTTGGGAGGGTTTGGAGGGAAAATGCCACCCTGTTCTCCAGCTCAGAGTGCGACTGCAGCAGCAGCATCAGTGGTTATGGCAGGGCACACATCCCAGACAGAGCAGGGATAGGCACACAACAGACCCTGCTCAACTTCTGCTCCAGCTGCAGTGGGAGAGCAGCAGAGTGGGAGCTGGGGCTCCATCGTGGCTGGAAGGATCCTCCTTTAGCTCCCACCAAACAACCCCCACTGCACGCTCAGCCCTTGTGTGTGAGGCACAGGGAATCTGAAGGGCTGACAAACCCATTGCCACAGTCACCRACACGGCACCGTGCGCTCGTAGCCTCACAAGCACCTCTGTGCTGGCAMAGGACAACCTGGTGGCCATATGCAGATCGAGATCCCCTTGTCCTGGAGGAGCGAGCTGAGCCAGCCCAGGCTGTGTGCCACCGGGCAGGTCAGCAGGAGCTGSTGCCTAACCCCGCTGCTGCCTTTCCTCCTAGGATGGAGGACAGGACACGGGCTCARCACGGGGCACAGGGTGTCCCCAAAACAGCAACAGCAGCACAGCCTGGCCCAGATCCCCCACTCTCAGTCTCATGCCCAGGCAGCGAGTCCTGCACCCCCCGCTCCTGCTCTCCAGAGCGTGGGAACAACACGGGCAACCCCCTTCCTTCCCCCCTCATCTTCCCGGGACCATCACCCCCTCCCCGTGCCGCCTGCCAGCCCAGGAGAGCATCCCCAGGGCCGGGGCAGCCCCAAGTACCTGCTCCCCGCGGATGTCGGGCTCCCGCAGCCGGGCCAGGTGAGCGCGGGGCTGGGCTCTCCCGGGCCCATGCGTGCCAGCACTCGGCTCCCGCTGCTGCGCTCACACCCTGCTGGGTGTGCCCGGGCCCGGCAGGTCCGCACAGGCCGGCAGAGGCGGGCAGACTGCGAGCGGAGCCGAGCGGAGCGGGGGGCCGGGCTGGGGTCAGGGCGGGCCCCGAGCAGAGGGGGAAGGGGCCCCGGGGCCGTCACGCGTCGCAGCGCGGAGGAGTTTGCAGGCAGGCCACGTCCAGGCAGAGCCAGACTCCAGGGAGAGCTCCCGGGAGATGGAGGCAGAGCTTCGTGCATCGCCGCGCCTTTGAGAGAGGGGCTGCGGGAGCCCCTCGGACAAAAGGGGACTTTTCTCTTGCCGGCAGAGGAAGCCTGAACAGACACAGCCCAGGTCACCGCGGCTGGCCCGGCAGACACACCGGGCCACGCTTTGAAGGCAGAAGCACAGAAGTAAAAGTGCTTTTCTTGCCTTGAGCCGAGAGAAATCCTTCCGAATGAGTGCATCTGAACTTTGCTAAAGCATCAGATGAAAGAAGGCTCCAGACAGGCCTGATGCCAGCTGAAGATGGATGTGCTGATGCCTTCCATCTTCCCCCTCCCTCCCTGTGGCACAGCATAGCTGTGTCCCCCCCACCGTCTGCTCCAGCTCTCTGCTCCTGGTGAGCCAGGATGCACGATGGGCACTCAGACTTTTCTGCGTCACTGAATTGATCCGTCATTGCCTGTGATCTCAGGGGACCCCTCTGATCTTCTGCCACTTGCAGAGGACCTGAGAAAGCTGATTTACAGGGAGATGATGGCATTCTGCAGTGACATAGCAACTACCAATTTAGGCAGAAGCCTCAGCGCTCAGCCCTCGGCTGATCCTGTTCCACACTACTGTTAACAGCTCCAGCACAACTCCTTGGGCAGCTCCATGGAATGTGCTGATTAAGGCCTTATCAGTGGAGGGTCTGGGGCACTGCAGGAGGGTTTGTGCAGGAACGCCCATTGCTCTGCACCCAAAGGAGTAAGCTGAAAGCATTGCAACAGCCAGGAATATCCCCCAGACAAGCCAGCAGCCCTGCACACCCAGATTTTGTCAGATGTGAGCAATTTGGCAGTGAAGTTCACCTCCTGCGTCCATGTGTTCTGCTGACTCTGACACAGATCAACCACGCTGCTACACGAAGAGCAGAGCTGTGGGTATGAGCCRTCCCAGCAGACCTGTGCCCCAGGAAAGTCCCTGGGATGCAGAGAGCCCATTTTATGGGGGAGAAGGTTGGCTGTCAGGGACTGGATTGCAGGTTTTGAGGACATGAATTAGTGAGTGCTGAAGCGAGGTGAAGGATCACTCAAGCCAAGAAACACCTTAGGCAGCGTGTAGGGGAAACCCGAGCATGAATAGAGAGACCAAGGAGGTACTGGAGGAGGGGAGGTTGCAGCAGAGCTCTGGGAGATTAAAAAATTGCGGATTTTAGTGGTGCGAGGCAAAATTTATAGAAGAGGCACCCCGGGCAGACAGACAGAGCAGCGGGACAGGCGGAGGCCCGTCTGACGGTGCTGGCAGGGAGCGCATTTCTGGGGGAGCCGAGCCGCTCCGGCCGGCGCTGCCGAGGGAGCCCCGGTCCCGGGGGAGCCGAGCCGCTCCCGGCCGGCGCTGCCGAGGGAGCCCCGGTCCCGGGCACCGCCGGGCGCGCCTGCAGCGCCGCCCCTGCCCACACGAGGGCGGCAGCGCGGCCCCTCCCGCCTGGCACGGGGCTGAGGGGACGGGAGCGGCGCTGGGGCCGAGCGGTGCCGTGTCCTAACCCCCCACGGGACGCAGCCCTGCTGGGCCCGGGCAGCGGCCTCGTAGCGCTGCCTGTGGGGGCCGGGAGCCATGCTGGCCGCTGCCAGAGCCGCGCGGGCACTGCCGCTGCYTGGCCGCCAGACGGCGACCTCGGCCCGCGCTGCTGCGGCCGCGGGAGTGCCTGAGGATCGGCCCGTGCGAAAGGGCAGAGCGGAGCCCGGAGGTGTGACCCAAAGGACCGGGCTGAGCCCAGGGCTGTGACCCAAAGGGCAAGGCTGTGACCCAAAGGACAAGGCTGTGACCCAAAGGACAAGGCTGTGACCCAAAGGACAAGGCTGAGCCCAGAGCTGTGACCACAGTGTGACCCAAAGGACAGGGCTGAGCTGGGGCTGTGATCCAAAGGACARGGCTGAGCCCAGGTGTGTCACCCAAGGACAGGGCTGAGCCCAGGGAYGCCACCCAAAGGACAGGGCTGAGCCGGGGGTGTGATCTAAAGGACAGGGCTGAGCCCACAGGTGTGACCCAAAGGACAGGGCTGAGTTTATGGGTGTGACCCAAAGGACAGGGCTGAGCCCACAGGTGTGACCCAAAGGACAGGGCTGAGCCCACAGGTGCGACCCAAAGGGCAGAGCCGAGCTCAGATTTGATACCCAAAGGACAGAGCTCAGCTCAGGACCATGACACCAAGCTCATCAGACTGACATAAACAAGAGCATCATCGACATCCCTGCCAGCTGAGACTGATCTCCAGGAGACAAGTAGCAGAGGAACAGTTCAAGCTAACAACCAGAGTGTGGAATCAAGCTGGTTTAGCTCTACCTGTCTCACTACAAAATCAGAGGCATCAGAATGGTGAAAAAGACAGAAAATTATGTTCCCATCAACAGAGTTAGATGGGCTCAGGTACAACATCAAGTGTTGCATTGATGCAAATAGAGTCTGTGTCCTGCCTTCACTTGACAAAGTTCATCTGTGAGTGTTCTTTTAGATTATGGCAAACAGATRAAAACACAGAGAGGAATGGTCTAAATAAGCAGAGAAAGTTATGTTGATGTATTACAGTGCAGATGAAGTTATCTCCCTAGACTCTAAACTCTGTGGGTAGAACAGGTATTTTCAGCACATGAGCGACTTAACAGCTTCCTTTTAGGTTCCTGTTTGTCCACTGAACTGGTCACAAACTAGTTTTTTCATGAAAAAAAGGCAAGCCATTATTTCAGTTACTTCTGTTTTTCACTATACTGCACACAGTCTACAATAAATACTCCTTTTAAAGATGGACTATTTTGGGAATGTTTTCCCTTCACATAATCTCCTATAGGAYCCAGGACCAGGAATAAAAGGAGAAGGCAATATAGGTTTGTGTAACATTATTTCACACTCTTTCAGCTTGTAATAGACAACAAAAACTCAGAGTTTCACCATTTCTCTGCTTTTAACACTTAAAAAGCCAGTGACACAGACTGTGCTCCCACTTCAGCTAGTTGCAGACCTACATAAATTGACAGACCAAGACAAAAATCTCCACCATTAATTGAAAGTCAATCTGCAGTAACATAGATTTTGCTACATATTGAAGCTGTCCTGCATGGGCACATTAAGAAATTAAGTTGTTTGAAAGAACTAATCAGACAATAAACTGCCTGCTTAAGGGGAGGGTGTATGATCATGGCAGGAGTCTCAATAATTTTTTCCCTAAAAGCCAGAAGCTTATAAAGAATTAAGGTCTGTGGTGAGCAAGCTTTGAATCAGATTTTTTCTCCCTCCAGAAGYGGGCTTAGTTAAGGAGCTCAGGAATGCAGATTGTGAGAGTATTATTCATCTTGAGGAAAAAACCTCTGTGGATGACWGTACTTATTTCAGCTCTTATCACTGAGTTTGTATGATACAAGGCAAATCACTTGACCCAAACTTTTCATGGGTGGTCCTTAAAGGTTTAATTTCCTGTGTACTTGAAAACAGCATGGAGCAGATTTTCAGGAGTGCTAATCACTAACTGTTGTAATTGAGATGAGCGATAGGAGCCCTGAGGATCAAATGCTAAGGAGTGTTAAGAGTTCACACCACAGGGTAACAGCAGATCTCAGCCTGGGCACTGCACCAGTGCAGTGTTTAGCACTGTTTTGGTAGGAATCCAACACCTCTCAAGGGTTTACGGAGATTTATTAAGGTACAGAGAACACAAGACCACAGTAGATCACAGAATGGCCTGAGTTGAAAGTGACCTTAAAGACCATCCAGTTCCAACCCTCCTGCCAGGGGCAGGGACTCCTTCCACTAAGCCAGGTTGTTCAGAGCCCTACCTAACCTGACAAGTTCTTCAGGGATGGGGCAGCCACAGCTTCTCTGGGCAACCTGCCAGTGCCTCACCACCCTCACAGTGAAGAAATTCTTCCTGACATCTAATCTAAACCYGCTGTCTTTCAGTCTGAAGCCATTCACCCTGGCCCAGGCACTCCAGGATCTTGTGAAAAGCCCCTCTCCATGTTTCTTGTGGGCTCCCTTCAGGTACTGGAAAGCCACAACAAGATCACCCAGATGGCTTCTTTTCTCTAGGCTGAACAATCCCMACTCTTCCAGCCTTTCCTCCTAGGAGAGGTGTTCCATCCTTTAATCAACTTGGTGGCCTCCTCTGGGCTCGCTCCAGCAGCTCCATGTCCTTCCTGTGCTGGGGAGCCCAGAGCTGGAGCAGCACTGCAGGCGGGGTCTGACCACTGGAGCAGAGGGGCMRATTCCTCTCCCTCCCTCCCCTGCTGCCCACAGGGCTTTTGCTGCAGCCCAGGACACTCTTGGCTTTCTGGGCTGTGAGTGCACATGGCTGGGTCCTGTCCAGCCTCCCATCCCCCAGCATCCCCGAGTCCTTCTTGTCCAGATAAGCAACAGTTAAAATGTTCAATAAAATTTTGCACAACAAAATATAGTTCAGAAATAATTTTTAGGCACAGTGTCATGTCACATCTAAAGAGAAAAAAGAATTCAAAGTTATCAGATTCTGATAGTTATATCTTGTAACACATGCCATGCTTCATTCATGATTTCAAGGACCAAAATATTTGGTTTTGTTCACATGCAGCTCTTTCTTTTTGGARCTTGAACTAGTTTAGAATTTGAAGATGTTTATCATTTGTCATTTCCTAATTGCCTTATTGCATACTTAACTGAACTCRCAGAATAACAAACTTGGCAAATCTTAAGTATTAAATTTAGGATGCAGCAGAAGGTATGCTCACAGGCTATACTCGCATGCAATTTTGCATCTCARCTGCATATCTTCATGTTTTGTGTAATCTATACAAAGGAAGTGAACTAATTATAGCACAACTGTTTTTTCTGGTAAGTCCATTTCCTTTATATGGATAATTAACTTTACTGGAAGTTAAACTGTAGGCATAAATTACTGAATGTGGCAACACTGATATTCTGTAGATCTGGTTTCACCTGCTCTGCATGGAAAAGCACTTGACAGTGCTTTTTTTTTTAGTGGTCTGTGTTATTTTATGATCAATATTTGTGGGTTTTTTTCCAGGAAAAAAAATAATATTTACTCTGTCAATAAAACAGCTTATGTGCCACTTACTGCCATTGCTCTACTACAAAAATATTTGCAGTTAGGGTTTTTAATGCTTGCTTACTTACTAACTTTTAAGACATACCATTATTTTTGCACTGGGATAAGCCTTTACTGTGGAGTGTTTGCTCCTGCCACRCATCTAATTTCTGCTCAGAGCTATAGTTACTGTAGAACAGCATTTTCCCCCCTTTCAGCATGCAAAAGCAGCTGCRAGATCACTGTGTTAGGTCATGCTGTGGAACACAAAATTGATTTGTTGCTTGAGCTGCCTTTCTCTCCTTATGGTTTCAGGAGCCTCCCATGAAGTCATTACCACTCACTGATGTTACTGTGAAGCCACAAACTTTGTTRCAGCATTAGTGGGGACCCAGCCGCTGTCTGATAGAATAAAACCCTGCAGCAGCATTTGTGTCAAAAATGAGCTGAAGTCCTTGACAAAGAGTTCAACTCTCCAGCTATAAGGAGGACCTGTCAGGATACAGCCCAGGCTACAGAATACCTTAATTACTTACTTTGCATTAAAGCATTGGCACAGACCCTGCTGAGGTCAGTCCTTGCCCAAGGAGTGTCCCTTCAGATCCCTTATGAGCCTTGCCACTCATGGGATTCAATCCTCTCTGCAAATGCAGGCACACAGAACAAAGCCCTCTTGCACACTTATTTTACCATCACTTGTTCTCAGCAAGCTCATTTGAGGGTGAGTAGCAGCTCTGTGAGTCACAATGTGCTGCAGTCATTAATACTCCCACTGTACTTGCAGTGGTGCTGTGCTTTTTCTCTTAATACCCAGAAGCTGTTGCTATTAGACAGCTTTGCAGAGCTATTAGAGCCTGTCCTACAGCCTTTAGAGAAATGATTAATTATATTAGATGCTTCCATAAAAGCCAATTCTTCACACATGTAGCTACAYACTGTGCTTTATAGTAACTGCAAACGACTAAATCAAAACTAAAGCTGAAAAAAACTCCAAAAACAACCACAAAAAGAAGCCCCCAGATAAAGAAAAGGCCCCAAACAGCACCACTTACCAGGCAGAAGCAACTCCTTGTTTCACAYTCTACTGTATGGAAGCAACAGCTGTTTGCCATTGCCAAATTTATAGGAGCAGCCTCCAGAAGTGTGCTAAGGGTGGGTTTATATAAGGGCCCAGGCTAGGGAGTGGCYAGCAATGTGGTGGAGTTGTGGGATTTGTGTGTCCTTAGGTGGCTGTTGGTGTAGCTGTGTCATAGTGAAGTCAATATGTGCTGTTGCTAAAAGAGAGGTAGTTCTTGTTTATAAAGCTAATATTTTGGGTCTAGAATACTTAGTTAAATGTTATTTATCTACTTTAAGTATAATTTCCTTGATGGTTTAATTTTTGATTTATTGTCTTGCACTTCTTTAAGGTCTTTTCTAGCTGTAAGTATCTTTAGGTACAAGCTCTTCTGATTTATTTAATATAGGTAAAATATTACAGTTCTTAAAGAAGAGAGGCTTTAGTACTGTCTGGTGTGCATTTTCCTACCTGACTGTTACAGATGCCTACTGTGAGTTTCTGTAAYTGCTCTCTTTTAGTTACAACCATGTGAATTTTCTTCTGACCCTTTAACTAGTGCAAAGGGTTGTAGGGGATTTCTAACTAGTGGTCTGCATTTGTATTATTTTTCTTTATATTTTCTCAGAGCTACTGTGTAATCAGTATCTCTGGGGCTTAGCTTTTGGCTGCCTGTGGTTTCCAATATGCAGTATTTATGGTCAAAATACTTATTTTAAGGGGCAAAGGTGTCTGCCTCAGGCAGTTGAAGGGGTTTGTGCAGTTTTGAGGATAGCATTTTCAAATTTAACCTTTTATGGTTTGTATCCTCTGGAAACTGCACTGCAAGAGATCCTTGCTGCTTTTTCAGGTGTAAAGGTTGATAGCATGGAGAGGCTTACATTGTGTCTGAGCTGTTCTGATGAAGAGTTACCACAGTAAAGCTGGTGGGTTTTTTTGTAGTTTTTTTTGGTAGTTTTTTTTTTGTTCTTTTTTGTTGCCTTTT
>JACDOX010000016.1:819677-971905 GCA_014549065.1 Cardinalis cardinalis
TGGTAGCTGCTTTTCTGGAATCTCACCAGCTTGTTCCTATAAAGTTTTAATTAATGATTTGAAATAATAGAATAATTGTATCATGCTTCTAGGTAGTTTTGGTTTTGCTTTTGAGTCAGTAAAAGCTTCACCTATTCAGATGCTATTAAGACCAGTTAAATAGTAACTTTGGAGGTAGTGTACTTAAAACAGCATGTGTGTGTCTTTAGTCCTTTTTTTCTCAGCTTCATTATAATTCAAATTCATGCAGTTACAGCTTGTGCACTTAAAAAAATGTGCCAACTGCTTTCCCTCACAATGTAGCTTGTGATAAAATACCCTTTTATGCATTTTTCCAAGTTCTTTTTGGGTTTTGCTCCAAAACCCAAGGAAGTATTTGATCCTGTGTCCAGAACAGAATGTATTTTGCATTAGGAAATAAAACCAGACTTGTAGTTGTCTCCTGTGTTGCAGCACACATGCATTAATACTCTCTGAGCACCTGTAGGCATCCCTGTGTAGTGTTTTCTGGGTTTGGTACTTACACAGAGATCTAAGGGCTGTTTCTGGAGCTTACCTTATCTGAAGAAGGTGCTTGAGTGCCCAGAAGAATTTCTGTTCTTGTTTGGCAGAACTGGGCTGGTCCGTGCCTTACAAAGGTGTGATGGGTTTGGAGTTGGTGAAGCTGATGCAGAGGCTAATCTCCCTTCTTGATCACTGCAGGGTGATGCAGAAATGAGAGGGTTTGTTGCCTGAAATCCTGAACTCCAGCACTGTGAGCAGAAGCAGCACACCTGGGAAAAAGTGYTATACAGCAAGCCCTGAGAGGACCTTCAATGGCTGAAATGGTTGTTGAGATGAAAAATGCCACTCATAAACTTGCAGCTGTCGCTGAAGGTACTGCCACAGCTTGTACCTYGTTGCATTAGAGCTGTAGGAAATGTGCAGCTATGGGAGGAAGGCGATTGTTGCCTCAGGTACTTCCACTTGTTTGGCTTATCAGGTGCAGTTACTGACAGATGGCTGTGAGGAGCTGAGAATATGCCTGGCTCAGCATGGAGGGCTTGTCTTGGCACTTGGGCTGTTTTGTCACTGTCAGGCTTTGTTTGTGGCTTCTGYGGGGTTATGCAGAAGTAGAGCAAGAACTTGAGACAGCCCTTACATGTGAGGYTTGGCTTGGAAGGAAGCAACATGCTGGTTGGCAAAACAAATTAAAAAATGGTAGGGAGGATGTAGGGGAATGCATTCAGGATAAATCTGAAATGAGCAAACCCCAACAGGGATGCAGCAGTGACTGAAGGTTTGCTGGGGGATTTAGCTGGGTGATAAGGTATCAGGAATAAAACTGCAAAGCTTAGATKGATGTTGTTGGAGCCTTGTGACCACATGAAGTTGTGTGGCACTGGTCTGTTGGGGGTGTTTGCCAAGGATGTTTTAACTTCTCAGATCCAGGCTCTTGGCTAATGAACACATAGTCAGCAGTTTAGAAGGATTTACTTAAGTAATAATGCATGTTTCACTACTTTGTGTGCATGATGTAGGTGTTTTATGTKAAATTCTGAATGAGCCTTCCTGGGTGTTAGTCACTTGGTTAACAGAACTAGGTTATGTGACCATTAATATTTCTGTGAATATTCTAATTACCTTTTTTCTGAAGGTTTTTTTTTTGTTGTGTGAAGCCTAGATAAGTGTTGTGTTTTCTGTTTCTGTGAAACAAATGTAAACACATGACAAAACAAACACCCCCACCAAATGCCAAAGCACAAACATAGAAAACCCAAACTTACTCTAAATCTGTTGTGACTTAAGCAGAGGTGGCAGGTAACAGCCTGATTGCAAATACCAAATTCCATGATTTTGTCACTTCAGAAATGCGGCTGCATTCAGTCACAGAGGGATGAAGCATTTGGAGTAGCTCCCTAAATGGCAGGGGACTGTAACCCAGATGGTTCTTTCTGCTCTTCAGTTTCCTACCCCAATGTCTYGTGTTGAAGTTCCAGGGCTGTCCTTTCCTGTTCCCTTTAGATAAGTGCCTGTTWTCCCTTTTATAGACCATGGGGAATCCTTGAGCAGTGCAGGTGGGATTGCTGAGAACAAAGGTGGGGTTTTTTAGGTATAAGAGCACAGGCCATTCCTGGTGGTGTTCCAAGTCAAGGGACTGTTTTTGCCAACCTGTGGTGGCAGCRAATGTAATAAACTTCCCTGGCTGCCTCTTGAAGTGTGTGCTGTGGATTCTGTGGGGATCCCTTGTGCAGCAGGAGCTTCATATCTGTCAGGTAGTTGGTTTTGACTTGTTTTGACTTGAAGCTGTGTGTATGCTTTAAAGCCAGGGCCCTAAAAATCCCTGACATCTGCCTCCTAAATTGTATTCTGAGTGTATAGGAAGAAACTCATCTGAGATTAAATGGAATGTGAAATGATGTTTAGCTGGGAAGAATATGGATTTACTGCTGGTGATCAGAACAGTTTCTGATAATAAATATAAAGCATTGTGTTGAGGAAACTTAAACAGATACTTAATGGTGTTTCTGTAATCAATGTGAAACATGCAAATGAGGTTGCCAGATGGCACAAGAACTACTCTCAGATTCTAGCAAAATAAATAACACTTCTTGCAGTGAAAGTCAACAATGAACAGAAATACTTTTAATGCATCCTCTTACAGTAATAGGATATTAATGAACAAATAGTAGATTCCAGCCTAATCTGTCACTACCAGAGGGAGGGACCTACATCTCAAGTATTGACAAAACTTTTTTGTTATTTAATTTTTCAATTCATTATTAAGCAATAAAATCAATGACTCAAGACCCTATTTGAAGGAAGTTGTAACCTGAGACCACTCTACTTGAATAGAAGCCCTCAAAACAGGCATGAGTACAAAATTTCAGACATATGTAACTAGAAAGAAGTATAAGTAATCTTGGAAAGCTGCCAGGGTCTTAAAAACCAGACTGAGATTGTTCTTCTGCATCAAAAGGCAGATCATACAGATGGSCTTGAGAAAGCATTTGCTCTTAATGTTAAAATGCAGTTTTTCTTATCCATAACTTCTCTACTTCAAGGAGCAGCTTGCATTATTGCTTGTATTATTACTTGATTGCACTTGCCTGGAAATTACCAGGATGAAACCATTTAAAATTCTACACACTAAGCAGTATATTTGCTCATCTCAGTTTTTAATCTGTTAATAAACTCAGTAGTTAAAATTAAAACCAATTCTATATATAGTTAATTTTTTTCCCACACAATCTATGATAGGCTGGTGTAGCTTTTTTTGAAAGAAGTATGTCTGAGTAATTGCAGAGGTATTTGGTGGTAATTGCAGAGGTATTTGGTAGTTTTCTCACACAAGTTTCAAAGTCTTCCCTTGCCTTCCTGTGCCATCCCTGCGTGTGGATGTGTTGTGCCACTGGAGCAGCAGGCTGGGCCTGGGGGGAGGCACTGCTAAACTCTGCTATCTGTGTCCCAGTTGATGCTGCTGGAGAAACAAAAGGCTGAAACTGTTCTCCAAAATGCTGGAGTGGCCTTCATGCAGGAAAGAGAAGGCTCCTGGGGAAAAGGGTAAGAATGAGATAGCCTGACTGGACCCCAGGGCTGGGGAGGCAGAGGAGGAGCTCTGAGCCAAACTCAGAACACAGGACAGCACTGGCTGCAGGCTCAGATGGATTCTTGTGCAGTCCAACTCCAGCTGATTGTGTGCTCCTGGGTGCTCTGAGCATTTGTTAGCAACTTTGAGAGAGGCAATCTCTTTTGATTCATGGAGCATCATCACACTGGAGATCTAACTCTCATAATTCTTGAAAATAATCACAGTGCCTTAAGATTGAAGAGTTTCAATGAAAGGATCTCTGAACTGGAAATAGTTTTTGTGGTAGGGAGATGTTGTGTTGAAGACCTGGCAATTTTTGCCTGAAGATCAGGCAATTTTTCTGTTCTGGAGTCTGRTGTCTTAATGCCAATTCAGTGTGTGGTTCTTCCTGAGASTTGGAGCAAGATGATCTTTAAGGTCTCGTACAACCCAAACCATTCATAAAGAATTCAGGTGTGCTAAGCCTCAGCAAYGTGTAATTAAACAAGAGTGCAGGCAGTCTCTGGGGGCTACAGGGACCTGCCTGGGAGCACAGGCTACTGCTGGTGGTGTGTCCATATGGAGCTGCAGTGCCAGGGGGTRGCTTTTTGGGAAGAATGATAGTGGCAGGTGCAGCCAAGGGCCCTGCTGCAGTGGGCAGATGGTCGTGATTCACTTCAGCTCTTGAAGTAACTGTTCAGGATGCAGGCATTATCAGGGATTTWTGTGCCAGCAAATGACCAAGCATCTGATCTTTAATTCTGTTTAAACACCTAAAGATCAGAGAAAATGCACTTAAGAACAGTATGAATTTCTTAGTCACTGAAAGCAATGAGATCAGCACCTTTTGGTATCTWAGTCTAATCACTGGGCTCTGCTTCTCACACAGTACTGTGTTCCTTCCCCATGRTCACTCTTATCATGGCTCTTCTTGATTCTGTTCTCCTTGTCAAGAGATGTCATTCTTTTTTTTCCTCTCACARCACTGATGTGAGCATGAGAATCCAGATGAGCCAGAACCAGGTGTCAGCTGAATATTGCAGAGTGCCTGTGCAGCTGAGCACTGCAGCACTCAGCACGTGCCGCGCCCTTGGCAGTGTGCAGCCTCCTCTTCTGCATGTGCTGGGACAGGCACGTGTGCTACTGGTGGTCACTGGGCACTCGGACACAGCAGGAGCTGCTGCTTCAGCAGGAGGAGCCCAGATCACACAAAAGCTGTGAGAGTATGAAAGCCAAGGGATTCCTTTGCTCAGGCTCCCTCCCTGGAAGCACCAGCTCGAGCTGGATTTGTGTTACTGTGCCATGAGGCAGTGAGGAATCCTGTGTGAGTGTGGGGTGTGCCGGGAGCCAGGTGGGGACCCACTGGGTCACTGGAGCTGCCACTGCAAAGGGGCTTCAGTCCYCCCAGGKACAGTCTGGGGTGGTGCCACTGTGACCCCAGGAGTGGCACCTGAAGGGTCACACAGGAAAGTTTCCCTAAAATCTGGGAAATGAGAGGACACAGGGCTAGGAGTGAAAGCTGGCGGGTGTGCTGTCTTGAGGGTGGCTGTGTGTTCCTGTTTTGCTCCATTTCTCTCCTTAGCTGTCTCTTCCATTCCCTGGTTCCTGTAGGCAGCACATCCCCAGGAACAGGGCTTTGTACCTGGGCTGTTTGCCTTTGGGTGAGCAGAGGTCTGTAAGATCATTTKTTGTTCCCTAAAGTGCAGATAACTGCCAGCACTGCTTTTATACTGAAAATACATCTGTTATGCAACAAGTATCATTGTTTTCTATATAAATATGACAATGTTGGGGTTAAGAATACTTCTCATGTCTCTAAGTTCCCAGTATATTCCTTGAGCCTACAAAGTAGGCAAACCACCCATAAGTTTTCCTGCAATGAGCCCCATTCCTGGAGCATGTGCTCCTCACAGAAGGATGTATGTGAATTATTAATTATATAAATTACTTTGAAACTAGCTGAGCTGAGCCATGAACCCAGGGCAACAGTTTGTGTGTTACTCCAGGGTCAGGACATTGGGGTAAAATGCACTGTGTGTTAATGTGGTGATAGTATAAAGATCAAAAGTACCTGCAATATCTGGAGTTCATAGAGGCAGCAGCAGAAATGTAATAAAAAGTAAAAGGAGGAGGCCCTACTTGTTTCTCTCCTTGGATTTGCTGTCAGGTTTGTGATGAAGCACTAGGGCTGGAACTGTTTTGTCAGAGATATCAGGCCTGTCTGAGATCCCCACTGTTTTATTTTACTTTTTTTTGGTCTTTTACTTGATTTGCCTCTTAACCTTGCACATTACACCTGCCATTATGCACAGTTGCTAAACTGCTGTTCAATTTACCCCAAGTGCAAGATGTTTTATGTTGAAATTGTTCAGCTCAACTCCTGTGTTGTTTCTTAGCTTTCATCAGGGCAAGTTGCTCTCTGGCTTGCAGTGGGGAGCCAGATTCAGAGCAGTATTGATGTGTTTTTCCCTGTTTGCAAGGCAGGGGAGACACAGCCAGGCATTTTAACCTCTCTTCTGTGAAGACATTGTAAAATATAAATAGACAATTTTCAAACACCACTGGTGAGCGTATCTTGGGAGTTTCTGAATGTATTATTCTTTCAGGAGTCTCTTGAGTAAATCGTTGAATAAATTGCATTCTTACACTGTGGTATTGGACTGTTGAATAAAACAACATAACTATGTGCTGCTTTGATATTTTTATTAGTATTAGCAGGAGATTTGGGAGCATTTACTTATTTGTACTTTATTGTATGTTTGTGCTGCACCGTGCTGTGCTAATTCAAAAATCCCAAAGTGAGTAAAAACAGAATGTATTACTTTTTGCTAGAAGTGCCATTGCATTAGGCACTGGACTAATCCCACCTGAGATGCTGAGTGGCTCTGAGTCATGAAATTAAAATGGAAATTTCATGAAAGRTGCTGAATTTACAGAACTTGTTACAGTGTTTGCAGCCCATCATTTATAAGCCAGCCTTATTTTTCCTCTTGAAACATATGGATGACAAATGGAGAGGTTTTCTTCAGCTCTTCCAACAACCAGTGATTAAATTTACAGAACTGCTTTTACATTTCTCAGCTCTAGCTGATATAATAAAACATTTTATCACTGACTGGGTGGTCCCCATGGTACTGAGCTGTGTGACAGTTTTCAGCATCAGGCCAGCTGTTGTTTTTATTTCAGACTAAATCTTCCAAAGATGAATAGCATGTAAAATTAACAGTTTCTTGCCAGGGAAGTTTGGAAAGTTGTGTAGGTTTTTGTTTTTGTCCTAGAGCAAATCTATAACTTGGAGTAGGTTCCCTGAGAACACAGTGATGGATTATCATGTTTGATCAGAGCTCTGCATTGAGAAGCCTGACATGATAGGGAATGTGCCTTCCCTGAAAGAGATGCTGCACTGGATGAGGAGGGATTTCAAGTGTGCATTTTATTTGTATTTGAAATGTTGCTCTTCAGAGTTTGTTGTTACTAGGAAGCATCTTCTGGCAGTTCAAGATACTTCTCAGGATAAACAAATTCTGTCCTATTAATACTTTTTTTTTTCCTCTAAATAAATTCTTGCTAATGAAAACCTTCCCCACCTCATTGCCACATGCAAGGATGGAGTGAAGGGAGTGTCTGAGGCTGGGAACAGTGGAGTGTGGCATGGCCTAGCGTGCAGCATGATGTGTTCTCATGCCACAAACCCAGAGATTCTTCAGGGAATGGCTGAGTCAGGAGCTGCTCACACGACACRGCAGGGAAATGGCGCTTCCTGGGCTGTGCAGGGGAGACAGACATTCTTGCCCTTGTTTATCCTGGTCTTTCTAGTTGCATAAATTCTACTTAATGAAAAACTGGAGTGSAGAGTGGCTGCATAAGGAGGTCAGAGCAGGGGCAACTGTGGCCTGTGTAGCATCCTCTGTGAGCAGTTAGCCTGTGCTCTGCTGCTTCCAAGTGCTTTGCTCTAGTGGGTGAGCAGTCAGGTTCCTGACCCTCAGGGCACCTGAGATCCACTGTGCCRTGTCATGCTGGGTAGTCACACTGGGGGGACATTCGTGCTGGAGGCTGGAGCTGCTCCTTCTTAAAGCCTTGCAGGCACTACTGAACAAGCTCTGCTTCTCACAAGGTTTAATACCAACAACTGGCTATTAAGCAATTCTCTGCCTCGGGCTTAGAGCTCCATCTGGATGTGAACTCGGCAGAAATTTTGTGTCTTGGAGGATCTGGTCTCCTAACAAGTAGCAGTTCCTTGCTGTGTCTTCTTTCCCTGCCTGGGGAAGCTGAGAGGGACAAGACTCTTGACTCTTCGTTCAAGGACAGAGTTGGTTCAATTTGAATTTTTTAATTACTCAGTTCCTATGTTAATAGTAGCAACCCTGTGACCTCACAATGAGACATTCGCAGTCAGATCATTTTCTTATTGAAACCTGTTGTAAAATTGGGGACATTGATTATTCCTCAAATCAAGGAATTCCTCAAATTGAGCCTGTTGTTTGAGCTGGCTGTGTGCATATCTCCATTTCTATTTAGCATGATATGTGCCTGAGGAAAACATTTCAAAAGCTGAGAGCAGAGGATGCTAAACAGCTCCTTGCACCTATGGAAATTCCCTGAGTGATGTCCTGAACAGGAGAGTGAGGTCTGGGTGCATTTATCAATAACAAAGTTTCTTTATTTAATGTGAAGTGGCTGCAGCTGCAGTCCTTCAAGTGAGGTATTTCCTCTACACTGTACACAAGGGTAATGAACTCTTAATTTTAACAGGTACAGAGAAAGATGACCAAGGGAATGAATTGCCTGTTTCATGAGCAACTGGAAAAGCCTGGCCTGTAAAACTTACCAAAAAAGGTGAGGAGTATAGTTGCTTTCTTTGGTAYAGCAAGGAGTTAAGTACCAGAGAGAAAGGAGAAAGTCACATTGGAAGACRGCATTTCCGCAAGTACAGGTGGGTAAAAATAAATGAGGCATCGTTAAATCAGTTAAAAATCAGCCTAAAAATATATTGCTCCAAGAAGGTCTGTAGAAGTCTTCTACTAAAGGCAAAGGAGGCACAAGTGTTAACTGCCTTTGAGATGGTGTTTGGACAGTTCATGAACAGGAGGGTATGATTTGGTGCCTGCTGTGGTGGGGGCTCATTCTCAAGGGCTGGGAAATTCTGCAGCTCTTTATTGTGACAGCCAGTATCTGGTGGAGATATTTAAGCTGAAATGTTCTCTCTTGGTCTTTGAATCAGAACTGAATTAAACTCTTCAGTGGAGGCTGGGAGAAAAATGTGAAAATATAAGTGCCTTTCGAATGCTTCAGTTACTATTAAAACAGGCAGCAGAAGATTGTCGGCCACATCTGGCAACAGCAACTGTGGGGGATGCTAATATCTGTCCCATTGCCTGCAATTTTTTTCAAATACCAACACAGAATAACACTACTCAATAAAACTGCATAATTCCTCTCCCTTTAAGCACAGCTGAAACCAACTGAAGAGTTGCTTTGGGAACAGTAAGTATTGCTGTGTGGTGTCCCTTTCCAAAGTCTTGGCATGAGACACAGATCCTGGGATGCTCCCCAGGCTCACACCAGCACCATGGGGGCTGTGAAGGAAGGGGATTGCAGTGACCTGGCCAGGTGTGTTTATTGCAGCCTGGACACCACTGTGCTGCCATTGATTGCTCATGAGCTCTGATGTTGGAGTTGGCCTCTAAGTGAGGTGTTATCCCCCAGATTTAATGGTTGGRTGTTGAGATGATCCCATAAAAGCTTTGGCTCTAGTGCATGGAGGAAAGGAAGGTCTGGACTGTTCATGGATGCTGGGTAGAAATCAGCTCAGTGTGCACRGAGGCCAAGGTGTCAGCTCTGGATTGAAGTGGCTGATTCTTCACTGGCTGTGGCTGCTGATGTTTTCTTGGGGCAGTGTGTTGAGGGTGAAAGCTCCAGTGGCTTTTGACCAATGTGGCTGTGCTCTCCAAGGACATGGCTTTCTGCAGGGAGAGGTGAAATGTTGGAAATTTTAGCTTGCATCAGCCAGGATGAGGGAACTGCACTTCCTTAAGAGAGGTTTTTGGGTGCTCCCTACCCACTCATCTGTGTGTGGCATTTAGACAAATAAGCACTTGCAGAGGGCATCCTTCATTGGGAATCTCCTGGTTGTTTCTACAGGAGTCACCTTTTAGCCATGTTTGCTGCTGTCTAACTTGTTCTTTGGAAGACAAAGGCTCTCAGTCCTAGCCCAGATCTCTGAATTTCCTTATACAACAAAAATCGAGCAGGGACAGAGGTGCTTGAAGATGTCAAGTGGGAAGWAATTTAAAAGTGAAAGGGAAGCATTAGTCTACGAGCTAGCAAACCTTATAAAGGATTCTACTTGCTGATGGCAAGAATCATTTGGCCTGATCCCATGGTCTCAAGTGGAGAAGCAGCTTCATCCTGAAGTGACTTGCTGTGCTTCAGTTCAGTTTAGTCTGTAGGTGTGCTGGCAGGAGTGCAGGAGCATTGGGAGATGGCTGTGGGATGCAGCACAGCACCTCAGTTACCCAGCAGAAGTTGGCTAGGACGTGGTGCTTCAGGCGGCTCCTGGCTAGTCTCTGATAAAAAGACAACTACAAAGACCTTGGCTGGCTTAGGCTCCTAATTGAAAAGTGGGSGTTTTGCAGTGGGAAGAGATGTTACCAATGTAAAAAGTTAAAAAGTATTCCTCTGGTCCAACAGTGACTTCTGCAGAGTGTGGACACMAGGAATGTGCCTACACAGAATGTGCTGCATGGTCTTAGAGGAGAACATCTTTCATCTCTTGCTTGACTTTGGGAGATGAGTTATTTATTTGTAAATGAAAGACTTAGTCATGTTTTAAATCTACTTAGGGATGCATTTCTGATTCAATGACTTAATTCTATAAAACTAGCAATCAAGGGCGTGTGTGTAAGGACATTTCTGGGTTTTATAGCTCAAGTACATCTCAGCCATTAGTTGCTTTTAAARCAGCAGGTCCTACTTTATTAATGAACTGGTTTTGATCTGCAAACATGCAGGTTYTCTGATTACATTCTTATCTTCAAGAGTGCTATTAAAAAAGAATTAGRTTAAAATACATATGTATATTCATACACCTTGTCAATTTCACAGTCAAAGCACCATCATGAAACCTGTTCAAACACAGAGTGAATGGGGATAATGTCTTGATAAATAAAATTTTGCTACCAGAGAAGAGTGGGAAGACCCCAGTCTAAATATCATCTTGAAACAGGTACACAGACTGTGGGAGTCTAATGTAACTCTCCAGATGCTGTGTGAATATCTGTTAGAAAAAGAATTTGTGAAATAACAATGAACAAAAATGATGCACCACAATTGCAGGATTTGTGAACAGAACTGTAGGTAGAAACGGATGGATTCTTTTGGATTGTTGCCACCCGTGTAGATGAAAATCTGAAAAACCTGTTAATGAAAGATGTGTGATTTTTGGCCTGAAAGCTATGACAGACTAAGGTAATAGCTTAAATGTGAGGGAAAAGAATATTTTCATGGGGTTAGTGTGAGGCAGGGTGTTTCAGAAGCTTTGAGCTGCAGAACAAAGGGCTGGATTCATTTGGTTAAATAGATCCTGATGCTTTGGGCTGCCAGGTGTGAGCTGTGGAAGGTCCTGCTGTTACATGGTGCTCTGTCATAGCTCCCAGTAATGATACACCCCATGGGCAGTGGATGGGGGTTTTTCACACTGTTATTGGATATCTTCTGATTTAATAAAGCAGCTTCAGTAGCAGCATAATGTGGTGGTTTTTGATCAGTGTACTGGAGGGATTTTATTGCTTAAACAGATTAAGATACTGTACTACAGGGCTGCTAAAAGCAGCAGTTCTGCCTTAACTCTAAGCTTGCATAAATTGCAGATCTCTGGTCCTCTGTCTTTGTGGGAGCACTATTTCAACATAGCTGGTAGTGGTTAAAAGCATTGCTTGTGTCAAAGGAAATGGGATCAACAAATGAAGTGAAAAAGATGTCTTTCCTTCTAGCTCATTTGGATTGTGCCATGTGGGACCATATGTCACTTGACCTTTATTTCCTTCGGCTAAATAGGATCAGTACTAATGAAAACAAGTTCAGAAAACAGATCAGATTGCAACACAGCTTTGGTTAAAAAAATCAACAAGCTTCTTGTTTCATCTCTGAAGCATTTCTGTAATTCTATCTGTGCATTTTAGAATATCTTCTTTTATATGGCTACATTATTCTGCTTCATATACATGGAATTTTGGCTTATAGGTGCATAAAGAAATACTTTTAAGTAACTTGAATTTTATGTGGGCAAAGGGGTTGAGCAGCGCCCTATGTTTAAGATCCATGTTTTAGATTATCCAAGATATTTCTATTATGGGATTCTGTAGTTCAAATATAAGTTCTAGAGCTCCCAACAGTTCCATAATTGAGTACACAAGTTGCTGACTGCCCAAAGCCACAAGTGTGAAATGYGATGGAGCTGTGGCTTATCTCCTGRACTGTAAGAATAGTAGAAAAATAGGCAGATTTTCCTGGGTTTAGAAGTTGCATGTTTTTTTGAAAGTAAAATGCTTCTTTTCTGTCTGTTTTTAGCCTGCTTCATTCCATTTTTCTATCAAAGTGATCCTTGTCATAAAAGAAAACTCCAAACCCTGATGCTGTATTAATGATTTAAGACTCCAAAAGGGACTGCCTAGCTCTGAACTCCTAAATAGCTGGATAAGTTCTGCCAATCAGTTTTGCCTACTAGGAAAAAGTCTTTTCCTGAAGAGAAATCTTGTGGTTTTCAGTCAGGGGAAATAGTATATAAGACAAAATGGTGTAATCCCACAGACACATCTGCAGAGGCTGCATTGCCTCTGGATGTGCTCTTTCCTGTCCATAAAAAACTGCTGTGGAATTTTTCACCAGTTCTTTGGAGTGCTGTTGAGTCCAGAACAATCATACTGTTTCCAGGGGGCAGAGTCCATCTTTTGAATGCTGTGTATGAGTGTCATTATGTGTCTTTAATATCCCACTGAACTGCTGTGTTGTAGATAATTATGTTCATGGGATGGAAGCTGTCACCAGTCATAAATACCTGCTGTTTTGGTGAAATGGATAATGCAAGTTTTTATGCAAAACAAAGATCTCAAAGGTGTGTGTGATGCTTATGGGCTGCTCCTAAACTGGTGGGARGCAATGGAAATGTCAACAGAACTGTAATTAATGGCATTGCCTTGACTCACCGCTTGTCAGGTTAGAGTACAAAAAGGTGAAACTCACTTGTCATCTGCCTTGCTGAAAATGTGCTGCCTTTCAAAAAGCAAAATGATTCACAGCACAGTCTGATCTGGTCTGGGAGAGTGGTCRTGTACAGCAGGAAGTCCAGCTGGAGGCCAGCAACTCGTGGTGCACCCAGGGTCAGTGATGGGGCCCGGAGTGCTCTTCATTCCTCACCTGGATGACATCACACAGTGACCCCTGGGCAGTTTTGCAAAGGATGCAAAGCTGAGAGGAGTGAGTGGTGCACCAGGTGGTTTCACTGCCATTCAGAGGGACTGGGCCAGGCTGAGAAATGGACTGACAGGAATCTCATGAAATTCAACAATGGAAAATGGAAAGTCCTGCACCTGGGCTGGAGTAATCCCATGTACCAGCACCAGCTGGAAAGCAGCTTTGCAGATGAAAGACACATCCTCGTGGATGCCAAGCTGACTGTTGTAGGGGGATGGAATATAGGTAGATGAAGGTGGTGTGGAAAGTAATCTTACCCCTCAAAGAGTTGCAGCTGGGTTAATTWTTAAAGRTTAGGAGCAGGCCTGATGTTAACAGGCCACAGCTGTAGCCARTAASAAGAGTGCTRTAAAAGAGTGGATTGGTGGGCACTGGAGTCAGTTGGCTGCTGTGAGGACAAGGRAGAGTCAGTGCCTGGAGGAGCTGCCTATGAGAAACATCAAGGAGGTACAACACTCTAGCAATRTGGAACCCTTGCMATGTAATGGCAATAGAAATATAATGACAAGAGACTGTGAGCAAGCAATTGTGGGAARGAAGGCCAGCAGCCTCCTGGGCTGCTTTGGGAAGGGCACTGAGAGCACACCAGGGGAGGTGACCCTTCCTGTTTGCCCAGCCCTGGTGAGTTTGCACCTGGAGCACTGTGTCCAGGACTGGGCTCCCCAGTATGAGGGGCACACACTGGTGTGAGTCCAGTGCAGAGCCAGAGAGGGGAAGGGGTTGAAGCATCTTACACACTGGGAAAGCTGGGACTATTCAGCCTGCAAAAGAGGGGGCTTGGAAGGCTCTTACCCATTGTGCATAATGAATGCCTGGTGGTGGGAGAAGTAAAGATGATGGAGGCAGACTCTTCTCATTGGTGTTCAGTGAGGCAATAAACACAAGGCAATAAGCAATGAAACAAGAAACAGTAAACACAAATTGAAATAGAGAATATTAAACATAAGACTTTTTTTTTTTTCTGTGAGGGTCATTGAACACTTGAGGTGGTGACTCAAAGAGGCTGTAGAATGTCCATTCTTGGAGCAAAATTCATCTGAACAAAGTGATCCATCTGCTCTGTCTGCCACTGCTCTGTGCAGAGGATCCAGAGGTACCTCAGCCATTCTGTGGTTCTGCCTGGATACAGCCATGTGCCTAAACCCTCCTGTGAAAGGTAGCARTTGAGTAGGTGCACTAACAGCCTGCATAATCCTCTGTTCCTGTGAGTAATCATCTCTACTTAGATTTACAAACAGCCCTTTATGTTCTTGAGTGACATTAGTCTATTATCCTATTGCTAATCACTCCATTTGTTAGGAAGAGACAAAACTTTAGATAAAACTTACTTCACTGGTTACCAGTTAATGAGCATTGCAATTGGAATCCTTCTAGCAGAAGGGAACATAGCTTTGTTGCACACAATTGAAGCAACCACGTGAAATAAGAATTTCATGAATTGAGCATGACATGGAGGGAACTGTGTCTGAAACCTGACCCCTTTGAGTTAGTGTGTGAATGACTGCTGGAATTGCATTTTTTTCTCTGTGATCTGCAGTGTTTTCCCCTTGGTGCCTGCAGTCTGGTAAAGAGTCTGAAGAGGAGMAAGCACTTGTGCACTAATAGGTTATTTCTTATTAAATTAAGCTCAAGTGTTGCAGGAGCACTAGACTAGATGAGACCTCTTGGATTACTGAGTTTTAGACCTTCTGCAGTGGTTCACAGCTGTTCTGCAAAACTGCTTGGTAGAAGGTGTGTGTTGCTGTGGAGGAACTGTGGTCCTTTAGCCCTTTCCCCTTACCTGTCTGGGGAGCTCTGCCACTGTTAGGTTAAATCTGGTTAGTTTGTATTCATACAGTCGTCTTCTGTGCTGTACATGATCAGAACACTTAAACACTACAATTCCTTTCCTTGTGCTTGTTCCCTAATACATTTAGAGGGGGAAGTATATTGGATTTACATGGCAAGATTTGCTAAAATGAACAGTTTAAYGTTTGAAGTTCCAGGAAATGTCTTGTGGGAGAGCTGTACAAAGGTCACCTTCAATCTCTGTTTCATGGTCTTAATTTCTTCTAATTTCAGTATTTTGCTGGGCTGGACTAGTGCCCCTGTCATTTCTCTATCAGGTTAAGGCCAGGTTGGGTGGGGCTTTGAACAACCTGGTCCAGTGGAAGGTGTCCTGCCCCAGCCAGGGAGGTTGGAGCTGGATGATTTTTCAGGTCCTTTCCAACCCAGCCATTCTATGATTCTATGATTTATTCAGCAGAGTGAAGTAAATTAAAATTCAGGTCTCACTATTCATTTGTTGACTTCTGATCTTTATTTTAAATGAGTCAAGAGCACAAACCCCAAAAATCTTCTTGGTCTTAAATGTCAGGTTTGAATACAGTAATTCAGAGTTAGTATTTGAATGTGTTAGAGGCTTAGTTATTTGTTCTCTGCATTATGTAGGAGAGACATGGAAGTAAAACATCTGCCTCTCTATTCACTGCTCAGGCATTCACAGTCATCTGTGAGTTATTAATTTCATCTAGAAATTGCCTTCTCAATAGAACTTTTTAAAATAATGCTAATGAGATTGGGTTTACTGTGTGCTAAATATCATTAGAGATTTGAAAATTGGGCCTGAACTTTCTATTTTCCCCCGTTTAAAAAGGACCCTTCAATTTCTTTCAAGTGAGGTGCATTGCCACCATCTAAATTACACTGGCTTTTAAAAACTAATTTTCAATATAATGGCTAGACGAAAAAGGGTCTTCTAGTGCAAAAAAAGAGTCAGGAAATGCATCAGATGTACATTTTCAATGTGCTCAGAAGTTTTTAGAGAGTCTGTRAGGTTACCTAGTTTGTATATTGTAAACAAATACATATACTTACCTTTTTGTGGTAAAGTAGATTTTAACTGAACTTAGCAAAGAAAAGGCTCAAATAACTAAAAACTCAGTGAACTATAGTAGCTTTCCCCTTAGCTGAGTTKTTCTGGGAGCTGAGTCTCTCCCTGTGCATTTTTACAGCTGGGTGGCAGCATTTCTGCAGCAATTCATTTGTATCTAAATGAACTGCTCAAAGATTTTTATTTGGATGGATCAGATGTTACATGCTTTGTTCCTCTCAGCTGTGATTACCCTTTTTACAGCAATATAAAACTCACAAAATATTAGTTACTTGTCTGTGATAGTGAGTCCTAGTGATGCTGCTCTGGATATGAGTAGGTGCAGGGTTTTACAAAATGAGAGGAATTTATAAAGCAGCATGGCAGGGACTCATCTACTGACCATTCTGTCTCCTGCTGCTTGGGGTACTCCCTTGCATTCACAGTCTGTGTTCAGGATTCCAGCTCAAACACCAGTTTCCTTCATTAATTCACACCTCTAAAGATCAATTCAAACAACCTGCCTCAATGGTCTGAGCTGATATAGTTTCCCYAATGCATTTTCCATTTATGTATGCTGCTGCTCACCTACATTGGTAAATTACATCTTATTGGTCATTCTGAATTTTACAAGTTTAAACTTTAAGCCATTGGATTTTAGTATTATTTGCATCAGAAGCAAAAATTCCCCACCATCATATTTACTCCATTGTGAAATTACCAAAGAGCAATCACATTTCTTTTTTATATGCCTTAAGCTTTTATGCCCCTCATTGTAAAGTTTGCTTTTCCAGGTTATTCTTATATCTGTTCTTTGAGTTTATTCCTGTGTTATTCTGCCCTTTGTGTAACTCATTTTCTGAAAGGATGTGGTTTTCCAGCCACATTTTACTAGGGTTATATATATAATTACTGCCATTACCCAGATTTTTACAGTTATTCTGCATTTTATGAAGGGTGCTCCAGACATGCCCTGGGGTCAGTCTGAGCAAGTTACTGTGTCTGTCTGCTGTAATCCTGCCACCACTACCTGGRACTTGGCTGTGTTAAAGCAGGTTTAGATGGATTCTGACTAGTCTGTTGGCAGTTCACATGGTCTTGTATCTTTTATTATCTGTCTTCATTTTTACAGTATTGAACTTTGTGTTAGCTGCCAACTTTATTAGCAAAGATTTTATATTGCTCATGAAAATATTCAGCAGCACTTGGTCAAGCCTGTTCCTGTGCCCACTCATCCTCTGGGTGAAGAAGAAGGTGAAGCCCTGGCTCTGGCACCTGTCCTGTGACCATTTTTTGACTTGGCAGATTGGACTGCCCTTTCAAACCCCTTCCCTTTGACTGGGAGGAGTGATGAAAAGGTCACCTGCACTCCAGAGTCATTTACTGCTGCTCCCAGAGCTCTGTAATCCTTCTTGATACCTCTCAGACTGTGTCTGGTGCCAACATTATATGGAATTAAATCTAACAGTTTGAAAAAATTCAAGTATATGTCAAGATAGCTTGATCTACCAGATGAGTGATCTTGTCAGCATTACAGGTTTGTTTGAGAAGATTTAGAAAGGCGTGGAAAGATTATGAAACCATGTTGACTGTMATTAATTACATTTTAGCTTCTGATTCTTTTTTGTTATAAGATTCACAGTTACTGTTCTGTAGACTAATGTTATACAGACTGTAACTCCATGGGTGTCCTTGCCAGTTTTACATCTTAAAACTACCCAGGGAGTCCTTCAAGCCTTGTGAAATTCAATGGTTTATTGGATTTATTAAACCCTGGAATTTCACAGAATATGCTGGGTTGGAAGGGGCTCACAAAGACCATCGAGGCCAGCTCTGGGCCCTGCCCAGGACRCCCCACAGTGCCAGCCTGTGCCCCAGAGCATTGTCCAAAGGCTCCGTGAGCTCTGTCAGAGCTGCTGTGAGCGCTGCCCTGGGAGCTGTTCCAGTGCCCCAGCACCCTCTGGGGCAAGAACCTGTCCCTAAAGCACAACTGAACCTCCCCTGACACAACTTCAGCCATTCCYKCGGGRTCTGTGATGGGTCAGCACGGAGAGGGATCAGGGTCTGCCCCTCCTCATCAGCAAGCTGTAACTGCAATGAGCTCTGKGCTCAGCCTCTTCTCCAGGCTGGACAGACCAAGTGACCTCACCTGTTCCTCACATGGCTGTCCTTCCCCATCCTTGTGGTCTCCTTTGGATGCTCTCTGATGGCTTAAAGTCTTTTTTGTATTGTGGCAGCCCAAACTGCCCCAGCACTCGAGGTGAGGCCATCCTAGTGAGAGCAGAGCAGGACAGTCCCCCCCTTGGCTGTGCCTGCTGCACCCCAGGACGTGGATGTCCCTCCTGGCTGCCAGGGCACTGCTGACTCATATTCAATTTAGAAGCCTTCTCTGTTTGTTTGAGTGGTGCTTTACAGATTCATAGATGCAAATCTTTTGGATGTGCCAGTTGGAAAATGTGGAGTCTAAATGGGTTCCTCCTCCTGCCACAGACAGTAATCTTTGTATTGTGTGTGTGACMGGCAGGACACACATGTCTGCTTAAAAAAAGAGTCCACAACTATCCACTGTACTTTTCCTTAGTCTGCATCCTTGTTTAGGATTTTATCAACTGCATTTATTTATTTGACAATATTTTGTCTTACTTTAATTTTGTTCTCACTATATTTTAAAATGCTTCATTTCCCTTAAATGCACCAGTTTTATTTTCTCTAACCATATTRGCTATTGATATCTTATTGGTTTGCTTTTATTTCCTTTCTTTTAAATCCTTCTATTGATCACACATCTTTGAACTCTTAATTCTTGTTTGGCACTGCTAGTTTTCCTGTTCCATTATACTTAATGGGTTTTATGTTTGCTTTGCCATTTTAACATMCTCTGGCAGAAAGATTGAGTTGCCAGTTTCTCTCTTTACATTATTGTGTTCATGGYTTTCTAACCCATTTGCTATTTTTGTTATGTCTTTTTATGGTAAATAAATGACTATTATTGCACTGCAGAAAAATACTGACTATCCACAACAAAACCGCTCAACTGTCCTCAAAAAAATTTCTCTTGCACACAGACATATGATTTATTTTTTCTTTTACTAATCCAGCAGGCTAGGATTGTGCTTTCAATTAAAATGGCTTAGCTGAAGTAATTAGGATTTGTTGCTGTCAGCATGGGTGAACTTGATAAAGAAAGAGACTAAATTATCTCATAGGGTTTTGTCTTGACTGTTTTTGTTAGYAAGTCTAGATAAATAGCTTGGAGCCATTATTGCTGAAAAGCCAGTTAGTGGCTTCAAGTTACAGCTGAATGCTGGCACCATTTATACAGCATTTGATATGCTACAAAACACTCATTTCTCTGTGATACAGTGGTCATCCCATGGCCTGTGGCTCAAGACAGGATACTTTGAATAATTGCTGACTTAAATGTCTTAGAGTGAACCTTTTGCTCTGTTCCCACACTGTGAATATGATTCTTTCTGTTTTGACAAGCTGAAATTTCTGTTGCCTTTTCTTCTGCCAGGCTGGCTGCTCAGGGATGCCCTCTGCTCCAGCTGCTTGCCAGTCACTCCACTGCAGTGCAGCTTTTCCTCTGGGAAATGGGTCGCTCCTTTAATTCTCCTGACTGCAGCCCCACCTGCAGGGCTTGCTGTGTTCAGAAATGCACCTGGGAGTGTGCTGGGACCTCACACCAGGGCACTGTGGGTTTCCCTGGGCTGTGTGTGATGTTATGGATCAGTGGGTAAATTCAGGGCATTGCATCAGGGAGATGCCTGGCACAGACTTGGAAAGGTGATGGGGGCCCCTGTGGACTCATGAGGAGTAGCCAGTTGATGTGGAATGGGCAGGAGAATCCTGTGGGAGCACTGGGCATCATGGGCAGACTGCTTTTGCAGTGTGCAGAACAGAGAGTGTGGAATAATAACTGCTCAGGGCTCGATGTCCAGGCTGTGTGCATTTCAGATTGTGTGGGGCTTTTTTGGTTGTATTTTTTTTCTAAACTTCTGATTAGCTCCAGCCTGGGTTTGTGGTGCAGCTGGAGGGAATTTCTGCCATGTGCAGCTGRAAGAGATTCAGTTCCCATGCTCTGAGGTGCTACAGTGTGCATCAGAGCACTCTGGAGAGGGGTGTTGGTGAGGTTCAGTGCAGAAGTGCACTCCTGTGTCCAATGAAGCACGAAGGTGTTCCCAGGAAAGTTCCCTGGCACTGCTGCAGTGTGCATGATTACCAGGACTAATTTCTCAGGCTACAGATATCTCTAGTCCCTCTGCATGGCAATTACTGTGAAGTATTGAGACTACTCTGAAGCTTTTTCTGTCAGTTCCTAGTTAAATTGGAGCTTGTATTTATTTTTTTGTATTTTTATTGCTGTTTGAGTTCATGAAACCAAATTGCAGGAACATAACATATCTGGTTGTTGGATAACTGTCCCCCAGTTTGTATTCTAAACCCACAGTAATTAATCTGCTTCAAACCATATATGCTTCATAAATATCTTGTACATATGTTATCCTCAGGCCTATTCCTATGCAGCATCACATCCACCATTCTTTTATAATACACTTTTAGCTCCCAGCCTTACACCAAGGAATGCATTATTCACAGACAGAGTAATTGTATGAGTATATAACTGAGGATTCAATGGATCCTTTACACAAATGTTATTTCTTGTTTTGTTTCAGTAGCAAATGAGTCCTTGCCTTCGGAAATGTGTGAGAACTGCAAGAGGCAGGCAGTGGTAATAGTGCAATAAATTGGCCTTAAGTTCTCAATCCACGACTGGCTCAGGCCTGTAGCTCACCACCAGAGCTGCCATCCTGCTGTAATTGTGAGATCTGGGCTCTGGGCATGTGCTGGTTCAGCCTTAACTGGCTGCCAGACACTCCCAGCCCCTTTCTCCCTCATCCTCCTCAACAGGGCAGGGGGGAAGAGAAGATGGAGCAGCTCGTGGGTCAAGGTAAAGAAGGGAGGTCACTCACCAGTTGCTGTAGTACCAGTTGTTATTTCTGCTTCTTCATTGAGGGAAGTGATGGGATAGATATAGACTATTCTGCTGGAGAATTGGAGGCTGAAACTATCAATATTCTCAATGGTTTGCAAATGTTTTAAATTGACTACATCACATAATCCGAACCCAAATATGAAAAATCCAAAATCCTTTATTGAATAAAAAACTTACTATCTGTAAATTAAAGGGCTTGAATGAAGTCCAAAGAGGGACTGTTCATCCATAAATAACAGGGCACATGACTGGTGCTTCCTGCACCCTTGATGCAAAGGAAAATYGAGGACAGGGCTCTGAATCAGTGATGCTCTTTTGCCTTTCAGACTTGCTCAGTCATGGACTTCTGAAAAGATTTTACTGATAAGTATTTTTCTTGTTTAAACTTTTTGTCCTGTTTTGATGGTACAGCTTTCACAGGCTCTTTATGCACTGACTTCTATTATGAGATATCTCACAGTGAAGTCTTGGAGATACCACTGCAAACCCAGTTCTCAAACTGAGCACTTCAGTTTAGTGGGACATGCACTTTATCTCTTCAACTTTCCATACCTGTCTCAAGTTTCAAGCTGCTACAGGATGTCCTTGTATCTCTACATCAGTAATTTCAAAGAAGTAAAAAGTAAGTAGGAGGTCCTATTGCTGACAATTTAAAAACCAGGGYGGTAAATTTTATTTTAGTGAAGGTTACAAAACTAGAATAAATTTACAGGGGAAAAAAAGCATCAAACAAAAGCAGCTGTTCTGCAGAGAATATGCCTGTCGTGAAGCTGTTACCTCGCATTGTGTTTCTCTGCAGTGCCTTCTGGCAGCATCTCAGTCCTCTGCTTTTGGGGCTCTTTAAAATGTATTCTGCTCTGGTACCCCTCTCTAATTGCACTTGAACGTTATCAGGATGCTGGTGAGCACTAATGAGTCTTCAAAGAAGTATGTAGGGATTTTCACTTCCCTTTTGTTCATGCTAATTAAGTTAGGGAAATTTTATATTGTGCCTTGATTAATTCTGGGAATTTGCAAGAATGCAAATGAACATTGTTTATCTGGGGCTGAGTTATCTTTTGATATGCAAACACACTTTGATATACTGATTTTCATTAACACTATTACTTTCCTCTTTGGGAAGGACTTTGAATTACAATTACAATTCCATCCAGCTCCTCTCTGCACAGAAGCTGTGACTTCTGCTACTCATGTCTTATAATTGGATACAAATTCCACAGTGTAGAAGTTATCTGAACAAATTTCTTGTTAGTCTGGCAATATCAGGGATTTAATCTTGTTTTCTCCAAGTCAGACTGTGTCTATACTAGTTAAACAGGTGACCAATTTGGTTCTGGATTTTTCCACAGCATTCATAGTCCCAGGGTATACAGAGATGACCTGCAGTCTGCAGGCCTTGATTGTGGCTGGTTTTACTCAATTATGCTTAAATCTAAACCTTTTTTTAGGGGAATCCTTGAGTAAAATAGTATAGATACCAATATAAGTGAATAAACAGTTTTATAAGTGCTATATTTAGCACAGATTTTTTTCATGAACTCTTGGGAGCTCCTAAGGGATCTGTTAACTGTTTTTTTCTGAACAGATAGGACAGAATTTATATATGAAAAATATGTAGTTGGTTTTTTGTAGCTTCTTTGCATTTGCCTGGTGCTTCACACTGAAAACACATATGGAGGGCTGTTCATGATGCCATTTTTATTCTTGGTTTGTCTCTTTGTATATGTTGAGTGTTCTATTATAGAGCACAGAGCTAGATAATGTGTTCAAGTGTTGTGGATATAATAAAGAAGGATCCCCTAAAGCTTTTGCTTTCTAATTATATTCTGGTTTAGCCCACAATGTGTCCAGACAGCTCTTCCTTATTCTGAAAGACGCCCTAAACATTAGGAAGTGCCAAGCAAATTAAAGCACCCCATCTAAGTAAACAACCACATGGCAGAGTCCATATGTTCTAAAATTAGGCATATCTATGTTTAAAACAATATATTAATTCTGCTGCTAGAAAGGGAAATCAAACCAATTCCCTTGTGTGGAAAGAATCATGTTGCATTTTGAATGGCTATTAGCATAATAATAATCACTTCTTGTGATATTTTTCAGTTTAATCTTTTTGAAGCAAGCCCTGGAAGAGTATTTGCTGTAAAATAATTGTATCACAGACTTTAAATGCAAGCTGCTTTTAGTGATGCTGATGTACCTTTTAAGCTGCCTCAAGTTAATGCTCTGCCCCCAAATGAACTCTGCAGTTTGCATGAGAAAGTGAAATCCAAGCTGTGTGTGCTGTGGAGGTGACCTGGTGCAGATTATGCCTCAGGACATGTGTGATTCCCCAGACATCCATCCCTCTCTGCTGCCCTTCAGTCCTGCTGCTCTGTGGCTTTGCTGGCCCCAGGCAGGGGTTCCTGCGTTTGTAGGGAGCAAAACGGCTCAGCCAGGGACCCAAGGCAGAGGCTGAGCCTCCTTGTGCTTCTGGGGTTTTGTGACAAGGCTCACAAAGTGATGTCACTCAGCCCCAATTCTAAAGAATTAGGTTTTAGTTACATCTGGGATGTGGAGATTTCCCAGAGAAACCTCGATGATTGTAACTCAAGGAAGTGAGAATTATGAATTTGCAGAATTATTTTGGGCATTTTTGGGGTTAGGAAGGATGTTACATTTGGATTTAGTTTATTCTCATTCTTTAGGAAATCAATTTTCTGGCTATAGGACAGATGAATCCACTGAAGAGCAAGAGCAAGGCAAGTTTGGTCAGAACAGCTGATGCCAGTGAACAGGACGTGTGTTTTGGGTTTAGTAAAAACCTGCCCAGTACTCTTAAAAAATCTAAACATGTACCTGCCTGTAAGCCTTAGCGAAATGTATGGAGAAATATTTAGTGAAGTTTTTTTTTTGACAAGTTCAATTTCTGCGACTTCAGTGGACAGAATCCACCTATCACAAGCAGATGTTTCAGTGCCCTGCTGCCCTTTATCCTGCCTTGTGTTAATATTCAACTTTTAGGTAGGAAAAGTCTTGAAAGGCTTCAGTTTTTCAAAACACATATGCCCTTGAAGTAAAATACCATATAGATCTGCTTGGCTGACTCAGTGCAAAGTGTTCTCATCCTGAGCTGAGCCTCTGTTGTCTCACTGCTGGCCMGGGTCAGGCAGCAGTGACTGTGGGGCCAAGGTCTCTCCTCTGGTCCCTTTTAGCTTCAGCAATCTGACATTCTGAGCAGACGCAGCTGCTGGGCAGAAACCTGAGCAGCAGAGCAGGGGTTTGTGCAGGGATAGTGGGATTCAGAGAAGTGGTTAACTAAAATCTCATGGAAATGGGGAAATAATGGTGTTGTGGTTTGTCCTCTGATGACACTTAACACCCCAGACTGAGAGCTCTGCTCCTTGTCCTCAGCTGCTGATATAATTGTGTATTGTGTTTGTGTGGCCAGGTTCTTGGTAGTGAGGGGGTTACAGGAGTGGCTCCTGTGAGAAGCTGCTGGAAGTTTCCCGTGTCCCATTCTCCCATTTTTCTGTATTCTGCTCTGTGTATTAGCTCAGGGCAAGTGAGGAATAACCCACTGGTGGGTTACTGAGTCTTACTTTTGTAACACCTGCCTTCCCAAGACTTTGGAAAGGAGTTGGAGGTTCTGTGCTTGGCATGGGGCAAACAGGAAAACATCTGCTCTGCTCTTTCAAATAGATGATGCTGTCATGAAAAATGCCATTACRGAAATGTTGGTCACACTCTGACACATCTCCCTTCAGAACTGTCTAAGTTTCTGAGATAATGACTCAAAAAGAGTGCTACATGGCTACATGTTTGTAATTCRAGTATACCTTCTAAAACGAGATTCTTTCTGCAAACAAAGTCCTTCTTAAATGTGTTGAGGTATCATCTGTAAATTGACAGATTCACTGAGCTGGCAAAGCACTCACAGAGAGCAGCACAGAGGCACCCCAGTGTTCATCTTGCACTCAGTCACTTCAATCATGCTGGTGTAAACCACAAGAATTGCTTGAAATAATGTGGAGCTGTTACTCAAAAAGCAATTCATGCTACAACCAAATTCCTCTCAAAATATTCTTTTGCAAAGCAATAGCATAACATGAAATAAGGAATACTCACTGGAAAGCAATGAACTTTTGATGTCAGTTTATTTTGAGCAAGCATTTCAGCTTCTGCCTAAGTATATATAAAATGACAGATTGTTTACTTCTATTTGATATACTGTATTTTTCATTTTAAGTTTGCTTTGTAGCACARTGTTGTAAATGCCATGAATGACTCAGTCAACCTATACTTCCTAAAAGCTTTTTAGCATRTTTAATCATTGTCTGTTTGGAGTTAGCACAATTTATTGCTAAAATGCTTGTGTTGTGATATAAATTATGCTAAGAGGAAAAGTACAGTGGTTGGAGCAATCAGACAAAAGTTGATCTGTGTAGTGAGTGCTCTGCAGAAAGTAAAAAACCATTTGTTTGTTGAATATTTATGTGATCATATCAAAATGATCCCTTCCCTTCTTGCTGAGAGCAGCCAGCAGTGCACTTGATTCATTACTCACGAGGTGATTTTCCAAGTTCCCAGCAGAGATACCAACACTGAAGTCCAGCTCTGTTTCCGCCACCTCTTTCTTCCTGTGTATTTTGTTTCTTAGTTAAAAGGAAGGCACATTCAATGCTAGTGGTAAGAGTTGGGATTAGCACTTAAAACCAGGCAGGCAGAGCTGAGTTTGAGCCTGAGCAGGAGGTGAGTGAAGGATGCAGAGGTGCTCCTGGCTCTGCCTCTGCTCTGCTGAAAGGGTAACTCTGGCCACTCTTTCTCTTCCCAATGTTTTAAGCTGCTGCAGCAAAGTGAGTGCACAGTTGCTGTGTGAGTAAAAGCCTCTCAGGACTGGGTTCTTTTGCCTTGTGTTCCTGTTATCTCCTATAAAATGTGCCAGGAATCAGAATTTAATCTAAGATATCTCTTGTGTCTTCATCTACTTATTCCTTAATTGGTCTAGCCTGCCAACTGGATGCTCAACCATACTGGCAGCTTTTTTGACAAGCATGATTATCCACCCAGGACTAGACAGAAATGGCCAAATAATTTAATAGAATTTGCTGATTAGCCACCTGCTTATCATGGCTTTCCTCACCATTGAAATTACTGTGGTGCTGCTGGTGGCATACAAACTTCTGTGGAATAGTGAAGATCACTGCCAGAACTGCTTAGATTTGTTCYGCTGTGCTGTAGACAACAGCACTGAACTGAAAATTATTTGCTTAATGAATAGCACATATATGGTATTTTGCCACATAATGTTTACTACTTGTTTATCTTCAGCTGAATTATGTCAGTAAAATTTGAAGTGAAGARAAAGAAATACTTGAATTCAGCCCCAATTCTAAAGTCAGTGTAGATGCTTCTGGGTTTGAATGAGTAATCCCTTTTGGTAGTCAAGAATTTATGTAGTTGTGGAAGAAAAGACCTGTGTGGCCAAAGATAGAGTTATAGTAAGCAGTGTTCCAGTCTCATTTTCTTCTACTTTATCCCAAAACAATCCTTAAGCATAATCATCCAAAAATGCTTGTACACKTGTTAAAGTGTTTTGTATACTCTACAGTGACTAAAGAAACAGATTTTCTTTTCTATTATGTGCAAGAAAGTTAAGTATTTAAGGAAACTTTGGTTATGATAGTGAGTACACCTAATGAGTTATTTAAAAAATATTGTGATGATTGAGAAGCAGATAAGTGATACCACTTATACTTTTACATCAGAGAATTCAGGTGAGATGAAGATTTGCTAGAAGTGGCAGGCTGTAATGGGTGCAAGGAAAATCACATTTGGTTGCACCACATCCCACATTTATTRGGCAAAGTGCAGGAGAGAAGTGTTTGTTCATTCCTTCTGTGATGGGAGTYGGCTGAGGGGGTGCACTGACGTTTGGCTGGTTTGGGTTGGGTTTTTTTGTTCACTTCCGAAACTCTTCCTAGAGCTCTTCTGTAGGTTTATCAGAGCAGTCAATGGCTTTAAAAGTCTGTGTGGTGTCTCCCTGTGCCTTAGGGAGCCACAGTGAGTTTTTTGTTGTTAATGCCTCCTGTCTGCATTCAGGAACCGATGCTGTTATCTCCGAAATCAAAGAAAGAGATTGCATTTGCTTTCAAGGAAGCAGAATATGGTTCTGCTTTGTTTGGTTTTTAGTAATACACAATGTCTGGAGCTAAATGCATGTGAAGCATCTTCACATAGGCAAATGAGATTCAAATACAGATTGCACTGCARACTGGCCAGCTTTGATTAGGAGATGAAATACAGGTAAATCTCTTATGGCTTCCCCTGAAAACTGGAAATACTGTTCCCTACTTAAAAGGCATCAGCTGAAGAGCAACTGGAACAAAAGAATTGTTATTCCTGTCTAAAATAGAGAATTATTGTCAGGYTTTTCTTATCATCATGAGAATCTGTTTTACAGAACAGTACAGCTGTCTAGATGATACATTTAGATCTCCTGCTGAGTTTTTTTAATGGAAAGAATTACTTCCTTTTTCTATATTATCAACTTTTCTTTTTTACAGACAATATTTATTTTGTTTTTCTTTTTGTYGGTCTTGCAGTTGTTAATCATTTAATTCTGACCTCACTTAATCCGTTTCTACACAATATTGAGTAGATTTGGTCGCAGTTTATTTTACAGCTGAGATAAAACCTCATTGTTTCTTTGGGTAAGAATGAGCRTGTTGGGATCTGTGATAGAGCCTATTGAAAAATCTGAATGCAGAACCAGCCATTAAAGCAGCTGCAAAATTCATTCACCCTAATCTGGGAGAAGACCTGTCAGAGACTTCAGTTGTCACTGAACCTGTTTGAATCACATCAGAGAGTCAGAAGCCTTTCTGAGTGCTGTGACTGACTGTGAGACAGAACTGCTGCTGCTGAACCYGTTTCTGTAACTTGGAAACAAAGCAGAAACAGAACCAGTCCACAGCTGCACTTTGTTTACTGAGCAAAACTTATTTTTGATTTTTAAAGTGAACATCTTGTTGCTGGGCTTTGGCTTAACTTAGTGAGTTGTAATTGGGCTCCTCAGGGGAATTGATGTGCTAAAGTTGAGTGATAAAAATGTTTTCAGAGAGCTTTTATGCCAGCACTGAAACTTKAATAGTTTATTCAGTCCTGGAAACAGGAGGGAACCACTGGCACATGCAGTCATGTTCTCTGGAGCAATATTTCACAGGAAAGCAAGAGCTTCCACTGACTTTCATATGTGAAGTAGTTTAAATGTTGAAGAACTGYGACAGTGTCTGTAAAACCTGCTTTTAACTTTATCCAGTTTCACAAAAGGGAGCACTGCCAACTGTCCCCACTGTRGGAAGTTTGGTTGAAAAGAAAATATTCTGTTAGTTTTCATAAGAGCCCAAAACAGTTTCTGAAAACCTGCCTGTCTTCCCTGTTCAGAGAGAGGATTCATTGCTATTGACTCTGCTCCTGAAGGGCTAAAAATCAGTTCTCAAAACCTGTATGAGTTGCCTTCAGACTCTGGAACTGCTGTTTGAGGCCCAGTGTTGCAGACAAAATTACATTTTCCTCTAATTTTTCCTCTGTCTCAGTGTTTGATCCCCAGGTTTAGTTCTTGTGCCTTTTCCCCTACAGATAGAATTTAAAATTTGGCATTAGTGTGAGCCAAGAACATTGATAGCCCATGCTGTAGCTTAGCCAAATCTTGCCTCCTCTGCTTATACATTTTGAAAAGATTTTGACCAGTGGAGAATATCTGATCCTCTCAAAAGCCATAAATGCAAGATAGTGTGGAGTTTTCATTACCTTTTAAGAATTATGAACAACATATGATGATTTTGTTTCTGAAACCTTGCCTGATGATCCCTCACTAACGGAGGTTCTTAGATATTCACACTGCAATTCTGTGCCATTTTCATCTTTTCTCACACTGCTGCCAAATTTTTCTTGATCATAAAAAGTCCCTTAAAATCTGGCAACAGATCTTTGTTCCTGTTTCTGAGCTTAAATCAAACTCAGAAAGGTTTTTTTTTTTAAATTATGATCCTGGCATTAGTATTTAAAAATTAATTGTTAAGGACTGGTTTAACTTGAACCTGATTTTTTCCTCCTTACTTCTTCACATGAAACTCTGCTAAGGCAAACCCTTCTTGTAACAAGCATCCCATGGTGGAGGATAAGAGAGCATGTACAGGAATCCTTACAGAACATACCCAAACCTGTCAGCWATCTTAGTCATGCTACAGTGCAATTTTTTTAAGGAAAAAAAAACTGTCTAGAACTCTAAAATGAATGACTTGTGATTTTTTTTTTTCCTTAAGTGCATCTGAGTTTGAGTGTTTCTGTGGTGTAATTTCAGGTCAGGTGTCAGCATAACACCGTGAAATCTCTACAATGCAATCTGAGTTAAAATGATGTCTACATCAGACCTGGAGGTCTCTGCATTGGCAGATGAGCAGGTACAGAGAAATCTGAATATCTGGGAAGGTTTCTGTGTATATCTTAGTGTAATCATTCTGGTTTTAGTTCTGAGGTAGTAAGTTCAAGTTTTTTAAATCAGTTCTGGAAAATTCAAGGATGGAAAATAGATTTTCCCCAGGAACTTCATGAGAGTAAATGAATCATGCTATAAAAACAAGRTTGGAGCTCAAATCCTGTGTTGAAGCAACATAATAAGGGCAATTTTGTTATAACTGTAAATTCTTGGTGGTTTTACCTTAGGGCAGAAAGTCAAAACTGAACTGAGATWACTGATCTTTGTTTGCTACAAAGTGACTTCAACAAAAATGCCCCAAACCAAAGGACAGCAAAGTAATTTTGTAGAATGAATGGTTTCATCCACTTAYTCTAAAGCCTGTTTTAGGCCTCTCTGGTTATGTTTTATTTCTTTATGCCATCTGAAATTTTACAGACACATTTTCCCAGACACATTTTCCCCCAGTCACCAGTTTTACCCCATCCTTTGGACTTGCTGTGGGACCCTGAGAGCAGAGCAGTGGCACCACGGGCCAGCAGCTGTGCCAAAGGCTCCTRCAGAATTTCAGAATTTTCTCTCTGCTTCACTTTCCAGTGGATTTACACATTTTTCTCAGTTGTGAATTGAATTTCCTCCCCACCATGGTTACTTGCCTGTAGAGGATGACAATGTTCAAGTGGACTTGAAAAGCAAAAGGAAACACCTCCTTTTACTGCCTTACAAGCTCAAATTACCCTGATGTCGCTTGAAGTGTTCACACCTCTGAATAAAATTTTGATGGATATCTTTATATCACCAACTTAACAACTTCATATTAGGTCATTAGTCTTCAGGTTTTGACAGKACTGTGAATATATTTTACAGTTCTCATTTGTGCTGAGGTCTCAGGGGTCCTGTGTAATGTCCACTGAAATCAATAAAAAAGACTTCTGTTAATTCTTCCTGTTGCATTTGGATTCCTRCACTCGAAGATACGAAGATTTTGTAGGTCTCAGGATTTCTCATTTTTAGGATTTTTTAAAATAGGAGTTGCCACATGAGATAAAAGGTTCCCCTATGTCTGCACTCTGTCTCTAGTAACAGGACCAATTTCTGAAGGAAGGACATGAGAAGCATTGCTGGAGCAATAAAAGAAGAGCTTCCCCCAGAGGATTTGGTTTCCTCCTTCCATCTGTGAGAAGCTGAATAAAGACTTGAAGCAGGAGAATTTACACTCGTTTTTAAAGTTTTAAATCTTTTGACTAAAAATAATTTTTTCTCATCAAACTGGTGATAATTTGCCCTCCACTCTWCCCCTGCTGTTAATTAAATCCTCTTCATCTGTCAACAATACAAYGTGAGGTTTTTCTTAGTATCCCATATAAATGGTTAAATCTATTTATTTTATATAATGTCCTAAATTCTGCAGCATCATTTGCATTTATATCTCACTTGTTTTGTTTATGTGTACTTTTCTTCATTTTTTTGGGCTACGTATTTTTCATAAGCATTTTTTTATACCTTTTTAGTTTATATTTACAGAGGATAGCAAATCACAACATGTTTCATGCAATCTGTCTCTGCTTCTGCTGAAGAACAGCTACTGATTTGATGAGAAGCCAGCACTTTTMAGGTGGGTGATAAAGTTGGGCTCTTAAATCTATATATAAATGGGGTTTATATATACTTTTTATAGGTTGTCTAGTTTCTAAGATACTTGCACTATTCTGTTGGTTTAGTGGTAGCTCTTGATATATAGAGGTTGAAATTCTCCCTGTATCTTGTGGGGCTCAATCTAGAACATGAGAAAAAAAATTCCTGCCCTTGTTTTCCACATGGCTCTGCTTGAGAACACAACATGGGGCATTCTCACAAGCAAGGGACAGCTTGCAGCTCAGTCTGTGTGCCAGTGCAATAGCTCTTCTTCATGGGCATAGCTGGTTATTAGTGTCCTGCAAGGAAAAGATAATTATGTGCTGCTTTATATTCCCAGGGTGAACTGAATCCCCTGTGTRTGTAAAGGCTCAGTTTCACTGATAAATCCAATGAAAGATGACCAAGGTATGATTAAGAATTGTCATTTTTATGCCTTAGAGAGTGCTGATGGGAACCCAGTGGTGGAAGTGAGAAGAAGTAAACAGTGCATAACTCAGTGTTCTGCCCTCTGTGGTGTTCAGCAGGAGCTCCCCGCTCTCTGTCTGCCAGGATGCTGCTCCTCTTTGCACAGAGCATCTCCTGGGAGATGCTCCTGTGAGCCATRGAACGTGCTGATCATCTCTGTTCCTCCTCCCTGCTGTCTGCAGACCCCTCCTGTGTGGCACTGGCTGCCTGTGCTGCCAGCTAGCAAGCAGCTGCCTGGGCATGGGCAGTTTTCACATTACTGCAGCCTGTTGGATATTCTGTGTGGGTTCTACTCTGCGCCTGCAGTGTCACAGAGTCATGGAATAGTTTGGGTTGGAAGGGATCTTCAAATGTCTCTAATGCACATCAAAGGAGGCTTTTTGGTTTCATGTAAATTAAGTAGTGTATGGATTAAGACTTGAAAAATAGGTTTTATTTAATCACATAAGAATTGACCACACAAAATTGAGCTGAAGGTTGGTCTAGCCCAATATCCCGTGTTTATTTGATGGCAGATAAAAAAGGATGCTTGGGAAAGAGTCTAAAAATGGGGCAATGGTGTAATGGGACATCCTCAAAGATGCCTTCCCTGACCTTGAAGATTTGTGGCACTTTAATAGATGGACTCTTTCTATTTAATTGGTGGGGAATTTGGTGAGGTGGCACCTACAGAAGTTCAAGGACTGTGCCTAACAGGGAGCCTCATCATTGAGACTGATTGTGTGCACATCGATATTCTTGCTCTGGTGTTTCCTACCATCAAAGAAGACCCTGTCTGATCAAACCAGGTGTGATGGCTTGACTTGCACAAAATTGATTTCTGTCTCAGAGAAACCTTGACTCATGGTTTTCAGCTTGTCCAGAACACATACATCATTACTTTCTTTTATCTTACGTGCCATGCAATTAAAAGAGCACAGACTTTTCTAAAGGAGAAAAAGTTGATCAGAAAAGCCTGTTGAACAGAGAACGTTCTGTTACAAGACAGAAAATGATGCTCTGATCATGTTTTGACTTTTTTTCACATTTGGASACAGAATTTAACAACCTCTTGACTTTTTCTTCTTAATCAGGAACATTTTTTTTTTTGTTCAATTAAAAGAGTGTCTTGGAGCTACATGGCTTCAGAAAGGTCATGTTGTAGAGCCTTATGCAGAACAACTGTCGGTTGATTCTCCATTCATTAACTCTGCAGAGGGAGGTTTTGCTTTTAAGATGAGAAAGAAGTCAGTGGCACAAAATTGTTTCTCTTGTCTTTTGATTCCAAGTTTTTTTTGCCCATAGTATGCAGCTTATAGTATTTTCTATATCTCTGTGATATGTTCTTTTTTTTTTTTTCTGTTTTCTGCCAGAAAAGCTTTTCAGCTTTTCAGTTTCTCCTTTAGTCCAAGCTCCTTCAGGAGTTCATGTGCACTGCTGGGTCAGCCCTAGACAATGCATTTGTGGTTTCAGGAGCAGCAGTGCCACCCCACTTCCCTTCCCATGTCCAGATTTCCTGGAGAGGTTGGGTGATGCTGTGTAATTTGTGCTCCTGCCTGAGATAGAACCCTAGTGATGCAAGGGGGACTCAGGAATTTGTTGCCTCAGAGCTTCAGGAGCTGTTCTTTAACCAGCTGTCTGTGGTATTTTAATTTAGGGCTCAGCCCTATTCAATCCCAGATATGAGCTCTTTATAGGAAATCCTTATCCTTCATTTTCTTTGAATATGTCTTTCGATGTGCTTTGAAAATTAGGATGTCTAATGTAAATACATGGAAGCTTTTAGATTTGGGAGGGTGACCAAGGGACAAATATTCAGCTTACAGCCTTTTCACAAGCAGATTTAAAAAAAATATTTACTAGATTTTCTACAGGATTGTGAAACATGGCTTTTCCTTTTAACATCTATTGGTCAGGATTTTTTCATGATTAGATTAATTCACTTGAGAATTTTATGACATGGCAAAATAATGTATGGCTAGAACATTCAGTTATCAAATTTAATTCTCACAGGGAATTAATGAGCAAAGGTCTCAGCAGAGCTACAAATCTGTTTATTTTTGCAAGGTAATAGGGAGAACAGTCAATATTTTTGYTGTGCTTATGCAATTTTGATTAGAAGCTTTCAGATGTGGATTACCTGGACCTGACAATAATAGTTTCTGCCTTTTGCCAAGTTTTTGCCCAGGTTAATTTGGCTCTAATTCTGTTATCCAAAGCAAATGCAAATTTTCAAATACAAAACATGTCTGAGATCAAATCACTGGGAAACCTGCAATTTTACATGAAGGAAAACCTGTTGTGACAAAAATCATCAGTAAAATGCTATAATATGGATAAAATRTTGCCAATATGTAAAATAACAGTATTTATTAAAATGTAATGGGTTGATATCCTTGGCTTGATTTCAAACATTTTTCATAATAATTTCCCTTGATTCGTTGCAATGAGGCTGCATTTGACTGGGCTGTTCATGTTTTTTATCACATTTATTTACCACTTCTGGCAGCCAAAGATATCAGTGACATTTAACTGACATGGGTAAATCAAGGAGAAATATATCCCCCTTCCAAGCAAATATACACTGTATTTAGCAGAGATAAAATCCTCTGAAGTGTGAGTTCTTCATCCACTGAATTTGCCCCAGAGCTCTGGTGCAGTTATTGGTAAACTAACAGGTATGGCATGATGGATCCTGTAGAATAGCAGGTTTAATTTTCTGATTTTTTGTGTTTTCTCACTTTTCTCATTCTCTGGTGTGGGATTGAGCAAGTGGCAGTGTGGGGCTGAGTTTCAGAGCCGGGTTAAATCATGACACCAGTGCACAGAGATCCAGGAATTCTTKTTCTTCCAGTACAGGGAGCACCTGGAGGCAGAGAAACACCTGCCCTGCCTCCTGTGAGTCCTCCTTTGGCCTGGAGCACAGTGGGGACGGGGGCATGACCTCAACTTTGGGGAGGAGCAAATGGCCCTTAAAACATCCATTTCACTGGATTGACATTTTCTTCCAAAAGCCAGAACAKTTCTGACTCATTGTAATCCCTACTACAAGCTCAGTTTGCTAACTTTGTGCAAAAAAAGTAGGGAACTTGGTGTCTACTGCAAATTACTTACCCTGGAATGTCATACAGTGTGTGTTGACATGAATTAATCTCTTAATATGCTCTGCAGTGCTGAAAAATGCTTCAGGTGCCTGAATATAGCATTGCAGCAAGTTCTGATGACAAAAACATATTGCTCTTCTCATTTTTAATCTGTTACTTGCTTTGTGGCAGAAGGTTGCTTTTTCAAGCTGTGAATCTTCCTGGTCTGGAAGATACAAAAATAATACTTTTACTGGTCTCCAGGACCTGCCAATAAATCAATAACAACTGGTACATTTGATCAATGAAGTGAAAAAATTCACAAAGTTTCTGTTTAGAATAAATCATCTTTTCAAAAGCCTGATAATTCACTGAGTTTCTGTTAAGAATAAACCATCTTTCCAAAAGCCTGTCCTTTCTGATGAGAAGATATTTTATCCTATGAGATTTTTGTGTGTAAGTGCAGTCCAAGTGTTCTCAATCAATTGCAGTGTTTTTCTAATTTAATAGATGATTGCTGGGTCAATGTCACATTTGTAACCATTGCCTGAAGATGTTTTTTCCTCTTGTCATCAGAGGAAGACATTAACTTCATAATATTTACATGGTTTAATATTTTAATTTTTGTTGTAGTAACGCYGGACGTTTTACTCCAGGAAAAACTGGGAATGTTATTTTCACTTCTGAGTGTGGAGGTCAGGACTAGAATTGATCAAGTGCTTGAAACTTCTGTGCCAATTGCTACAATATGCCTCGAGATTTTTGTTTGTTCCAGCACTCTCTTGGTTTTAACAAATTGGGTAAGATCTTTTAGAGCATGACTGGTAGAGCAGCTCCATCTGCAATGCATCCTGAAATCCCTCTGCCCTGGGAATCCTGTGCCTCCCAAACAGCTCCCCAGCAAGCACCCTGGGATGCAGCACTGCCAGCTGCTCTGGTTCTGCTCTCCTCATTACAGATTTGTTACACCCCAGGGACTCAGGGGTGCTCCAGAACTTTGGACAGCAGTGGGAAATTTCTAGCACTGCCTGGTACAGATCACTTGTGGCTTCCTGGTACCAATGGATTTGTCCTTGGAAACAGAAACTTCATATCTGTCTTTAATGCATGCTTGCATTACTCTTCCAATCTTATTTTTTTCCCATTTATTCATTATCTTATTTTTATTTTAAACAAACCAAGACCCAGAGTGTGTTTAACAATCCTTCTTAGTGTTTTGTGCTGTTCATTATTGGAAAAGCAATGGTTTTTCATAAGTCTCTGGAACGTTTGCTTGAATTCTGGGGTTTTGCTGAGAAGGGTCCAACAAAGCATGGCCCCAGATTCCCCTGGGCATTCCTTGTGCCACAAAACCGTGTGAACATGATGTTCTGCTACAGGAAATACTGTTTATTTTTAATTTTTAATTTTACTTTTATTTATTTAATTTTTAAATTTAATTTTATTAAGTTTTGTTACTGGATGTCACCAGGCAGATGAGCTCAGGCTAGTGGGACAAAACATCTTCTAGCTTGGGGCAGGCTCTTGTCCTGCTGGCTCAGAGGATGGATGTGGCCTCAAATAATTTCAATCTCTGTTTGCTCTCAAGAAATCTGATTGCAGATTTGTTGTGGTCAGGAGATATGAGTGAAAAAGGCAGGTGAAGATGCAAAACATGTCAGCAGATGGTGTGTGAACTATTTCTACCCCAGGCAGGGCAAAGCCATATTTTGGAGCATTTTAGGRTGTGGAAGAAAATTATGGCTATTCATTGCCACAAAAGCAGACACTATTTGGAATTTAAACCATTTCTTCCTCTCTATTCACCAGCCATGCAAATGCCTTTGTCTGACAGAGATGCCTCAGGGATGTAGATGGACAAATAAAACCAAATGAAGAGGAACAAATATTCATGTAGCTGGAGAAWTTGGGAGGTCCTGACATGGTGGAAGGAGGAGGCAGAGGTGAGATAAAGTGGAGTTTGAGCAATCCTTACAGACAGAATCTGTTTTTGAGGCAGAGGAATCCATCTGCAGYGATCTGCCACCCCAGTAATTGGGTTCCTGAAAGTCTTCCAGTTAATAATACAAGGTGCCAGAGTGTTTTAAACTTTGGGAATTGAGAGTCTTGGTTAATTTATATTTGCTGTTTTCTGTTTCTGAGTGCTGTGGGGTCAAAGTACATTATTTTCACAGAAGGAAAAAGTAGTAAAATTAATATTCAATATAYATATTCCCAGTATGTGAGAGGAGATGATGGATGCTATGCATATGTGTGAGAGCTGGTGTCAAGAACTCGTGAATTTAAACTTGAGAGGGATGAAGCTTCATTCCAGCACATGAGTTTGTTCAGCTTTTTCCTCTTGCTGAAGCAGTTGGGAGCAGACAACAATTAAGATTAGTAAATCTCTCCTCTTTCAAATTAACAAAAAGGGATGAGAGCAGCTTCCAGTGCCCACCTCTCAAATTTGCACTGAAAAATTAAATAGTCTTGAAGCACTGTTGAGAGAGCACATAGAGGAAAAATGCTTTTTCCATTGTTTTGCTATTTGGCTTTACAATAGAGGGTGTTTGGTTCTGTTGATAGCATGAATGGATTAGCTATTAATGCTAMAGTTTGATATTATTTATGATTAATTTATAATGAATAGGAATATGAAAGTGTCAGCAGCTCTCAAAAAGAAGCAGATGGAATGCTAGGATTTATAAGGGGAGAGAAAACAAAAGCCCTGTGGTCTTGGTGTACCTGCATCCTGAATACTGTGCCTTGTATTGATCCCATCTCCGTAAAAAGGATATCAAAAAGAATCTGTCAACAGAACTTTAGGAAAAAGTAGAAACTAGATAATGCCTGTCAGGAATGCTATAGGCTTGGGAAATTACAACGGAAGAGAGACCATAGTTTAATTTTCCCAAGGGTTTCTCTTCTACATGGATCCATAATTTATATTCCCATTGCAGGGACTWCTCTTAGTCCCTTTAGTAACTGTGGGTTTGTTTACCAATTACAGAATGCAAAGATGAACCAGTTTGATCACATGTTAAGTTTTCTAGGTTGCCTTCCCAAAGCAATTTGCTCTGCTTCTTTTGTCCAGMCTCAGGATTTCCCTTAAAAATCTATTTCCTCTTTAGAATTTGTAATCCATCAATTCAATTCTGCTCTGCTGTATAAGCAAATCTCACCCAGGACCTTGCCTAGAAAGAGCTGAAAGGAGGATATACAGTGTTAAATTCAATATCTCATGACTAGCTAATTAAGACTTTTGAATTTGATGTACTACTTTTTACCAAATGTTAAACTCTGGAACAAGTGCTTCTGTGGAAAAAACGTTACTTATCAGACACAGCATTTGTTACTTTACATTAAGTTTTGAATTTGATGTGATATGGGACTAATGTTTAGAAAAGAGCTTTTATTTTATGGATTCCTTTCTTCAGATTGCTGTCCTGCATATGAAAATTATCTGTGTATCTTTACTACCAAACACATACTAAGAGCTMTATTGGCTGTTTTATTGTTAGATCAATATAACCCCAAATATTGTTTTAAGGGCTTTTCCTACTGTAAAAAAGGGAAATAAGGATATGGAAATGTATGCAAGATATGCAGATACCGAGGAAGTGAAGAGTGTTGGAGAGCTGTGATAGCTCTGTGGTAGGCTATAGAATCTTGTGGAGTTGTCACTGCCAGGAGCCCATCCTTGTTCCTGAGATCATGTTGGCACCTTGCAATAACCTGAGCCTATTTGAAAGAGTTCTGTCTGTAAGAGTTCTGAGAAAAACCTCGGACCTCTTTTGGGCAGCTGATTTCTGAGCTGCAGACTGGGCTCAGAATTGGCCAGCACATCAAAGCCAGTTGGGAGAGTTGTAGAGCCTAAAATCTCCCAGCCTGGAGCATGCAGGTGGATGACAAGCCATGTTTTGTTCTGTGTATGCTGCAGTGAGGAACTGAGGGCTGCTCCTGCCATGAATTGAAGCTGTGATGGGTGTGATGGGAAACTTGTCCCCAGCCCCTGCAGAATGCAGCCTCTCACCTGTGCCAGGTGTGCAGAGCTCTCTGCTGCTTGCAGGGATGATTTCATCCCTTCTCTGGGGGCTGCTTTTGTGCCTGCCCCCAGTGCAGGGAATAATGTGCTCTGACTCCATGATTCAGAAGGCTGAACAATTGCTTTATCAAGCTATTCTGCATTACACTAATACTGTACTAAATTACATACTAAGGAATACTAAAGAATACTAAAGAAAAACCCATGACTGTCTGAGACAGCGAGGACACAGCTTTGACCCAACTGGCCAAGGAAACAAAACAACCTTCACTGGTGTCCAATAACTAAATCACTTTGGGTAAACAATCTCCATAACACGTTCCACAGGTGCAAAACAACAGGAGCGGTGAATAGAGATAGGAATTGTTTTCTCTTCTTCTCTGAGCCTCTCACTGCCTTCCCCAGGAAAAATCCTGAGAGAGAAAATTCTGTCTCTCTCTGTTCAGAGAATACCATACCTGCTCCCCTATTGCTGCCTTTGATGCAGTCCTTTGGGACCTACATTGTGTCATRTTTGAGAGCAGATCCAGCCACAAATCCTTCCTAGTAACTTGGAGTTGAGGACAGTCCATTTTCAAAGTTGTAGGTATAAGATTATAGAGTCATTTATGTGGAAAAAACCTCCCAGCTCATCAAGTCCAACCATGAACCTGGAGCTGCCGAGCCCACCACTGAACCATGGGCCTGAGGACAACATCTACATCTCTTTTAAAGCCCTCCAGGAATGGTGACTCAGCCATTTCTCTGGGCAGCCAGTGTCACTGTTTGACAACTCTTCTGCTGAATGTGTCTTAGAGCAAACAAATTGCAATTTGTGAGTCATTGGCAGCAGGGATAAGAAAGGAAGAAGCAGTAATAAATTGATAAAGCAATAATAATCCTGGCTACCTCCAAAATAAGAAAAAGAAAAATGTTTTTTTCTGTTGTTTTATTTTGTTCGATTCTTGATGCTTTTGTGTCTGGCAGTAAATTGTCACTGCAGATCACACCTCTGACTGTATTTCAGTTGTAAGAAACCTGGACCTGAAAGAAGTGTGATTATCTGGTGTAGTGGAGTGACCTGACTGCAGAATGTGATAGCACTCTTTGTTCTCACTTCTGCAGTCACACTTACTAGATTTGTGTGATGCCTTCAGCTATTACATGTACATTAAAGCCTTTTCCCACCATTTGATAACTTTCCTGATGGGCAACATGAAGGACAAGCAGAACTAGTTTTGCCCACAGGACTGCTATAAARTTTTTAGAACTTTGCTGTACTTCTGCTCTCTGCGCTTGAAAAATCTTGTTTGGAGACCCCTTTGCAAAATAAAGTTGCAGGTTGGGCTCTGAACTCTGAATTACTTGTTCAGTATCCCTKCACTTGCTTTCTCCTGTTCGAGGCACATGATTCCTCTGTGTGGAAAAGATTTTAGCCAAAATTATTTTCTTGACTTCATCACACTGTTTCTTTTAATTTTTTCCAATCCGGAAAGAGCAGTTACTCTTTTGTTGAAAGGAATCTAGAGCTGAATCTTGGATTGAATCAGAAAGGAAGAGGAGAAAGGACTTGAAATGAGCCACAGCAAAAGACAAAAATCCATACAAAATGTTTGTACTGAGGGTGGCCCTGTCATATGCAGATATTTATATCTTCATAAATCCAAAGAAATGTCTCTTACCTGAGAAAGAGTTATCTATTAGTTTCTTCAGTTAACAGTGAGGGAAAGCTGAGATGTGAGAAAAGAACTTTTAAATATAAGGCAGTTGAGCCCTGAGAACACCTCATCTCAGGGACAAACAAGGAATATTTTCTGCTGTTCATAGGGGCCCGTCCTGCTAATGTGCCAGGGCTGCAAAAGGAACAACCTTAYTGATTAAAGTGCAATTTTGTTGTAGTGAGTGCAAGCAAGAAGTGTCACTCTTGCAATAACAAGGTAAAGGACACAAACTCAGCCCTGCTGAGGAGCACTGTGGATGCACTGGGTAAATAGAGAGGTATTCAAGCTTTGAAACAAAGTGGAAAAGGGAATGAGGAAAACAAAACCACAGGGATAAAGAAATGGGCTTAGTAACAGTAACAAGAAATATCTGGCTGTGCTTCTCTTCTGGACAAGAAGGGGAAGAAAGTGGGGGGAGAAACCCATTAAAATTAAGAAGCATTTAATGTTAGATTCTTTTATAGAGGGGATTGATTGACTAATCTTCCCAAATGCACACCTATAGGTGAAAGTGTCTCTGGACAAACCTTAGAGGATTTTGTGCAAAAAGGCTTTGCTATTCCTTGTCAGGACTGTAGCAAATGGTTTCAGTGGTTTATATTTGGAAAAATTGGGATACGTGCTTGATTGGTGGCTTCCTTTAGAGCAGTTTTGGTTCTGCAGTATTTTAGAAGATCCAAGAWCTTTATATTCACCAGATTTGAAAGCAAGTTTCAAATCTGAATTCTCATTAATTTCTCAAGAAAATGCTTCAAAGCTTTTTTTACAAACTATTATTTTTATTTAAGGTGTATTCATCTCTAGTGGTCTTCAGCAAAAAAATTCTTTTGCTTACACAAGCTTCCCATGAAGCCCTGGCAGAATTACTTCAGATTGTCTGCTGGGGCTGTGGGTCACTGTTGTCACCACTGTGGTCCAGGTGCAGATCCCGATGCAGTGAAATGCAGTCAGAGCTCTGGACACAGCAGAACTGGGACATCAAGGATGCCCCTGTTCCTGGGAGAGCAAAATGCTTCATTTATTTTAAAAAGTGCCTACGGTTTCCAGAAGATTATTACTCACTATTCTGCTCCTGCAGGAAATAAGGCATCCTTAAGGCTTTATTCTGATTCAGAAACATTTTCAAATATCAGAATTGCTCTCAGAAAAAAGTTASCAGCTTTGTCTGGAAGCCAGTGATATTTGTCTGTATGCTTTATCTCTCTGGATTTGGCATAGCTTTGAGCTGGATATATGACTTGATTTTTAATCTTACTATTATATAAAATATTGCCTTTAAAATGGATCACTTTGCAGTAGTTCTTTCCAATCAGCACTTTGCTGGCTTTGTGCTTGTCACAGGATAACAGCTTTGTGCAAACTTATGTTGCCATAAAAAGCACCTTCCTACTGTTTTGGCCTTGCAGAGGTAGGCTGGTTAGGGCATGGTTTGTGGGAGAATCAGTGCAATAAAGGAATGGCTCAATCTGATGTAAAATCCTTGAGAAAGGTTATAAGGGGTGATGGAAGCACAAGAGGGGCTCTGTCCTGAAAATTTTCTCTGATTTGCTTTTTAAAAGGAAAAGCTCTAAATGCAAAAAAGGCAGTTCCTTGTTCTCATGAACATTTCCTTCCTTGGTAACTGTTTCCAAGCTGAATTGTTGACAAAAACCAAATCAAAACTCACTCTAGTCTTTGAAATCACTTGACAGTTTTCCCTCTCCTGTTTTAAAGTCTGTATGGGTGGATTGATTGGTCTGGTTAATGCTTTTTTCTGTAGTACCTCCAGTGGCAAGAGGTCTCATGCTGGGGTCAGTGGCCTGAACATGCAGGGRTAAAGCTATGTCAGAGACCAGGGAAAGCAGCCTGTGCTCATCAATTCAGTGTTTGCCTCTCCCTGCTCCCCTGTGCCAGTGTACAGCAGCACCACAGGAGGTGTTGCACAGATTCCCCAGCACTGAGTGCAGGGAGATTTGTAGGGGTTTTATTTTTGCCTTGCCTGCTCCAGCTCCATCTGTGTTTCCTATTGGAGAGCTGCAGCTGTATGGATGTTTGCAGAGAATTCCTTGGCAGTCAAACACCAGCCACGGAAACACACTTGGGATGCAGGAATGATCCCATTTTCTGAAATTACTTGTTTTCTTCATCTCATGGTACTGAGTCCAGAAGGACACTCAGAAGGAGAAAAATTGTTTCTGTTTAAGGGAAGAGGTTGCTAAAAATAATTTTTGTTTGGTTCTGGTGGTTGGTTTTTTTTTTTTTGCATCAAAGTATTTAAGTGCATTTTTAGTTTTCCTATTTCCCAAGTGCATGGAAAGCATTTTAAATTTAGTACAAAAGTGTACTTTTTTTGCTAACATGCAGACATGCACCTGAAAATGAGGTTTTTGATATTCTGGAGGGTAAGGTGAGAGCATGTTAAACAAAGAGAAATTGTATTTGACTATGGATGAGTGAATTTGTCTCAAAGTTATTGTATTGTTTTTAAAACAAATTTCCCTTTTCTTAAAGCTGTCTAGATTCTAAAAGGAATCTTTACCATCTTCTGATGGTAAAGATGTTGTGATCCACATTTGCAGTCAACTCAAAATTATTCCCAAAATAGGCACTGATAAAACAGTTTGTAAAAGGGAGTGAAGAATGTATTTCTCTGCAATTCAGGCAATRCTTGAATTTGCTGTTGTTAATAGCACAGATGCTAAGTGCTGGAGTTATGTTGGAGCAGAAATCTCTGCCGTGGCACAGCAGAAGTCAYGAGCACCTGCTTCAAAGGTGACTGCACTTTTAACTCCTGACCAAGGATTTCTGATGGACAGGGTGGCCCTAAGTCTTKCATCTTGGGAAGTTTCCCATAATTTTTTTTTAAAGAAATTAAGTTTACAGTGATGGAAAGGTAACAATAACAACAACAACAACAATAATTATTATTATTATTCTCAAACAGCAGAATTTGATTAAAAGTGAATGAGACAAACAAGTCTCAGTCTCTGTGTGCCCAGGGTCTCCTGGGAGCCAGGTTATGTGAATTTTACTGCACACAAAGGGGAAACTGCTGGTGTTTGAGTTGTGCCATGGTCTCAGCTTTCAAGGAATGTGGGAGCGGGACTGAAGACAAAGCAGTGCCTGAGGCATGGAAGTCTGACTCTGCTCCACAAAAATTCCTTGTTGCTACTCCTGACTGCAAGTTCCTGGCCGTGACAATTCAAAATGCACATAAAACCCTGCAGCACGGCTAGTACCCGCCCTGCAGCCCAAATGTGTCAGACTCACTGGGAAGTGAGCTGTTTGATGATGTTCTACCATCTCTGATAAAATMAAACACGTGGAGTTCTGTGTTTACTGCCTGCCCAGCTTCCCTGAGCTTAAACACTCAGCAGAGAAATCAGGCTGAAGTATTTGTCTCTAATTGTATTTGCCTGCTGTGTAATTGTGGTGATTAATTGAGTCTTCTGTGCCCCTGGGGACACTTGATCTGCTGCCTCTGGGCAGCAGGGATGGCTGATGGGTCCCCCCACAATTGTTTCCTATGGTAAGGGTGCATGTAATGTCTGTTTTCTATCTGTGAAAATCCACAAGTCTTTGAGGTTGTAGAGAACAAAGTATTCTGGGATGTCAGCAGTGAATTCAGGACACCAGGGACATGGGGGAAATCTCTTACCAGACTGGAGTTTTGCTGAAAACTCCCCAGTGCTCCAAACTGAGGCTTAAACTGACCCCAACGTTTTATTGTGGTTCCTTGGTTTGGAAAATACCTAAAACTGAGGAGGCAAAGCATGGAGAAAGAAGTATGATACTAAAGATATTAATACCTACTATAGAAGCAGCTTKCTTTCTTCAGGATTAATTTTGCTGAAAAATGAATGTGAAACACTTGTGAAATGAGTCATTCAATTTGTCAGGCCTAAATTAGTTGGCTTAACTTAGGAAAGTACATTTTACGCTTACTAATGTAACCACAGCTATGAGGAAGGGGGCTAAAGAAGACTGTGATTTTACTGGTGGCTGATTTGGAAAACATTTCTACGTGTGACTCTGCTGGGAGGGGACATGATTGTGCAAGCCCTTCATTGTTTTGGGACACTTGTGAATGGAGTGAGGAATATACTCTGAGAGGAAAAATTTCCCAGCTGTGCTGAGTAACCCTAATATGCTTTCAGTAGTCTTCCAAAGTGTTATTCATGGGGATTGTTTAGAGGTACATCACTCATTCTTGCTTCCCAGGCAAAAGTTGCTGCTTGCACAGAAGCCAAAGATAGTTGTTTATATATGGTTTTATYTCTTCTGAGGTAATCATTAGTGTTGAAGAGGCCCTGGCAATAAATGCTGACCACTGCTGCAAGGACCAAGGTCTTCTTGCTCTTTGCACTTTGGAACTGGAGAACTTGATAAAGAGGAAAGGGTGAAAGAGGGTAATAATGATGCTGTAGTTCTCTCTTTTTCCTGCTCTGGAAGAAAGGGCATCCAAGGTGCTTCCCTTATGGCTTTGGAGAATCAAAAGGCACAGAAGAAAGGCAGTTTGAACTGATAATTGATTTTTCCAGAGAACAGAATGCCAAATAGTGACTCATGGCTAAATCCTGTTTGCATAGCACTCTTCTGACCTGAGAAAATGACAAATGGCTGGTGGCTGTGTGGCTTATAAGCTCCTCAGCATTGCTGCCAGTCCAGAGTGGTTCACAGTGCTTCTGCTCCTGAAATAAGAAAGGCTCAGCCTTGGTTAAACAACCAATCCCATTTTCTGGGATGACTGACAGCTACCATGGCATGGAAATTAGCTGCCCAGCCATCACTCGAGGTTTTAATGCAGGTCACAGGTCCTGTAAGGACCTTGGCAGTCATTGCACTCAATTGTGCAGTAAACAACAGAATCATACAAACAAACAAAATCTATCAAAGWATTAGTATTTAAAATGGTTGCTCCTAAAAATCGCTTAAGCATAGAAACAGAAGCAGCAAAGCTGCTTTGTTGTGGTTCAAATAACCCCCAAACCAAGGTGCTGGCAGCTGCAGTAATGGGCAGAGCAGGAAGATGGGGACTGAAAGAGGCTGGAGGCACTGCAGGTACACCCAAAGCCAGGAGAACAGCACTGAGGGGAGGAGATGTGATCCCTTCCAGGAGTGTAACATGTCCAGTTTCCATGTAATTACTATGGTTAACTAACAATTATGAGTCCTTTTAAGTCATATCTGGTTAAATTACAAAATGCCTCAGCCCAGTACCTAAAGCTTGCCACCAGGAAGCGGGGCTGCTGACTTTTCCTTCCCAGGGAAAAGGGCCGAGGTTTGTGGCTGGGGGCCCGTGGCCGGGAGTGGCCGGCTGGCCCCCGAAATTCCGCGATAATCAGGATGCTTCCCAGAGCCAAGCTGGCCCCAGTGCCAACTCGGGCTGGTTTGACAGTGCCAAGTGTCCCCTGCAATCTCTGGCAAGCATCCTGATTATCACGGAATTTCAGGAGCCAGCGGGCCACTCCCGGCCAGAAGCCCCAAGACACAATTCTCGGCCCTTTTCTCTGGGAAACCAAACTCAGCAGCCGCGGTTCCTGATGGGAAATTGCAGGGGACACTTGGCACTGTCAAACCAGCCCGAGTTGGCACTGGGGCCAGCATGGGTCTGGGTATCATTTTGATTATCGCGGAATTTCGGGTGCCAGCCCTCCACTCCCGGCCACGAGCCCCCAGCCACAAACCTCGGCCCTTTTCCCTGGGAAGGAAAAGTCAGCAGCCCCGCTTCCTGGTGGCAGATTGCAGGGGACACTTGGCACTGTCAAACCAGCCCGAGTTGGCANGGGGCCAGCCTGATTTTACAGGCTCAAACTGTAAGTAACAAAACCAAAATAAGCTCTCTTTGTTATGAATCATTATTGACGAAATGATTTATGGTGTWAGTAGCTTGTGCAAGGGACTGCAGGTGCAGGTGGGTTTTATATTGCCTTTCTCACTGATTGGAATAAGGTCACTTTGTCTCCATGTGACATTGGTCTGGATTAATTACAAATTTTCCATACAGTCCTCCATCCTTGAGATGCAGCGTGGTGAGACTTTTGGAGGTGGAATGATTGACACCAAAGAGTTGCAAAGTTAAAGGCAGCTTATTCATTTCCATCAGCAAAATCACACCCTCCCTTGTTCCTCTGCTTGGCTAGTGCATGTGGGTGGCCCAGAGTTCGAGAAAACAGTTCTGAAATTGAACAACATCTCAAATATTGACTCTAAACCTGGATGTTGCTGCTGTGGCTGCTGGGCAGGTGACAGTGGCACTGCAGAATGTAACAGGGGATGAGGGACCAGGGCACTGGAGCACCAGATTGTCCATTCCTGAATCCCTCTGAGCAGCTCTTTTCTTCAGGCCATCTCATCTCCCTACCAAAGCAGTATTTCAAGAGTAGTGGAACTTGTGTCCTTTTAATTTTTTTTATTTCTAACAAGGAAAAAGTAACAGGTTCTTATTTTTGTTCCTGACAACAAGAAAAAAATTGGATGCTTTTTGATGGCTGGAAAAATAAACCAATGTGCTATCATAAAGCACTTCTTAGCAATGCTTCTGTCAAATATTGTGGAATCACAATATTTCATGATGCCATTTCCAAAATAAAATAGTTACTTTTTCAGATTGGGTTCACTGTTTGTTATATGAAAATTGTTTAGCATCAATGCACCAAAAAATCCATGTAAGCCATTCAAGGTATCAGAACTTCTAGAAAGGAAAGCTATTACTAATTGTGGACTTCTCCCAACCTACATAGATTCTATTTTTGAATATATTCAACATAATTGCTCATTATGTAAGTATGTTAAAATGTACAACACCCTTACCATGTCTTCCTTCATTGAATGTCATGCTGTGAATTACAAATCTGTTAATGTAGAAGTGTAACTTGCACATTCCAAATGCAAAGATCTATTTTCTGTTCCAAGTCTCTTATGAGACCATCTGTGATTGCCAGTTTGTAAGAAGTGGATAGGAGCAATAGGAGTTTGCATGCAGGTTGTACATAAACTCTGGTCTCTTCCTAACTACTGTAGTGTGCAGTTTKTCAGCTTTAGAGAACATCGACCAACTTTTTGTCTTAAGTTATGAAAATTTATGCAGTATTTATGTTCCAAAGCTTTTTCATAACTGCTTTCTGACTAAGAAACCATTAAGAGCCCAAATTATAAAAATCATAATTAACGGGGTATGTGGTATTGCTGTCTGGCAGTGATCTCTTTATGGATGAGATGTGGTCTGCCTTACAAATGAGGATTTAGTCATCATCTCTGCTGGGTTAATGCAGGGGAGAGGCTCTGTCCCTGCAGGCTGATCAGGTATGAGGGGTTTAGGCGCTGGAGCAGTCTCAGCAGGCAGAGCAGAGCTGTGCCAGCCAGCACGAACCCAGCTGTGGGGCAGAGGAGCCCTGGGCTGATGGACTCTGTGTTCAGCCCCTTTCCTGGGTGTGCAGGGGTTTTTGGCTGTACTGGCACTGCTGCTTTGTGTAACCTGTTTGTGCTGAGGGTGCAGCCAGCCAGGCACTGACACCAAACTGCTGAGCCACCAGAACTTGCAGAGGAACTCTGGCATTGATCCTCCTGTGCAGGACAGAACTAATTTTTTCAGAGTGACAGCTGTGCAGTGGTTCTCTGAGGTGATCAGTGGGTACAAATGTGTTGTCTCTTTCCCCTGTTATTTGTTTTATATTTTTTCCCCTTTTCACCAAATGACAAAGCTGCAATGATCCTATAGATTGGAATGGCTTGGATTTGTGAAAGTCAAAATACATGGCATATTTTAAAGCAAAGGGTGTTGGAGCTGGGTTACTGCTGTGTCCCACAGCCCCTGTGGGTTTCTTGGGTTTGACCAATGAGTTAAAATCTCCACTGCAGCTACATGGAAATATTTATTTTTTTTCAGAAAGATAAAGTCAGGTGATCACAGAACACTTGCCTGACCTGCCAGCTGGTAGAAGCACTGTGTTTCTCTCCAGCATCTCCATTCAGCTGCAAGAGGTCTCTTGTTGCCTATCAGAATTCTAATTTTGCTGGGGAAAAAAATGAAAAATGTGCGTCAATGGTGCCATAGTCTAAACTATTATGAACTGCAGGGTTTTTTTAGCATTTCTTAGTGTGGGTTACCACAGATAATAATAGTATCCTCTGCACTGTGCAAGATTGCTCTCAGATTTTAATGGCTGTTTTGAGCTTACTGGGGGTTAGCAAAGAATCTCAGTGTGGGCTAAGTGAAGTAGAGATGAGTTTAGGATGTATTTTATTTGAACATTTCATCAAACTTCTACTAAACTTTTTTCAGGATTAAAACAACTGACCTACCACCCCCTAACTCATCTGTCCATCCAGCTGCAGCCCTTCTCATTTGTGGGAGCAGTATTTGCTCTGCCTGCACCTCAAAAATCCACAAATATTTGAAGCATTGATACATTTCTGCTGATGTATTTATGTATTTTTTTTAATAATCAAATTGACTTATGAGCTCTTCATTATAGCTTGACAGTGGCCCCATCTTCAGAAGCAACTATAAATTATGCATCTATTTTAGCCTTGTTTCCTGAGGCAATTCAATTTTTTTTGGAGACATTGTCAGTCTGTCCCTCCGTGTTCACCCAGTAACTTTTTAAMCTGTTGTCAGATTACTGTGAAACCTGACAGAGAGAGGGATATTCAGCTTACAATATCTGGAGGAATTCCATGGAAGCAGATGGCTAATTAAAGGAAAGCAACCCAGTTAGTGTCCGTAAGGGAAATGTTTCATCGTGTGCTTAGCACTTGAGTTCTTCAYGGAATTTATATGAAATATCCCATATGTAACAAAGCTTTCATTTGTGCCAGCAATGTGTTACACATTATGGAGCCACAAACCTACTAGTACTGTTAGTTCTGCAACTCATATTTTCTTGTTGCCATTAACTGCTTGAAGGAAAACAAACAAAACTAGTTTGGAAGTTAAGATTTGTATTTCTAGACCAACTACTTGTTTTACACCATTATTTTTGAATTATTATAGTAAAATATGAGGATCAGCGTGCCCTGGCAGCCRGGAGGGCCAATTATGTTCATGCCTATTTATGATATGGATTATAGCTTGATTATTTAAAAAAAATCAAAATTTAAATTAGTCCTTATAATTCCTCCCCTTTTGTTATATCTCATCCTTTTTCTTTTTTTCCCTCTTTCCCAATGAAATGAATCAGCTTGTGTTTTCATTCCACACTGCCCCAAACCAGCATCCTCCAGCACCTGTGCTTTTCTACATCACTTCAGTGAAACTTGGGCAGCGAGGCCACTGCTTTTTAAAGGTCTTTGAAGTGTCTGTAAAATTACATTTCTGATAGAGCAGCACAGATCCACTTTATCTGGCAAACACTGGGTAGCAGAGAGGAGGAGCACCTGTACTTGCAGTGTGTGGTTTCAGTGCTGCTGTTTGAAGTGAGTCTTGTTATGTTTCTGCGCTGCTCCCAACCCCATCGAGCTGCCTTCAGCTGGGTCCCAGCAAGGAGATGTCAAAAATAAATTAGTTCCTGTAATTAGGATGCCCAGCCTCGCTGGTGGAACAGCAGCTAGTGCCTGAGGATCGTAACAGCGTGTACCAGTCCTAGAAAGCAGTTTCTTGATAAAAACCTGCAAATTGTTCAGGTGGCAGGGAGTGGAGCAGAGCCAGGGGGGTGCCAGGCTGCATTTCTGGGCACAGCTCACTGCTGGGCTGTTTTGGCAAATCAACCACCCAGAAAAGGGGGAGCTTTGAAGATGCTCTGTGGAGCTGGGATTGCAGCTTTGCTGATCTGATTCATGTTTCCTTGACCACAGGTATAAAATTTTATCAGAAGCCAGTTTTCTTCAGTTGTGGAGTATATAATGGTGTAAGGTCAAGATGATGCTCTTTACASCCACAGAAACAAAATGAAGCCTTTTGCAGAATTATGCTTAGTGATTAAATTGCTCCAAAGATTTCCATGCATGCCTTTATTTTACTGGTGTGGTTCTTGTAGGTAAAGGCAGTCTTTGCTGTGCTGCAGAGAGCTACATCTGAATTTTGCCTTTTCTTTTGAGAAGGCAGAGTCCCAAAAGGTGAATTTTAGCCAGTATCAGACCATATCTCCTGGAATCCACCTGGTCAGAGTGTCTCTTTCTAGAACAACTGTAGATAAAGAGGGCTTGAAGCCTGGGAGATGATATTTCCCCAAACTGATCAACATTCACTGTTTTAAATCTTGCTGTTCTGGTGATCCTTGCAGTGCCCTGTTTCTTTATTTATTTTGAAGCTTCTCATCTAAGTGCTAACTTGTGATAATGAGTTTCACAATTTAATTGCACTGTGTAAAGCCAGATTTTTGTTTATCAAATTAATAATTCACTTTGAGTGAATGTCACATTTTTCTTGAACCCTGGGACCTGAGGAGCAGAAGATAGAAGCCCAAAAATACTTTAAATTTGCTAAGGTCATCTAGAAGTCAGGAGGGCAGGTCTCCACAGGTGCAGGAATTAGTTACCTTCTGAAGTGCTATTTAGGAAAATTTACTTTTTTAAAATTATGCAGATAATGCTTTAGCCAGCATSAGAATTCTTCTAATTACTTGGACTGATGATAAAACAGTGGTGCCTCTGGGACAGAATATGAAAGCATCTTCCAGCATCCAGTACCTGTCCCCTGCTTCAATGGCATCAATTGATCTTGGCTCCTCTGGCATCAGTGGAATTGCAGCTCCTGTGGAAAATCAGAGAGTGGGAAGTTGAAACACTCTGCTTCTGCTTTGTTTTTTTTTTTAATTTTCTTTTATCAGCCCGATTACTGAATGAAGCAGGGCCAGTTTTCTGCTGTTTTCATGTCCCTGTGCCAAAGGCAAAAAAAAAGTATAGAAGTGGAAGCTGTTCTTTTTTAATTTATAATCCCTTAATTTATGCTCTTTGCATGGTTTTGAAGACAAAACGCTTTAGTTCAAGAAAGTATCTCAAACCCTAACCCAAAACTCTCCTTTTTGGGGGTTTTATTAAGTAATTATGTTAATCATAGGTCTCCTGACCTCTGGTTCTAGTTCTTTCTCTTTTACATCTAGGTAACAATTGTGAAGGAACGAAAAATAAGCATAGATATAAATTTCTTAGTCTCTTGATCTTTGTTTAACATGCCATAAATATGGGGAGATTTTTATGACAGTTAGTTTTGGGGTTTTTTGTTTGGTGCCTTTTTTTAAATGTCAAATARCTATTAGCACCCTTGAGTTTATTTTCTAAATTTTACACTGCCTGTGAGGAGTTGTCATTCCCTTCTCTTCTGAAGCATGGTAGCATAGAAGAATGGATTAAACTTAACCCAAGTTATTTTTGTAGTTTGAAGTGAACACAGTCTCATGGAGAAATAGCAAACTGTTATGATGCTGAGATTCCTTCTCTCAGGGTCATTATTTTAACACAAGCCATGGTGGCAACATGGGTACCTAGCAGAGGGGGAAAGAGAATTTCCCATGAAGAAGAAGAATTTTCCATTGTTGTATATTTTACTCCTAACCTTGCCTGCATAAAGTACTTACTTTTAAAAAAAAAATTTTTTTTTTTTTTGGTGACATATGCAACATGAGCCTCATCAGCTCTGAAACTTCCTTCAGAAAGCTTGACAGGCCATTTCTTCCCACCTAATTAACAATTCTGTTATCTGAATCTATGCATTTTGTTTCTGAAATTTATGCAATTCAAGAGCACACCTACCAAGAAACCAGTTTATTGTCATTGCTGTGCTGTGTGGCTGCCTGAAGGTACAGAGAGCTGACACCTGCCTGGGCACAGGAGTTCACACAGCTCTAGAAACACAGTTCTGAGCTGTCACGGTCTGCAGTCATTGAGGGAACCCTGAAAGCAGCTTTACTGCAAACCCCCCAAAACTCTAATGTAGTTAGGAGCAGTACAGAATAGGAGAGAAAAYGAATTTTTGTTATGGGAGTCTATGATGGATTCTCTTGTACGCATGTTTAAAAGTACTTTTCTGAAACAAAGTCTGGTTCTTTCTGAAACAATCTGTCTGGTTCTTGAGGGACTTCGTTCAGAAGAGATTGTGCTCCTCTTTCACTGCAGAGACCCAGAGCTGCTGGAGGTTTCTGTTGTGTGTGTGAGACAGCCCTGGGCAGGGGTGCTGCCCTCGGGGTGGGCTCAGTTCAGTGCCACAGCACATCCTGCCATGCCGGCCCCCCGGCTGGCCTGAGCACCAGGGCTTTGGGCTCAGGCCCTGGAGGTGATTTCACAGCTCCCGAGCCTGTGAAACCCCGATGTGCTGCCCCCAGAGCTCGGTGGTGAGGGACGAGCCTCAAGGTTCCTAATTCCAGCACATAAATCTGGTCAATGCCTCCCCCTTGTGCATGTGCATTGGGATACAGCTGGTGCTGGGTGATCTCCTGCTGAGGCAGTGTCTCCCTCCTTGCTCGGCAGTGAGGGATTTCATCTGGGGCTGCACCTGTGGCTGCTGATCCTGGCTCCGCTGTTCAAGGCATCAGTGACTGTGGAATTACAGAGGAAAAGGGAGGATCTTGAATGCCTTCAATCTGAGCTGCAGTTCCACCCAATACCCCATGCTTGTGCTATTTAACCACACCTTTTCAGTGCTCATGCACATGTGCCRTAATGCTGGGAAATGTCCTAAATAAACCAGAGAAGTATTTTGTGGTATTTCTTCCCCAGTCCTCATAAAAGCTGTTTCTCATGGTCTGATCAGGTCTGTACACAGATTTTTACTCCTTTCTCTTGCTTAGGCTGCACCATCACTGGTTGCTGATGACCAGTGATTCAATGAAGGGCTGAGTCTCTATAGCAGTTCAAAAATCCCACTGTCAATAATAACTGGCTGCATGCATGTCCAGAAGCCACGTGGCCCTGTAGAAATGTGCATTGTCATTCTGACTAGCATAAAATAAGCTTATGCARCTTTAATGCAGACCTATTGCTCAGAGGAAAGTCCCCCTACTTGCAGCAGGATGCTGAGGTGACAGAGCTGTTAGTTTGTATAGTCACCGGCTCTCTCCTTTGCCTGATAGAATTGTTGAAATCATGGCTCTGCTCTTTATTATCTATTTCTGCTTGTAAATCTTCTGTGACAGGAGAAAACCTAAATGTATGGTGYTGGTGTAGGGAGTTAGAATATTATTTTCTTTTTGTTATTGTTATCTAGCTAGAGAAATGTCTTTCCTGTCACAGCTGTTTCCAGGGAAAAACACATTTACATGATTTGGTTATAATTTCTAGTACTATGATGTGAACTGTTTGTACTTCTAAATGCTTAAAGGACAATTGGAGATATTTGGTTCTCAGGGGTGAAATTCCTACATACCTGTTACACAAAATTTGAAACTCAGACCTGTTAATACAAAAATATTCTCTGAAATATAGATGTACATTTTGCAGCAAGTCTTTAATTCAGACAGTATGCATCCAAGTGTTAAAGATATTTCATTTTAAAAACATATTTCATGTACTTCTAAAACATTTTTCTTTTATCTGAAACTGTCACCACATTCAAAATGAATACAATTTCAATTCCAGAGTACTTAATCTCATTACATTAGTAGAAAGTTCCAAACATGATTGTGTTTGTATTGATTTTGTTTTTCTGAGGATTGGATTCACTGCATTAAAACTTTACAGAATAAATCAATCGTTTTTTTTTTTCGTTTCCACTTACAGAGTCTTTTCTAATGACTTTGTTTGCAATGTGACATTAAGAAAAGATGTACTTAGCTGCTTTGTAAAAGCTGCTTTGTTTTCTCGCTCTGATCTTTCCACAAAGATCACTTGGGAAGGGCAAGAGTTAAGCTAAAATACTGGATTTTCAAAAATAGAGGACAAACTGAAATAGATCCCTTAGAGCTGCCCCTACCCCTTGTGTGTACCAAACTCCTCATTTCATGGACTGCATAAATCCAGAAAAACACATTACTGATCCCGTACCAGAACACATGTGGGTTCTGCTGTCATTTCTAGTGATGTATCTCATAACTTAAACATGAATTTTAGCTTTATATCTAGCCCATTAAGGGGAAAAGTAGAATTTCATGTAGCTTCTCTAATGCGTGGTGACACTGGAGTTTGCATGGCAAGATGATCAGGGGTATTTTGCAATGGATTTATCTATTCCTATCCCCTCCACTGAACTTTTTTTTTAAATTGTTTTGTGGGGTATTGAGTCTGTTTAGAGCTAAAGAATTGCATAATTTAGGAAAAAGGAGCCTTGATGGAAACTGCATTTCTTTGGCAAATATCTGAGAAGATGTTGCTGTCAGATCTTGTAATTAGATAGGAGGAACTTCAGCACAAAAAGAAGTCTTTGTACCCCTTGACACCTATCTTAAGAAGTATTTATGAAAGAATTAAGTTTCTGCTGCAGTGAATGGAGCTGATGTATGTGTTTCCATTTATTCAAAAGTGGATTTCTGGTGATGCTCACATCCTTGAGGAGGGCAGGTGGGACTCACCAGCAGCTATTCTGTCTTTAGCATTGGATTATTGATATCCTGAGGAAAAAAATGTAAATGTTATGTAAATTATTCCCAATGGAGTTCAGTCCAGTGGCAGTAAGAAACCTGATTACTTTGTTCTGACCTTTGGTAGTCTCAAATGTGTACATATTTCCAGTAAAATAAATGGGTGCCCATACAGGCTTTGGGCTGCTTAACATATATTTTCTCCTTCRATAGAACTGAAACATTACAAGGACTCTACCCTATTTTTCAAATAAATAGAATTTTCCTTTTTTTTTTGTCCTCTAGGCTGAAAACTCATTAATAATAACCATCAGCACTGAGATTTCTTAACTCACCTTGACTGAGAACAAGAGACTCCACAGTTTTTAGGAGGTCTGTAGAAATGATGCAAATTTACCAGAAAATTCTTTTCCTAAGCATTACAAAATTAGATTCCTGTTCCCTTTGAATGAAATCTTTCAAATATATAAAATAATATTTCAAGGGTTCATGATTTAATTTGGTATGAAAACAGCAGAAATGAGTGAATGTCACTCTGCCTGGGAATTACTCTTCTAGAACTCAGTAACTCACAGTTAGAAATACAGACTTAACAGTTTCTTTTTAATCATGGTCTACTGGCACCTTTAACTAAGATTCTGAAAATAAATCTTTTTGTGACTCAAGTTCAGTGAATTTCTTAAACTGTTATCCTWAATTTTAGATGTTGTCTCTCTCTTATTTTATTTTCATGTCTATAGCTTTATTTAGAATCACATTGTTTTCTGTGATTTTTAATGTGTTGTGTCTTCTGTCACTCATTTTGTCACTTCCAGTATTCTGGTTCCAATATATGTGGTTTCCAGTGCTAAAATTATAAGTCTTCAGTTGATTTGCATTCAACACTTGCCCACTYCTTAACTTTAATAATATCCCTGGCAGTGTTGGGTTTGCAGTTGGACTCAGTGGCCTTAAGGTTTTTCCCAACCTAAATGATTCTATGATTAATTCTTCATTGTGAGTAAAAGCYTGTTGCTACTATAGAAAAATGTATTCTACAGAGTTGAAATAATTTAATTGCAGGYGAATTCTCTGATTGTTTGACCTTTTGAGTTTGCAGATACTGTGCTTATTTAATGTTCACTGTGTAGTGCAGGGCTATAAATTATCACATTTTCTTTCCTGGTAGAGATATGTTATTTACCAAAGTCTACTGAAATTTGTGAGACTGAAATCACGTAAGGAATTCACTAGCTTCATTTCCAGCTTTTTAAAGGGAATTTTCATAGTTAAAAAAACTATGAAACCTTCTCACCACATCCTTGAAGGACAGGAATGGATTAATCTTGTCGTAACTGCTTCCATGTGCATTTTGCAAACCTTTCTGCCTTTCTGTGGACTCTCTTTGAAATAGATTCTCATTTTGGTTGTTCTGGCAGCTTCCAATGCTGCAATCATGGCAGTAACATTAGGAGTTCACGGTGGTGTTTGTACCACAGCTGAGCTCTGATGGCCAGCTCCTATGAGCCTGCTTGCAAGAGGCACCAAAATCCTCAGGTGGGACCTGTGGAAATCAGTGCATGTTTCAGGTGAGCACCAGCTGCTCCTTGTGGAAAGCAGCTGGTGTGGAGACCAGAAGCAGCTTGTCTGATTTCTTGTATTTAGCTTTGGTTCCCTGGAGATTAATGGAGAAACCATTTCTAAGCCATGAGGCACCAAAGCTTTCTCCTGTGCTTTAGCAGAGTGTCCAGCCTGGCTTTGCTGGCAGCAGGGACAGTCTGCTTTTCATTCTCTGGGTAAGTRCTAGCAGGGATTCACTCTTCCAAACATAACATATGTTTTGGGGGATTCAGAGGCAGCCACCTGCATTCTCAGCATTGAAATATGAGTAATAATGTGGTGATACCTGTCTGCTGCCTGGCTGTTATTAATATTTAGCTTCCTTGTGTGTGGGGATTTCATTTACTGAGAAATATCCTAGCAGGGAGTGACAAAATGGGTGTGGCTGCAGGAGGATGCTGCCACAGCTCTCCCCAAAGCCTGACCCTTGGCAAAACCCCTTCACTGGCACAGTCCAGTGTCTCACTGAGTGGGACAGTGTTGGTAGATGCAAGGGATGTTTCAACCAAGGGCACTTGATGGGACTTTTCTCTTTCCTTGTCTGTTTTCATTGGCAGATAGTACAGCTCCTGCACTCCCTGCAGGAGTGTCTGTTTGTCCCTGTCTGTCACAGGGCATGCTGAGGTGGCTCTCTGGCAGCTGACTTCCACAAGTGTGGGGGCACCCAGCCTCCAGCCCCGTGTCAGTAGAGGCTCTGCTCCTGCTCCAGAWCCCTGGTAATCAGCCCATGCTGCTGAGTTTGGCCTTACTGGGTGCTCCAGCATCTTCAGCAGCTTGAAGAGATCAAACTATCACCAGTGACCATTAAYGGTGCTATTAGCCCAGGCAGGTCTGGCCAGCATGGCCATTAAACAGCTCTGAGGTTTTCTARGAGCCGTGAGAATTTCTCCCTCATTAATAATGAAGTTGGAACTCAGGGGGGCTCCCCTGGAGAGCACAGTTTCTTTTCTTGAAGTACATGAAGGTCATTTGGTTCCTGAGCTCTGACCCAGATTTCCACAGAATGGTAGGCTTGCAAATCTTGCAGTGTTTAGGGACAGACAGAGTGTTTTTCATCAGAACAGTACATCCGCTTTTAATGAAATTACTTTCATTTATGTGTGTGCATAAGTGTCTGCAAGAACTGAAGGTCCTGGAGACTGCATGTACTGCAGAATGCTTGCATCAGCATCTAGCATGTAGTCTCCATATAAAACTTGTGCTATAAAGACTGCCAAAAAAGATCTATAGTGTTTGCTTTGGGTGGGTTCCAGTTTCTGCTCTACCCTGAGAACAAGACTGCAAGAGAAGGAGGGGATTGCATAGCAAATTAGTCCTTGAAGTGCAGTGACTTGTAGGTCACTTTAGCACCAGACCATTGTAATAAAAAAACTTAGTTCTTTTAAACTATTTGTAGCGGGGGATCCAGGCTGTGATCTGCAGTACATCTCATAAAACTGTGTTCAGTGTACTTGGCCTTTTCCATTAAGGAGTTCTCCACAGAGCATTTTGTTTTAATAACCATCCAAGTCATGATAATAAGTAAGTAAACTTCATCTGCTTCTCTGACATTTCATTGTGACACAAAATAAGTGTTCAATGATAATTTATTTCTGGTTATGGAATGACAGAGGTATTTAATTTTTGATAACTGGAGAAGTTTTAAAAAAATCAGCGTAGACAAATTTGTTGAGACTCTTTTGGGTTTTAGATACCTACCTACTGGGTATGATATTTTATTTAACTTACAAACCAGAGTAAATATTACAACTGGTTAATATTCTTACACTTCCATTGAAACCAGCAGACTGACTACCAGTTGTGCTTGGGGACAGCAGTGAAAATCATTTGGAGCGGCACAGAAATCTTTTGTTCTGTGTGCAAATAACCTTAAACTACTTTTTGAAAAGTTTTAGGCAGCAAAGGCCAACATCCAGGAAAACCAGAGGCAGAAACTSTCTAAGGGGACCTGGAAGTGCTCGGTAATGCCACTGCATGGGAAYCCAACCTTTAATTTTTCAGCCCACTGCCGTGCTGGCTTGCTTTTATAATGTGCCATCAAAAGCTCTTGGCATGGTGACTGCTCTCTTTGGTGCCTGTGACCTCTGAGTCTCAGYTGTGTCTTTTCTCAGACTTCCACATGTTGGATTTTGGGTGTGTGGGGCTCTAAGTAATCTATGACACTGAGATGCTCAGAATTCACACTGGCCACAGCCCACAAATATGCTCAGATATCTCATGCCTGTCCTTAAAGCAAATCYATGGCTCTTTGCTTGCACCAGAAAGACAAATACAGATATTTGGGAGTGCTGCAGCACAGGCAGAACTTCCCTGCCTCTGTCAGAAGTGAAAGGAAGTGATTTCACCACTTGCTGGTCTCAAAGGGAGGAGCATCCTAGTTTTCCTTCAGAAAGGGGTTTTTCAAACTTGTCAGGAGCTGTAGGTTATTTGAAAATCTACATGAATATCCCAGAAAGTTGGAATATTTTGCCAGCACATGAAACTTCCTAGAGCCAGGGTGGCTGCAGCTGCCAGTGCTTTTTATGCCAGCAAGGGCACCCAAGGAAGCTGAATTTGGGAATTAACTCKGCAGACATGTCTCCTCTGGTCCATGCCATAGCATGCTATGTCTTTGACATTGTCTTTTGACAATGGAAGTAAATTCTGACCTTATCTGTAAGGATTGCTCGTGCTGAGTGATGGAGATTGATAGTAAGAGCCTGACATTTTTTCACGGTTAATTAGTTTAAAATGAGAATAGCTCTTGTATTCACTGCTGACTATCAGAGGCAATAATTACAAGAGTATTTTGTATGAACAATCCATATCCTGTTACCTTGGGCTGCTGCTGYTACCCAGCTAAATGTTTCAGGAAAGATGATTTGCTTTTGATGATGATCAGTAAAAATAGATTAATGGGAGAGTTCTTTTCAAAGGGTAGAAGGAGGGCAGGCTCCTCCATGCAGCACTTGTCATGGAAATGCATGTGCTGAGTGGAGGATGGTGCACACAGACTGGGGCTTGCTGCCTTTTTGGCTTTCTGATAGAAAGGCTTCTTTTCCAGGAGTGTCTCAGCAATTCCTAGGTGAATCTCATGTCTGTGTCTGATTTAAGCCTTTTTGCTCTAAATAAGGTGAATGTTAGACTCAGGGCTGCCAGGTTTCAGAGTGGAAACAAACTTTATAAACTGGGCAAAATAACAGCTATCAGACCCTTTACCTGAAAGGGAAAAGGAAATATACCACAAAATYTGAAACAGAAGGATGAAACTCTCTGTCTGGTCATGTGTGCTTGCTGTTACCTAATTACTGAGATATTAAGGCATGCAAATTAAGTGCTCTTCATTATGTACAATGATCTACTTGTGAAGRAATGCATGCCTTGGGAAGTTGCAAGTAGGATCTTAATAGCAGTTGCTAATAAGTGTCCCAGTATTGGGATGAAATTAATGTAGATTAGCTAATAATAATATATTTTCCATTCCCTGAAGTGCTTCTCATTTGGTTCCTGTGAGTGGTGGGTTTATATATGATGCTGTTAAAGGGCACTCTAAAATGCCCTAGAAGAGCATTCTAGAACACCTAGAAGGTGTTCTAGAAGAGCAGGTTTTGGTGCCAAGAGTTCCTGGTCCTGAAAATAACTTCTGATAGAAATGCCATTTTACACTGAAATATCTCTCTTAGGTAAACAGCACCAGAGAGGGTCAGAAGTTTTTGTTGTCTATTTAACTGAAACAARACTGTCAGTTGTTTTTTATAATAGTTTTTTTTTCTCTTAAATATGATGAAAAGGCAAAGGAAATGGATGAGGTGTTTTTATTGTTGAGCTGGTTTCATACCTCTTCTGGAATTTATGGAAGAAATGTTCCCTAAGCTGCACTGTATCCTTAAAAAACCCCTGCCTTTTTTATTTAATCTAGCTTTGGGGAGTCTCTGAAATAAAAAAAAAAAAAAAAGAGGAAGATCTTTTATATATTTGCATGAAATAAAGTGAGTTAACTTGGAACCATTGACCTTTGATAAAGGAAGAAAAGGAAGTATTTGCTCGTGGTTGTCTTCCATATAATGAGAGATCTCAGAAAGAGTGAATTGTAGGCATCACAGGTGTTTTCCTCAGCACTTGTTGCTCCTCTGAAAAAGGTGTCAATTTAATTAGAATAGCTTTGAAAGGAGTCCAGGAGACATTAAGTTGTTTTCCTCCAGTTGTGAATTACATCCATTGTTTTCTCAACTTCCCAGCTGCAGACCAAGCTGGGATACAAGTTTGATGTAGTTCTGTTCACTTCACAGTGGTCCCATGGTTGGATTTGACCCATGTTTTAGTTAAAAAAACATTAATAATTGTTTTGAGTCCATCACTGTCAACTGGTAATGGATTAATGAACCTTTCAAATGTTAATAACCTAACAAATAAATATAGGGAAAAAACCAAATTTTTGGTTTTGTTTGTGTGGGTTTTTTGTCTTTGTTTGTTTTTTTTTCTTTATCATAGTCTTAAGACAGTTTTCAACTTATTAATATCAAGACTTGGCCCACAGAAAACTTGTCAGAGGCATATTTTGGAAAAGATCTAAGAACATTTATATGAGTTTGATGTATGTTAAAATATTCCTGTTCACAGCAGAGTGTCATTGAGAATGAAGGTTTGTTGTGCTCTTCATTTTCCAGAATTACATGTGCATTTTATGAAAAAAAAAAGATTCAATGTGATGTACATGCTTTGGGAGGTAGGAATAGCTTAGAATTTGAACAGAATCTTGAAAAATGTGTTCTTAAAACCTGTCCTCTGGTGCCCTTCCCACCTGCCAATCTTAGCTGTAGAGAGAAGAGAATCCTTTAAAAGTATTTTATTTCTCAGACTGTGAAGCATCTTGTGTATATAATAAAAAAATTCCTTAAGGGCTGAACTGCACTTCCAGATTGTGTCTCTGCTGATGAGGCTGGGATGTTTTTTTAAGCATGACAGCAGTTCACTGCATAAAGTAGCAATTTCTCCTTGTAGCTTTTTCATTGAGGTGTTTGATATCWCTCCTGAAAGCCAGAATTAAAGAACACTGACTGGTGGAGATAGGCRCTGCTTTTTCTGCACCTTGACTTCCTTTTACTCTGGGAACACCTCAAGAATTCCTCTAGAYTTTTAGTTTTGGTCATTTGTATTTGGGTGTACACTACTAGAGCTAGAGAAATTCTGATTTTATGCACCTTAGGTAGGGCTGTATTCACACAGCAAATACATTCAACTSGATGTGACATCACTGCTGATCCTGGAGAGGAGCCCCAGGGTGCCTAAACTGAACTGGAGTAAAAGGTTAACATAAATTGCTCTTCTTGTTGAAYCCAGGATAATTATATGGCAAATCCTCTGGCCAGTGACACATCCTTTAAAGGCAGCTGGATGTTTGTCTTGAGCACCACTCTGCTTTCCTGGGACCTGGCTAGTTTCTGAAAATGAGATCCTCCAGAATTTCTTACTCCCTTTCATAGTGAAAACCAGAGATGACTACAGGGAATGGGGTTTTAAAAAGCTCTTACAGTATCATCTACAGCTGTATCAACAAAAACTCACAATGTACAAATCACATGAGCTGCAGTGGAATCTATTTATCACTCTTGGCTGTTCTGCTTCCCCTCAGCTAGCACCCTTCATAACGAGCTGCTGAGATTTCCATGGTGATTTGCATCCTGACTGTCTATAAGCAGTGAGGTCAAATCTTTCCCTTAGCTTYATCTTTTAGCTGGATATATTCTTGTTCCCTGTAAATGCAAACCCACACAGGTGTGTGTCTGGAGGGCCAGTTCAGGATTGAAGGACAGCTGTAGGGCAGTGCATGGCTTTTTTAATCACTACTGGACATGGAAGGTTTTCAAACGTGTTCTTTTTAATGCAGTTTAGAAATCAATAGGATGGAAAAGCTCATTTCCTAGCTGGTATCTGAAGAGGTAAGAAGTTGTGGACCACCTGACATRAGGCATTGAGAGGCAGAGATGGAAGGGTGTTCTGCAGCTGCCTAATAGTTCATTTTCAGGCATGGAGAGTCAACTCACTGTGTGTCCACTTTGAACAGTGCATGGGAAGGAAGCCACTTGGTGTGGCACTGTTCTCTGAGCACCCCTTGGTGACACTGAGGGAGCACAGAACACCTTGAGCATTCATTAGGGCTAAGACCAACCTTTATTTTTTTTTTTTTTTTGCAAGCCTGTTGTTGGAAAGTCTCAAGAAGCATCACTATGTTTAAATTGGTAAATTCATCTTCTGGCTTTCCTTCATGCAGACCTGCTGAGTGAATGTTCCTGACAGGAGCAGGGTGAGTGCCTTTACTGCAGACAAACATGGAATGACATCACACAGCAGCTCCTTGGCTCTTGGTCTGCCCCAGAGACAGCAAGTGGGTCTGACACCAGCTGAGCTCATGCTTGGCAAGTGGGTCCACACCTAAATGGGGGGGTGTTTACTTTTGTGGAGTTAAAACTTCCAAAATCAGGACTGCAGAGGGTTTGCCCACAGTTATTTTCAAGCTGATGCTTGCAGGGAGGGTTGAAAATGTGATGTGACTTACTGTGCATGACAAACAGCATTGCTTTATAGCCACAATGTGCTTTGTGGGAATCCAAGCAACCTGGGGGTCTTTGGGAGATGAGATTTGGAAAGGCTTTAGTGCAAAATTATTCTAATTGCTTAGTGTTTCTAAAACAAGCTAATTATTAATCACTAGTAAGCAGTGGTTTCACCTGCTCAGAAAGACCATTGGCTTACAGGAAGACTGAAAGCACTTTGTCCATTTCTTGCATGCCTCTGGGTGTGGGGGGTTGGTGGTTCTGTGTTTCTGGCTGAGGATGATGCAGTTCCCTGGTTCTCTGGTGCTTTGACCTTCTCACAGCCTCTCCCTGAGCAGAGCTCTCAGTCCTCCCAGTGCCATTTCTCACTGGGTGGACTCTTCAGCAGCATTTTCCACCCTGTGCTCTCAGCTGGAGGCTTGTGGTGTCCATTGCAGCCCTCTCTRGGAGGGTGGCTGTGCCCCCCCTGGAGAGGCAAGGATGCAGTGAGGTGGGAAAAGCCTGTCCAGGGAAAGCACTTCTCTTTATTTCAGACCCACCTGTTTAGGAGGAGTGTATCTCAGAACCAAGAAGCAGTGCACAGGTAAATTTAGGTGCCAGACTGCCGTTCTTCCCATCACTGAGAATGGACAAATTTAGTGTTTTGCTGTAGGTCTGCTTTGGAACTTTGCTTTTTGTTTCTCAGCTCAGACACTTTCCCAAGAGAGATTCACCTTCCCAAGTCCTGTTATTATCTCAGCCCTCTTGAATCAAGTCAGACTCAAAGCTGTCCCCCTTGAAGCAGAGAAGGGCACAAATGCCAGTGTTGCTCCTTTGCTTTCTGTCAGTGTGTGGGATTGATGTTACTTCTCAGTGGCATTAATTACCAGAGAGTAAGGAGCACAGACAGCTGTGCTGCAACCATGAGAGACAAGACCTTTCAAAAGTGAATACAGCAATTCTTGATTCTTCCATACCTAAGAACATATTTGCCATGCTGGAAGTCCCTTGGCATTTTTAGCCAGCAGGTATATTAATGAATGACAGGAAWAAATATACTTACTGGAATTCTTCTAGGGTTTTTAAAATGAATTTTTCAAAGTCCAACCACCACTGCATCATGAATATGATTKTGCTGGAGCCCAGTTTTGTACAGATTTGCAGTTTCCAGGTTGCTGTGTCCTAAAGTTGTAAGGAATGCTCTATACAGCCCTCCCTGCAGTACTCATGTAAGACTTATGCCTGGATCTCCTGCCAACAAAAGCACCTCAGCAAGCTCTCTTGGCAGCTGCAGGGCTGTACTTCCTCCATCACTCCTCACAAAGGCAAAGGCAGTACGTATCCCCTTGGCAGTCAGGGGAGTTAAGTAATGARGTGATAAAAGTGTGGCAGGGACTCGACTCCAGAGGCACGGCCGGGCCAGGAGGGCTAATTGTGGACACTAATGCTTCAAGACAGGACTGCACATAACACCTGCTAAGCAGTTTTTAAAATATGTACAGAAAGTTTTGTTGGCAAAATAATTTTCTAAAAGTTCTGGTAGCTCTGGAGGAAGATGACCCAGATGTGCAGCTCAGGACTCCTGTGGCTTTCATTCCTGGCRCGTGTCCTGGCTTCCAGCTGCTGCTTGGGCTGCCTGCAGGTCTTTGGGAGGCCTTGTTTCCTGCAAGCTCTATCCAGAGGTCTTGAATACTGTAGGGAGTGTTCTCCAGTGCTGGACAAGAGCTGATGTTTGAATTTTGCCCACAGTTTGACCCAAGCATGTGGATCATGTTGCTGGGGCTGCTGGGCTCTCTGCCTTAGCTTTGGAAGCTGTGAGTGGCACAGCTTAGCTGGAATCAACACTGTCACCTGCTGAAAGGGCCTGGATTAAGATTGTTACTAATACACTTGGGTTCAATCCTGGTCTAGATGATACTGCCAGGGCCTGAAATCTGCTCCCAAGCTGCACACATTCTGCCTCTGTCACAACAAATCCCTTCTGCTCATCTCCAGTTCTTTCACTGCACTGTGTCTTAAGATTTATTTGTGCTGCCTTTTTTGTTCTAAGTGTGGGTATTTTAGAACAGAATAAGTAGTCATTAATAAGAAATATCTTTTTTGTATTAGCTAGGGCAAGACTAGCACTTTCCTGTCCAGAATCTTGCAGAGCACCTGGCTGCAAGGGGAGCAGGGTCAGGGGGTTTCAGGGCCACCTGCCCAGCAGCAAGTGGACAACATTGACTGTCTCCTCCATCACCCCAAACAAGTTCACTGTTCACAGCATTCCTGGCACCATCTCAGGAAAAATGTAGGATTGAAAATTTGGGCAGATCAGTGTTGAAGATAATACACATTCCTCTGCAAAGGCAAAAATTTATGTGAAACACAATTATAATTAAATCTGGAAATTGATTACCACAGAAATAAATGAAAAGAAAATAGCAAGTTGGTTCATTTGTTCATTTGTTTGTCAGATCACTTTCAGTAAGAAAGTTGAGGAAGATCTCTAAGAAGCTTTAAGAAGATGATTTCAAATTTTAGACTATGTAGAGAGTTAGAAGATCAAGGCTGTTATTTGAACTGCATTTACAGTGACTATATTTGTGATGTGGAAAACCTTTCAGTCTTACACATGTGTCTGGAATCCCATTATCAATGTTCAAGAAGAAAAATCCTTGAAATTCATATGTGTCAGAAAGATTAGATTTTTAGTTCTGACTGCTTCCTCACATCATTCTTTCTGTCAGTATTTGTCTCTACATTAGGTGCTGTAGCTTCTGTTGCCTTCAAATGTGAAGGATTATCAGATTGGATGTGCAGTGATTCTGTGCTGCACTACAAAAGTTCATGTACAAAATCTTAACACACCATAATTCTGATTAGGAAAGTTACATTTCCTTATTATCTAATCCTTCAAACTAAATAGCTTCAGCTAAAACCTCTTCTTTAATACCAGGCAACAGGATGGTCTGAGCATAAATGAAATTAGAAAGTCGCCTACTGCACCAGTGTAAATTTGCCTACTATTCATCATGGATCAAGTGCTCAGAAATATCATCCCTGAGAATGAATGAGCTGAAGTCACTGAGCCAAATTCATTCTGGGTACAGTGGCACATTAGGCTCTTCTCATTCCTAATGTAGCTGTGAATTTGGCCCAAACCAAAATCCCTATAAATCAGGAGGAACAGAAAGGACAGATGCTGTATCTTGAGAGATGCACTCCTCTGGAATCTGTAGCTCCCTCTCTTGCCTTTTCATCCCAAGGAAGCAGATGGTTCCTCACTCACCCAGCTCTGATGAAAGCACAACGGGTAAAAATAAAAGCAGAGGGCTGGATTCCTTCCTTGGCTGAGCTGTGTGTGGTGCCACGAACCCTGGTGGGAATGCAGAAAATGGAAATGAGTGTGAAGCACAACCCAGAGATCTACAGGAGAATTTGTGTAACTTTTACTGCTGGAAGAGTGAGGGAATGTGCTCGTGCCCAAAAAGAGAGATGAATGCACCCCACTCACATCTTCTGGCCCTGGGAGATTGCTGGCCACGATGAACAATCTTCAGGAAGCTGTGATGCTCCAAGTGTTGTTCTTACTCCTCCTCATGAGTAAGCAGGAAGCTCACTAGCTCAGATTTTAATTAACAAGGGATTTAATTACCTTTTTTGGCTCTTTGATTTAAAAATATTCTGGTATCTGTGTATATCCAGTTTGTAGAACAATGCGGGGGGGAAAGTCTGCTTAGTCAAAAACCAAGCAGCAAAAAGATCTTCCTCAAGTCATTCATTTAGGAAAAGAAATATGAAAAACATGTGGTAACTGATAGTTCAATGCCARCCAACGCTGAATTGATCCATTTAATTTTTGTGGAATTTGGAAATAAAGAGCTATGGAAGCTTTCCCAAATGCTTTTTGTGAGGAAATAATTTTCTTTTTAACTTAGGCTTTTTTTGCTACACTTCAGTGAGAGGGGAAGTAAACATAAACACCATCATAATAGTAGTAACAGTAATAATAATAATAATGCTACAATGATTCAAGTAACTTCTGCTCAGTACATTTGTGTTTTCCTGTTCTTCTCCAAAGCCAAACTAATGGATTTGTTCAGATCAAAGGGGGGCACATTACTCATGTCCTCCTAAGTCACATCCTGTGGGTAATCAGCTGTGACAACTCAAGGTAATGCATCCATTAGGACAAGGCAGGAGCAGAGATATGTTGATGAAAGAGGGAACATACATCCAGCTTTGGGCATGGCTGTTTGGTATCTGGGGATGACAGGAAGGTTATTTTGAAACTTCAGAGCTGAATTTGGAGATCATGTGCTGTAATTTAGATTGTCTTTCAAAACCTTCTGTTTGTAAGTATGCTAATTGCCACAGCCTAGCACTCAGACACTCATGGATGTGTGACTCAAAGCCTTTTAATTATGCCATCTGCCATTAGTCCTGCTCTGAGTGCTCTTGGTCCCATGCAGGTGATGGCGGTGGGATGGGGCTCAAAGCTGACGAGGAGATGTGATTTGAGCCTGTGCATCATGCTTCTGTTGATCCAAAAAGGACCCAATTTGTTCYGAGCTGCTGGTGACAATTTGTGATATAGTGCCTTGCTTTCATCCTGTTATTAGTTGGTAGCAGTGAGCAAAATGTTAAATCAATAGGTTATTGCTTCCAGCAGGATAAAGGTTTTTGTATGGCTTTTGTAAGTTGTTAATATATGGAGCCTTTGTTTGGGAGATTAGGGATCAAGACAAAACCCATCAATCTGTGGGAATGAGGGGTTTCTAGGAAGAGAAGCTAAATTGTGGCTGAGACCTGGAGGAACAAGAGCAGGGTAAGGAGTGGGGAATGGTGGAAGCACAAGGGCTCTGCATCTGCAGAGATGGTTCAGTGCTCCCTGGGAACAGCACCCAGCTCCTCACTCCCCCACTGTCCACCCTCTTGGGACCTGATTCCCCTTTCAGAGGAAGCTGGGGGTGCTTTAGGGCAGGAAAGCCMGGGCTCCTGCTCATCCCCAAGCTCCCTGAAGCTCTGTGGTGTTTGCTGTCACACTTGGGTACAGCACCCTGTCACCAGCAGGTGGGAGAGGAATGTGAGAATGGAGAAATACTCCTGGTTTTCACATCCCCCCAGGTAAGTGCAAAAGGCTCTCAGCAAGTCAGCACCTGAGCAGGGTCACCTGTAATTATGTTCTTTCAAAAAGAAGTTTTGCTAGCCTAAGAACCTCCAAGGGGGAGTTTCCAGGGGTGCCTGATAGTATTTAAATATTCCTTGTGACAGTGAAGACAAGAGTTTAGATGCTGGGTGAAGCTAAAGAAAAGTAGTAAAGCATCAGAATTTACTGCCCAGGGAAATTTAGAGCCTTSACTGGTGAAGGTCAAGTTAAACACCCCTGGAAAAGCAAAGGATTACTGGGGAAGGGAGCAGCCCTTGACCCTCTGAGCAGTGCCTTCCAGCCAGAATATTTTGTGCTTTCTGCATCAAGCAAGGCCATTTTTGTACCTCCTCTTTCCTGTTGTCTTCTCTCCCAGTGCAGCAGCCCACTATTTTTATTCTTCCTAGTAAAGTAAATATTTTATGTTTCTGGCTGTTTCTTCTGAATTCTTTTCTTGGTTCTGGTTCTTTCCTGAGCAGAGCAGAATGAAAAGATTTCTCTACACACCTGGTTTCTCTGTACACCTTGACATGGTTGTCTTGGTTTTTTTAAGCAGTATTGTAACACCACTTTGTGATGATCTTGTACATGGTGATCTTGTGGTCTACACATGCACAGTGTAAAATGCAAATTGCAGAAATAGTAAGCTGTGTACAAAAAGAATCTGATTCAGCTTTTGTGTTTGTGGGGTTTTTTCCTTTTTTTTTTTTTTTAATGCAGCAGATGGTTTCTATGCAGGATTAAGTCTAGATAGCAAAGCAATTATACTGTATATGTCAAATTTCCTCCTGGGTGTATTTATAGAGGTATTTCTGAAGCAGAATGTCTCCAGTCAGATTATTTAAAACAAACGAAACATCTTCGTTGAGAACTAGCAGTAGGATTTGTGGACTCATGTGTGCAAGAAAATACACACAGGGTGTTCTGAGAATGGTTCATGTCTCATTTAGCTGTATTAGCTTTCATGGAATATCTTCTTGCTTGGCAGTAGTCAGATAAGCAAGAAATTAAATAAAACTGCACTGTATGAAATATTCCAGTACTGATATTGAGGGTTTTATTAGATTCATAATGAATTTAAAGATCAGTAGAAAACCGCAGGTACTTGCCAATCAAATGAACTTGTGAGAGTGCCACTGCTCTTCTTTTCTCCTTGGAAAATTATGGGGACAAGCAGAGGCAGGTGAGACCTAAATTCATATTGTAWTTSAGAGTTTGGTGCCTGAGGAGAGAARGTATAAAATTACTTTCTTCAGTTGTTGGCTGGAGGAAGACAAATACAGAAGAGCAGTGAACGATGTGCTCCCAGACCTTCAGGAGATGGRGTATTTGAGAGTACTGTGAATACATTGATTGGTAGAGTTTAATACCAGATTCAGTAATTTTTACTATATGGTGCTGGGGTTTTTTTCTCCTTTTCTTTCTTTACTGAGTTCCAGAAGCTGTCTGTGTCACTAGTTAGGCACATGCATATTTTCCAAGACACWTTTTCATGCTCTTCTACATGTCACTGCTTGGTATTCATTTTTCTGTAARTTTTTCTTTGGATGTCTTGCTGTGCAGCACTGTGTCTACCTCCCAAATGCTTTTTGGCTGCTTCCATGTTGTTCTTTTTTTTTTTCCTCTGTTCCATCTTTCTTTTAGATTGTGAACTTCTGATACGTGCTCAGCATTCCAAAAGTAGTTCCACAAGTGTGATGTAGGATCTGAATGTGCTCATGGGCTTCCTTTGGAAGTTGTCTTTTTTCCTTGAGAAAGGAACTTGAGGCAGCCCATGAATTTGGAGCTGTAAGTGCTCTGCCAGGCTCTTGCCTGGTGTCCAGATCCAGCCTCCAGCTGCCTGTCTTGGAGAGAGGCAATGTGCAGTGACAGCAGATCTGCCTGGTGGGCGGTGCTAATGATTTCAGTGCAGTCTCATATTTGCTCATGATTTGGAAAGAAAGTAAGATGGCAAAGAGAAAACTTCCAGCATTGGTGACAGAAGTTATTGCTGGAAATTCTCTGGTAGTTGAGATGCCCTCAAGATTCTGCTGTGGCTTTAGTGAAGGTGTGTGCCTCTTTCAAACATTAAAAAGAAAAAAAATCCTTTCAAAATACTACAAACTACTTGGCTGTTATTGCAAAAAAAAAGCACTTTTCCCCCAAAAGCCATTGTAATTTTCAATTAATTGCGTGTGGTACTGTCTGAGTAATAAAGTTATTAAATATTGACTGATTCCCTACTCTCCCACTGCTCTCAGTATATCTATGGAGGGTTTCCCAGAGGAGCTTTTGACAGGCTTTAAACAATCAGCCATGACAGCGTGGAGGAAAAAGCATTGTTTAGCTTGCTAATCTCCTAGCTCTTGTGTTTTCAAGGCGATTTTAGTGCTTTTATCAGTGTGTCCTAGTTCCTGTTTCCCTTTTATGATCATTGTGCTAGCTTTGGATGCTGACAGGCTGTGGTACCTCAAGGCTGGATGGTCTGACTTAAAAGCCCTGAGACATCTTGTTCCCCAGACACTACTCCTGCAGAGAGGTCCCTGCCAGTTTCCCAGGGCCATCCATACATATATATGTTTTTGGTTTTTTCCATTATTTTGGTTGGCTGATATTTTTCATGTTCTCGTTCTCCTCCTACCAAGAAGAATCTGCCCACATTTCCTTGGAGGTTTGTCTGCCTTCTGTGGGAGGATTTGAGTATTAGTTCTTCATCTTTTCCGTGTCCCTCTATTTTTATTGCTCTCTCCTTTTGCTGATTTATGGCATATATGGAAGCCAAGATGCAGTAAAGGACATAAGTCATATAAAAAGAATGCACAAAGTTAATAAAGTTATTTTTACCTGTCCCCTAATATCTTGATCAGGTATTGCATTGGGTGATTGAAAGTGGAAGTATCTGTCTCATCTTTGCAAAAGGTTGCCACATCTTAGCGGAAATAATTATCTTCTGCACAGCTGGGGTGATAATTATGGTGTTACAATGAGTGCAGTTTTCTTGAAGTTATTGTGCTTAGCAACAGACCTGTTTTCTCTGTTTTCCTAGATTCAGCTGATTCACATTGAWCTATTTTTGGCACAGGGATTAACTTTAGGTGGGGAAAAAAAATCCAACTTGAGATGTTCTACAAATCATGCAGTCAAACTTCCGTGTGTGTGGGAAAGCTGCAAGGTCAGAACAGCTAGAGTGTAAGGGTTTGTTCTCACCCTGGGAAAAACAACTTTCTGGGCATGATGTCTGCCCTGCCAGACTGCTGCTTGAGTCAGAAAAGCAGCCATGAAAAGATGTAATTCCAGCACTGCTTGTATGCAGTATGAATGCTTTATTTTCAGCGCCTTCAATTCTTTCTGTCTGGCTTTAACAGATAAAAGCCAAAGACAAACAAATGGCACTTTTCTGTTCTTTGTTAGCTACGGCAAAATACAAGAACTTTTTCTGTAGTAAACTTTTGAAGTAGAATGTATTTCACAGTTATTTGCTAGCAAAATGTGCTGTCATCTTTACAATAGCAAGCCTTAGAAGAAGGAGCAAGCCCAGGGAAAAAAGGACTTCTGAAATATGAACTGAGAGGGTATTAAATAAATCACTGTATGAATGACTGAACAGTCATGTGCTGTTCATGGTCAGCTGATGTCTGTTCCATCCATGCTTTTATGAAGTGCCTTTTACTTTCTGCTTCATTTGACAGTAGATGTCTGTAGATGGGATTAGGTAATTGACTGGATGCTGTGTAAAGCCTGCAGTTTAAAGCAAGTGCTGCAGAAGGTCTCCAAAGCCTATTCTACCATTTCCATTAGCYTCTGTAAAGTGTTCTGATCAGATCAAGATGCATAAGATATTATATGTTAAATTATGCAGCCAGTTGGCCGACTGTGCTRCTGGAGCCTGGGGAATGACAAAAGCTATTGTTAGGGCCAGCCAGAGGTGCTCCTTCCAGAAACCTCTTTTCTGTTGTTGCTTTTTGAACTTTGCATATTAAAAGTTTTTCTGTTCAGTTTCTCCCCAAAGGCTGGAATGTAATTTTTTTTTCCACAGGATGATTTCATTGATGGCACAAAACCAATTTAAAATAAAAGAAGCAAAGGATTGCATTTCCAGGGWTTTTTTCTTTTCTTGGGATTTATGCTTTTGTGGCATCAAACAAGCTGAGTTTTGAAACTCAGTCAGAAGACAATAATTAGCTGGGACACTATTTGATAGAATCTTGAATGAAAAGAAAAAAGTGCTTATTTGAAATCTGGATGTTTTAGTGATTTAAGAATAATTGAGAATCTGTAATGAAAACATCCCTTATCACAGCAGCTCCAAGTGGATATTTWAAAAGAAACTGGCAGTGGAGGAAGAGTACATTAACATGAATACAGCAAGAAGCAAGGAAATGAGGTGCACAGTGAGGGCACCCTAACACAAATTAGTTTCAAGCTTTATTTTGTCCACTGCAAACTGAATCCTGACTGCCTTAACATACAAAGTAGACTGACCAGCTACAGCTCTTGTTTGGTGCAAGGGTTCTTTGCAGCCACAGCTCAGGTCTGTAGATTATTTTTGACACTGCCTCTGGAGAGGAAAGCTTTATTGTCTGGAAACCACAGTTCCATTTCTACCTCAATACTATGTTCAGCATCCCATTTGAATGGACCTGTCTAGGAACAATAATATACCTTTAAAGTGCTTTAGTAAAGAATGAGTTTCTAAAGCAGAGTGAGCWGAGGGAACATTCAATAATGTGATGTGGAAAAGGAAGAGCTAAAATTCTTTGAATGAATCTTTGAATGAGGTCTGGTCTCTGTGCTAGACCCAGCTCCTTGTGAAGCTTCAATGGGTTTATGTTTTCTGCTCTGCTGCTGCTCTGCAGGAAGCAGTGAAGTCCATTGCTCTGGGTCCTGCAGCTTCAGACTGGTGCTCCTTTTCCTTAAGGACTGGTGCTGTTGTTGGATGCAAATTCCTTTGTGTCCTGCCTGACTCTGTAACCCTGCAGCACAGGTTTTCCTTTGTTTACTGGCACCTGGAAAACAATTATCTGTGCCTAAAAGGCCCATGCTTCCCTGCCTCCCATGGCTGACTGCTTTTRAAAAGGGAGTGCTGTACCCATCAACAGGTGTTAGCAGCATCTGCTATCAATGTGGCATCACCCCAGCAGCTCCTGCCAAGGAGCTGGCACTCATTTCATGACACACCCTGTCACCATGATATTTTCTGAAAAATTCTTCTGTTAGGATTTTTTCTCCTGAGAAGCTGCGAGGCCTCAGAAACGAAATGTAAACAATGGTTATCTGCTGCTGTGAAATGCAACAGGTGCATCTGGGATTGGTCTCATGGGGTTGTTTTTAATTAATGGCCAAGCACAGTCCAGTTGTCTCAGACTCTCTGGTCAGTCTCAAGATTTTATTATCATTCCTTTTCTATTCCTTGCAAGCCTTCTGATGAAATCCTTTCTTCTATTCTTTTCATATAGTTTTAATATATCATTCTCTTTTAATATAATACATATAATAAAATAATAAATCAGCCTTCTGGAGCATGGAGTCAAGATTCTCATCTCTTCCCCCATCCTGGGACCCCTGTGAACAGCACCACACCCCCTCCCCATCTGCAGGCAGAGCCACTCCCCATCTCCTGCCCTGGTGGCACTGGCGCGTGTCTTGGTGTGGGCCCAAAGCCCCCCAGGMAGATGGGCTCAGGCTGCTGCACGTGTGTGCAGCAGGGATGTGCATTTGTAAAACAGGAGCAGGGTTCCCACAGAGGAGAGATAGTGCAGCTCTCAGGCACGGACTCACCTTTTGAATCCCCGTGGGTGGAGTGTGCTCTGATCTGTGTTTCCCTGACTCTTTTTGCTGTTATTCAGTGCTGTGACTAAGGTCTATATCAGCTCTTTTTCTTATCTTTACAGAAGGCCTAATCTTCAAAATGTTTTCTCTATGTTGTTAGTTTTCTTTGAAAATGAAAGTACTGAAAGTCTGATTGCTAGTGTGTGTACAGAGGAGCCTGCTTCCTGTGGATAATGCACTATACTGAGGATGTGTGATGGCTTTTGTTGTGTTTCTGCCGTGTCTTTGTTGCTGTGCTGTCTCCCTGTGGCTGTGTAATTGTAAAAGGCAATCTGCTTTAGGTCCTCTTTTTCACAAATCCAAGTAACTCGTGCCCATCATTCTCCCTTTGTCTGCAGCTTTCTCAGCAAATTCTGTGTTCCTAGGCCCTGGGAATGGCCCCTACCCAGGAGTGTTTGAGCTCAGAGCTGTCCAGGCTGGCAGAGTGGGTTTGCAGAGGCTCAGGGTGTTCTGGGAATGCCCTGTCTCCTGTAAAGGCCGTTCCAGCCTCATCTGAAGTGCCTCAGCTGTGGGTGTGTTTGTGTGTTTGTCATTCTGTGCAGAAAAAGTGTAATGACCCTCCTGATGAGAAAGCCTATGGACTTGAACTACAAATCACTTGAATGACAGAGTCCTGAGTCTATTGGAGGGGTGTGCAAACCTTAAATTTCATGTGACCCCCTCAAATCTTCCCAGCCTTTCCTGACTTCAGGGAGAAGCCAAAAAAGAATTTGCCCCAGACAGCTCCGTCTGGCCCATGGGACCAGCCATTTGAATGGCAGCAAAGCTTCTCATTAAACTTGTGAACAGAACACTGGAAAATATCCCCTGAACGATTTAGTTTTTGGTWACTCCCATTGTTCAGAAGGGAAGTTGTCCCATTAGATGGCACAGTAACCCCTCTGGATTTCTGGAGGGAAGTGCATGTCTTCCTTCAAGGATTGCCCCTTCTCCAAAGCTTTTCTATTTCTCTCTATTGTCAAAATATTGATRGCTGATTTCTTTTGTTAAATTTAGTGGAGAGCCAATCACAAAAAATTAGGTGGGATGTAGTAGCAGCATTATGTTTGATTGTCTTCCTTTGGAATTAATATTCCAGAAATCCTGTTTGAGTGGTTGTTCTGCTTAGTGACTGAGCAGAAACTTTTAATGAGATACCACTGCTCCAGCTGGGACCAGCAGGGCTYGGAGGGTGTGAGTTGTTAGGCAGTATTTGCAAAGGGTGGCCTGAACACTTTTATTGTCCAGGCAATTTTGCATCAGTCATTTAGGTTTCTGCATCGACCTACAAAATTTTTCTTGTACTAAATACCCATCTGAGCTCTGGTAGCATGATAAATCTAGAGGACTCTAATGGACTTTTAAAATATATGTGATGTACAGCAAAGTGTTGCCTTCCCCCTCATTTATTTGTAAAATCTTTTGCATTCTTAGTAAACGTACCCTTGAGAGGTTAGCTGAAGCCCATATTTCTCCTGTGGGAGATGGTTAAAGGAATTAAATGGAAGCATTAGTCTGAATTGTAAAAAGTAACCAGTTGATCAAACTGAACAAAAGTGGCCATACTTAATCCTGAATAATTCCCCAGTGCTAGTACAAGCATTCCATGTGCTAGGTGGAGCTAGCATGACATTTTTAAGGCAGCAATAGAGAAACTCAGTCCTGCTATAAAAGGACAATGTGTTTATATATTTTAGATCATTCACTACTAAAATTAATGATAGGTTTCACCCTTCTGCCAAAGCTTCTTTGTAATTTTCTTTTTAGCCCCRGTTCAGATAAACCTTTGCAGTGCTCCTGGGTTAATGTGCTCAGGCTGAGCAATCACAACTCCCCAGCGAGTGTCCTGCCAAGGGGTTATAGTACAGGGAGCTCAAAGACCTTGGCACGGAGTCAAAACCACCTGTGCCTTCTATTTTAACCTGTGAAAACAACTACCAACTTTGTGTGAAGAATTTCAAGCCACAAAAGTTTAAATAAAATAATAGTGAATTTATCACAAAGCAAAAAGGTAAAATTTTAGAGATTTTAAAATAAGAGTTCAAAAGACAAAATAGAAAAATCTAAGTGTATCAAGTCTTTCTCCTTCTTGTCTTCCATCTTCTGCTGTAATAGTAGCACTTCCAGATTAGTTTAAAGTAGAAACAAACTGTYTAACATAAGTGATAAGTAGTAAAAAATTATTGTAAATAAAAGACATGTAGTTTTTAGAATAAAAAAATAACACCACCATGAGGGCAGTCAGTGTGCCTCAACCTGACCTGCCAGACAGACCTCTGCAAGTCCAAAAAAATGTACTAAGTAAGAGAAAATAAACAACCTTAAAATCAAAGYTAAAAAATCTCAACTTCCTTGAGCGCAGGGCTAGAAAAAAAACTTTTTAATACCTCGAAATCCATTTCAGCAACAACTCAAACCCCAAAAAAAGGAACTCAAGGGCCTCAACACGTGTCATGGGTGCAGAAGGGGACGGTATCATCTCCCTGTGCTCCAGCAGGATCCCTGGGGGCACAGGAGCTCTTGGAATTCTGGGGGAAAATGAAGATTGTGCAGGGCTGTCCCCAGCTGTCCAGGCTAGGACAAGGCTGAGGTGGAGCTTGCTGAGCCATTTCAGAACAAGGTTTTGACAGGTGCTGTGTGAGAAACCCCCTCTTCAGCCAGCATGAGCAGGTCTCCTTCTCTGCTGTGGCGTCAGTTGTGATATCTCACTCCTCTCTCACTTTCTCAGCTGGGGTTTTTGGACCTTGCAGGTTTAAATAACTGACTCTTTAATGCTCTGACTCCATCAGGCGCTGCCCAAAGCATGGATAAGCTCATGCTGCAGCTGAGAGACAGAGAGACACCCCCAACATGCAGGTTCCCAATGCTGTTCTGTGTGAAGGAAAGCCTCACTGCTTCCACAGTCTGCTCACTGCTTTTTGGTGCTGAAATTGGTTCCCTTTYCATGAGGTCATCAGTGCTAACATGTTATACCCTGCACATGGAGATGCCTTGTAACTGGTCTTTGGGACAGTGGAGTCCCAGGGAAGGGAGGCAGCATCTGGGAGCAGCAGGGCAAAGGAAAGGTGGGATTGTCCTCTGGCTGCAAATCAGAGATGTGGTCTCCAGAAGTGGAACAGGAAGTTGGAGGTGTGAATCTGCTGGTCCCAGCATGGGCYTGACAGGCTTGTTCTGTGCTGCTTCCTGCGGACTTTTGAACAGAAACAATATTTATCAAATTCTGGCAAAGGTATGGGGTAACAGCCTTTTAGAATTCTTCCAAAACTGTATAAATAGAAAACTGAACTTGGCCATAGAACTGTGTGAAGTTTTTGATGAAAGGAAAAATTTCATTGCAAAGAAAATCCCCAGAAGGAAGATGAGGTGGGGAGGGTGCCAGAAGGTGTCCAGTGGCTTTGGTGTGTCCCCCTGTGCCACTGGGTGCTGGGGAGCTCCCCTGCTCTCTGGGGCCCCAGCCTGTGCTGCTCTGGTCTGCAGCTGATGGCACATGAGCTCCTCATTTGGCATTAACTAGTACAGTGTTTCTTCAAGACCTCTCCTCACAATATTTCCCTGGTATTTGTGTATCCCAGAACACAGAGCTTGCTCGTCACAGTTGCCTGGACAAATCTTCCTGGTTTTGGAGTCTTAGTTGGTGCAGGCAGGAGCTGATGGGGACTAAGCTGCACTCGCATTTTTCAAAGCACCTCCCAGATATGAATGGAATCTTGGGGTCATTTTGAAGAATGGGTTATGAACTTGGTTAGCCCAAAATAACTCATCAGCCAGCACCAGAGGCAGAGGGAGAACCCATGTTTCCCAGCTTCCAGTTGCAGTAGCATTGGTTCCCTGTTTGCTCAGCAGAGAGACAAGGACCCTGGCACAGGAAAGTCAAGAGATCTAAAAGTAGCATGTTCTTCCTACAACTTATCAGCTGTTCACAGCACATATGGCCAGAAAGGAAGCTTAAATAATTCAGTCTCACTCCTTTTTATCCCAGCTCAATTTAACCTAGTTGTCCTACAGTAAAGCTATTACCAGCGCTCACCTTCCTAAAATACTTCTAAGCTTCACTTTGCCTGCACCAAGAAACAGGATCTACTTCCTGTAGTTTGGGCTCTGTATCCATGTTTAATCATTCTTGCTGCATTTGACTCTCAGGAGAGTTTGTCTTTCAACACCCAGGTGGTCACTTTGCTACAGCCTGTTTTCTCTTTGGCACCTTTTTGGGTTTTTATTCATAGCTGATACATTTCTTTCATTACTGAATCAGAAAGAAGCACCACCAGCCAGAGCCATGGCCCTCCATTTCTGAATGATGATTTGTCTTCTTTGAGAGCTTCATTCTGAATACATTGATTTGTACTTGTAGATACCAGAGTTGATTTTGGCTATAGGGTTTGGCCCAGTTGTCTCTGACTACAAAGGACATTCAGTAGATAACAGATTATTATCTGATGAACTATTCCTGTGGTCCTATTTTAGTATTTAATTTCTCAAATACATTTGAGAATTTCAGAGAAATCAAGGCTGACTTCTCAAAAGTAGTTCAAGTAGGAAGCCTTGATAAAGGTAAACCAGCTAGCTTGTAAAAGGCAGGTGAGGGGACCTTATAATCCCCAGGCTGTCCAAACATGCTCTTTTGACTCTTTGCCAACGCATTCATTGAATTCTGCAAACCTTACTCACAGTGCAAATACTTCCATTTCTAAACCACAGATACAAGGAGGGCTGTGGGATTCTAATATCTAAGTACAACGGAATATTTTCAAGCACAACATAAATACTGATTTAAAACAAAACAAAACAAACCTTGCAAAAAACCACAATATGATGCTGATATCTTTAAGATTCATAATCAGTAATATCTACTTCTAAATAGGCCAAGTCAAAGGAGTGGGTTTTTGTCTTGCAAATAGGGTGTTTGAAAGCATATTTGGGTCTCTGATGTCCCTAGCTTTTCCCTGCAGTCAACTCCCATTCTAGTCACTGTGCATCTCCTTGGGTAAACACTGCACACTGGTCCTGTGATGTGTCCCAGTGAGGTGCTGCAGCCTGGAAGCGTGGCTTGCTTGGATGCTGATGCCTTTTTTGAACTTCTGAAGTTTTCCCAATATAAATAAACCTCGGGACTGATGGCTCACCAGGCTAATGTTCAAAACTGTAAATGCTTTGGTTGCTCCTTTTGTTAGTTTGGCTGGGAGGTAGTTTCTGAGCAAGCTGGATATTAAAGCTCAGGGCTGTTGCTTCCCAAAATCCATGCTCTGGTATCTGCCATTGCACCTCTCTTCTGGCTGGAACCCCCTCGCTCTGAATCCTGTGGTTCTGAACTCCAGACATCCATGGGGTCATGGTAGGTGCTCAGTAGCTGGTTATTGGTAGGGGCTGGTAAGAAAAACTGCAGAGTGATTGGTGATACAAAATGTTGGGAGCTGCTCTGTTAGGCAGCCTGGAGAACAAGTTCAGGGAACCCTGGGGTGTAAGGCTTGGCATGTGCCACAGTCTGTAGCCAATTCATTTGTAGCCAAGAGTTTGTAGGGAGTACAGAATCAGGCATTACCTGTAGGCACACAGTTTGTGGTCAYTGGGATGGGGCTGTGGCTGAACCTTATCCCCAGTGGGCTACAGCTGTGAGAAGCAGGTGAGCAGCATTTGCACAATGAGCCATGGAGTGCTGACCAACCACCAGAGGGAACAGAGGGCACACAGGTGCAATGCATCAACATGARGGCATAAAAGGCTGGGCTAAAGAGCAAGAAGGGCAGTTGCTTGCAGCCTTCTGWGGTGAGATCACGCTTCTCTGTGTGGGCAGATGCCTGAAGCCTTCTGATGTGGTAAGGTGTGATTTTGTATGGGGCTGCTTAAAGCTTTCTGAAATTGCATGTTGATACTCTGTATTGTGGCAATCTCGACTGTGGCATGTGCTGGGGCACTTACCCTTTACAGATTTTGGACATGTGTGTGAAATGTCCTTCTCAGAGAACCTTTCACCACTTTCCAAATTTTTTAACTTGGTCAAAATTTTYGGTTCATGGTCTGTAGAGGAGCTGTTCACTGTACTGAGTGTGGTTCCTACTGTGGGTAAGAAGAGTGTGTGYAAGGCTCAGGGGGGACACTCTCCCTGCCTGTTTACCCAAGGTGTCCTGGCTTCTTCCAGTGCTGCTCTTGCCCTTGTTCCCTACAGGAGTTCAGGTGCTTGCCTYAGGGGTTGGCCAATGTAGTGCTTTAGTGCATGAAGTGCCCAAGTGAAACTGCRGCCACCCCCATCACTCTCCAGAAGGCTGAAATGATTGTGCTGACATTGCTTTTCACACTGTACAGAGMCCTTTCCTCCCACTTGTAAGGGTTTTTACATGTGACCTGAAGAATGAGCTGACAATAGACATATGAATTGTTTACTTACCTGCCACAAACCAACCATGATCTTTTTGCAACTTGGTAACAGCAGGGCACAAACCATTTCTTGGAAGATGAATTAGTCTTCATGCACTATGTGAGTGCAGTAAAAGAATAATTATCAAGAGAGGTCAGATGTTGAGTGTCAGCAGTAGAGCATGAGAATTCTGTAACATGAAGGCTGAGGTCAGTATTGTGGGATTTCTGAGCAGAGATAGCCACAATATTTACAGAACCCCTGCAAGTGGGTACAGTTTCATCCTGCCAGGCCTCCATCTCTCTTGCTCCTGCTTGGTTTTATTTTTTTATCCAAAGTAGCCATTTAAACTAGTGCTGTTATTTTTATAAGTCCCAGTAGGGTCAGTGTGCTGGATGCTCTTGAATGTGCCTGCTGTCTCCTGGGTAGCTGCTTGTTTTGTGTGCATGGACACGTCCACCACCTGGGAGCTCTGAGTTTCAAAGAGGTTTTAGAGTTGTTGTTCCTCAGGTAGCACAATACACTTGGAAACCTGTTTCTGATAGTTGGGAATAGTTATAGTCAGGTTTCTGACTTCCAAAGTTTTTATTTYTTTTTCTATTTTAAACCCCCACTCTAATGATGTCTGTATTTCTTACAGTTTACAATTATTTGTTATGCATTTAAAGTCTTTGAGAAAGACTGCACTGCAAATTAATCTAATTAGAATACATATACTTGGTGGAATATGCAGTTTATTATAATTGTGATGTGGATTTTGGGTCTTGCAGTTGTTTGCAGAAATCTTTAATGATTCAGCTTTCTGTAGTGTGACACTTCCCAATATGATGGCTTCCTTCCATGCAAATATTTTTTAGAATGAAGTCTCATATTACACTAAATACCAAAAAAACCTACCCTTGCAAGCATGTGCATAATTTTTAGTGGCACACCTGGTATCTGAGAGAAAGATATGACCCTGCTGACCTGGGTTTCTCATGCCAAAACACTCTGTTGTACAAGATGGAATAACTCAAATGAGCATTTGATCTTATGAATTTAATAGGCAGTCATTTCCCCTGAATTTAAAGTTGGTTRGTCCATCAGGTCTTGCAGTTTAAAAAAGTAATAGTGCCTGTACACAGAACATTTCTATTGAGTGTGCTGCAGAGGACTGCCTTCTTTCAGGACAGATACTTGTAGTGATGTGCTGGTAGTCACTGTGCTGTGTTTGCATCTAATCAATGAGCTCAGGAAGCATTAAACTCACGAAATCCTCAGCTATCTTCAGGAGAACAAATTTGATCTTTGATACTCAGGGGAGAAACTTCAGGAGCATAAAGCCTTAAGTGTCTCTGCCTAGCATTTTGATTGCTACTTATACATGTTTTGTAGGTCTGGTGTTAAAAAGCCTTTCTTTAAGATATGCAATGCTTAATAAAGAGAATTTTGAATTAACTCACTGTGGTATTTTTGCATAAAGCTGCATGGCCTAGAAGCAGTGAAACAYGGATTGCACTTGTTTCTTCAGGGGATCATGTTTTAATAGCCCCTCTRTACTAGYACTACAGAAAAGAAAGTATTTGCTTTGCTGTGATGCATTCTTGCTYTAGTGGTGAGTATTTGGTGGTTTTGTGTTAAGGGTACCTTCCCTTTCAGACTCTTTTTCAGGAACAAACTTACAGGATGCTTAACTTACTTTTCACCATAGTAATTTGTTTTGGCTTTGTGTGTTCAGGCTAAAATATCCCCACTGCTAACAGTGATGGAGGCAGGTATTGATCAGGTTAATTTTGGTGTCTCCATGGCTTGGAGAATCAAAGGTGCTAACGAGTTGCTGTGTGACGCAGAGGCTTAACGAGGTTCAGGGCTTCACACCAGTTTGTCCTGCTCAGAAAAGCATCTTATTTATGGCAACAACTGCTACTGAGAAAAAAGTGGAGATTTTTAATAGGGTAAATCACCTGTTTTGCAGATTTCTGAGTTTCAGATGCCAGCTGTTAGGGGGGCAAGAGAGGGAAAGCTTGATATGGGCTGGACTTACTGGCATTGTTGTTGTATTTGTGCTGTGACACGGTGAAGGACAAACCAGAGTATCCCAAGGCATGAAGAAGAGGGGATGAGGCAAAGCAAAGAGAGAATATGTGGCATTCAGCTGGTGCACAGCCTGCTGGCCCCAGCCCTGGGGCAGGAGGGAGGCAGCCATGGCCCCAGATGCTACAGGCAGCCCAAGACCTGCAGAACTCATCACAGCTTTAGGATGTGTGGCACATTGGGTTTCAGTGCCTCAGCTTCTGGCTGTGCAGAAGGGATATCCTTGCTGTGTGARCCAAGGTGCAAAACTGCACCTGCTGCTGGGGCCAGTGGGAGCAGTGCCACTAACCTGACTGTCCTGCCAGGACCAGAGAGGGACACCATGCTCCTGGGGGGTACCAGACCCTCCTTGCCTGCTGGAGACAGTGGCTGGTGCTGTGTGGGATTTGGGGGGCAGTGGCTGGTGTGTCCCATGTCGGGCTGGGATGCTGGTGACAGGGATGGGCAGTGGGGCTGGGATGCTGGTGCAGGTGCCAGAGGTGGGCAGTGGGGCTGGGATGCTGGTGCCAGGGGTGGGCAGTGGGGCTGGGATGCTGGTGGAGGTGCCAGTGCCAGGGGTGAGCAGTAGGGCTGGGATGCTGGTGCAGGTGCCAGAGGTGGGCAGTGGGGCTGGGATGCTGGTGGAGGTGCCAGTGCCAGGGGTGAGCAGTTGGGCTGGGATGCTGGTGGAGGTGCCAGTGCCAGRGGTGGGCAGTGGGGCTGGGATGCTGGTGGAGGTGCCAGTGCCAGGGGTGGGCAGTGGGGCTGGGATGCTGGTGGAGGTGCCAGTGCCAGGGGTGAGCAGTGGGGCTGGGTGGCAGGGGCTTGCTTGGATGCCTAGCACAGCGCTGAAGGTGTGTCAGGCCTCACTCCCAGCCCCTGATGGAGGCACTCCTGCTAGCTGCCCTTTCAGTTCCTGACTCCTGGGGTGCTCTCCCTCCCCAGCCCCGGACAGGGCTCCTGCCTGGGCTTCTTGGCTACCCGCAGAAGGGTGAGAGCCGGGACCGAAGCTGCGGGCGCTSGCATCCTCAACAGGCACATGTGAGCAATGTGCCTTTAAGACTAGCAGGAGAGCAATAGTATCTCCCTCCCTCCTGTTAATTGTAGCATGTTTTCAGCCATGCTTTCCAGTCACATTCGCAGGCTGTGAGAGGGAGCAGCGCTGCCGCTCTCCAGCCGGTGCCCGCGGGCAGCGCCGTGCCCTGAGCCGGGCGGGTGATGGGGCAGCGCCCGGGGCCGCAGAGCGCTGAGCCACGAGCGGCAGCCCGGCGTGCCTGACCCTGCCGGGCTCGCACGGCGCTCCTGCTCCTCTCGTGTCCCTCACCTGCCCGGCCGTGGCCTCCGGCCGCAGGGTCAGACCTCGGGCCGCCCCACCCTGCCGGGGCTCCTGCGGGAGCTCCGAGCGGTGCTCGGCTGGAGCCTGGGGATCTGCAGTGGGTGATGCGCTGTGGTGCCTGCCTGGGGATGCTGGGGGCTGCTCTGGGAATGCCTGGCTCCCCGAGCACAAAGTGACTGCAACTAACACGAGCTTGGGACTACTTCTGGGAAGATGCCCTGCGTGTCTCCGGTCATTCCTCTCCGGCCTCAGCGCAGAATATTTGGAGTTGCTAGCTGTCTTCTGCCGAGGGGGGACAGAGGCAGAGGCCTCCAGAGGGTTAAGAGCATCTGCTTTTACGCCAAGTGTTTGAGCAGGAAATAATCTGCAGAGATACATGTGCAGCAATTCAACTGCTGCTGCTCTGCCAGGCTGCCGCCGCTGCAGTTGGGGCTGGGAGAGGAGCTGTGCTGCTCACAGAAGATGCTTTCTTGGTGTGTCCGAAGCTCCAGGCATGGCAGCAGAGCCCCGGCTGTCTGAGCTGGGGTAAATGTCTCCAGCCAAGAGGAATTATGTTGACTTGCTGGCTCTGTCGGCTCACGGAGGTAGGTGCTGCTGCCTGTGCAACATGCCGTGATCTGTTCTGGGGGATACAGTGTTCTCCTCGGTCTGGGGTATACAATTTTTAAAATTTTTCCATGGGAACAGGGCTTAATTTGTAATCTGTARTGTCAGACAGAAAATACGTGTGTGATTTCTTTGTGTGCAGCAGGGAGGAGAGGGCAAAGGATGCCTGAATGATACCTTTTTTGATTGGCAATAAAGTTGTTGCACTTAATTGGAACAAACTACCCTCTGTCTCCGTAAAATGCACCTGGGAGCTTTTACTTCTTCCTTCTATATGACCTTTCCGTGAGGTTGGCTGYAGTATGCTGGGTTATGCTCTGGTTCAGAAACTGGGACACAGTGCACTCTACAGGTCCCTTCATTCTGCTCCTGTGGACGTGGGGAGGACAGAGGGCACCCTCACAGAGAGGCAATTTGCGGCTGACAGGGAGCTGGTGTTTTTTTGAGGAGTGAAATTACACTAAGTGGAAGAAAAAAGGTGATGATCTTCCCTGAGGAAGGGGGAATGTTGAGGTCCTTAAGGGTTGATCTTGATGTTCGGAAGTAGAGAAGGAAATTTGGTTTAGAAGCAGCAGTGTATGAGTCTGGGATTTGTGTTTACTTTCCCAGCCCTGTGGAGAGGAGTTTTGTTCAACTCTAACTACTTTACCACCCAGAATCTTTGCTTGAGGATTTTTTGCACCAATACCTGGGAGAAAAAAAATCTGTCAGTGCCATCAAATTTACTTAGGCTTGTTTTGAAAGTTGTCTTCTTGAGAAATCCCTAACAAAATCAACAGCAGCTAATACTGTTACCTTCTCACCATCAGGGCATGCTCTTTCTGGTTTGTCTGGAGACCTCCAGTGGGAGTTTTATTCTGTAAAGATTSAGCTGAAAGGAAGGTTTCCAGTTTTCTGGAAAAGCAGAGTGCTGGGCACTGGATACCTCMGATTTTGTTGGCCTGGTTGACCCACATATGTAGGTTTGTTTGTTGGCTCCTGAGTGCAGACCCTGCCAAGGAAGCCTGGCTGTGCAGAAGAGGAAGGTGCTGCCTGGATTACACACCTGCGTCACATGGAGAGTGGTTTGTGTTTGCTCCTGGCCTTGCAGAGCTATTGATACAGCACAGCCAACAGTGCCATTGCTGTGTAACAGTTTCAGAAGTGTTTCTGTGGCACCCTGGCAGAACAAATGTGTCATTCATGACTGCACTCTTCAGGAGAAAGAGCAGCACTGTCATCTGCACTGTGAATCTCTTTAGTCACTTTTGTTTTCTTTGCTCAGGTAGCAACACGTTCTTAACTGGAATGTGTGGCTACCTGAGCATTTTTGTCAGAGCATTTGTAATTGCCTCCTCATTTTCCCCAGGGCTGCTGTGCTGTGTTTGACTCAGCACTGACATATCTCATAGGGAAGTCTGGAGGAGAATGTCTTTTCTTCTTCCCCCCACCCTGTAATTTGGCCCCAAATGCAGTCAAGAACATGTTTCCTTCTCTTTTTGCTAGAACAGGACACTTGTGTGTCCTCCTCTGGGATCCTGTAGAGAAAACCTCTCTCCTCTGCAAGCCCTCTGTGTTGGAGGTGCAGGATCAGGTGGATTTGTTGTTGTGCATGAATCAAGAAGCCACAATCCCTGCCAGGGATGGAGGCTGTGAGGATACCTGGGAAGCAGCTGCTCTCTCTGTCCTGAGAAAGAGGATCCCTTCTTGCCCACACASTAGGTGATATCCAGTGCTCCATAGCAACTCTCATTTCTCCCACAAAGAGGAGGAGAATCTCCTGACTTCACTTGGAGTGGTGAAAACACAAATGTACGAACATTCAGTGGAGTCTCACCAGTGTGGAATTGGTATAAGGTCATCTGAATGTCTTCTGTCTAAAACAGCGCTTATAAAAGGTGGTGGGCATTAAGTAACACCATTGTCTGTGCAGGAAACATTAGAAAAGAATATGTATTAGTCATCCCATTTACTGCTGTTTGCACACAGACAGAATGGTGATTAGAACTGGCTGAATCAAAGCAAAATGGTTCTTAAACAAGATTTCAAAATTGGATTGGGCACTTGCTGGCCAGCAATTATTTTGGTCATCTTTGTGCCTCTATTCCAGCAAGTGTCTTTTTCTAAAGGTCCTTCTACAAGAACAGCAAAGTGTTGGGGTGTATTCCCATGTGTTGTGTTCTGAAGAAGTGGATGGGAATGTCCTTCTTACAGCCTTACTTGTATCTGTTCAGAGAATCAAACCAGTGTATTTGAACCACTGATTATTTCTGAGCAGCCTGTCTGGTCAGCACTAAAGTTCTGCATTAAACTCTAACTATGTGGAAGCTGACAGCTATTTGTAAGAGTTAATGATGGTAATTTAAAAAAATCTATGGAATGGGAACTGGCCGGCATTTTGTGTCACACACGCTGTACTGGTCACTTGCTCTCCCTGGCAGTCACATTCTGCCCACCCTGGAGACTGAGGGCAGGGACTCCCCCTGTGCCCCTCTGCAACAAGGGCCTACATTTGATGTTCTTATGGGCCCGCTGCTGACCTGGCAGCAGAGATGCTGGGATCTCTGCAGGTTTGCCCTTTTGGAGACAATGCCTGCCCTTATCCATTCGGTGCTGTGCCTGCCCAGCCATGCTGGAATAGCTGGTGAGTCATGTGCTGCTCATCAGTCACAGGTGCTCAGGAGATGGGTAACAGGCAGGCCAAAGAAATAACTATTTGCTAGGGACTCATTCCCTGGTTTCTGTAGGGATTTAAACAAGGGCCTGTCTTTGGGTACCTGCACTCTTTCAGCAACCATTGCATTTTTATGGTTTGTATGCTGCTYGTAAACCAGCTACAGGTGAGTAAAGCCTGTGGTCCAGAAACTGTTGAGTTGGAGATAAAACTGTTCCTTTCTGAGGGTGCCTGGAGTGTCTTTAGGAGACTGCATTTGAAATCTATCTGGCTTTGTACCACGTATGAAATGCATTCACGGTAGGTGGTGGCATCAGTCTCCTCTTAGTGAATGCAGATATTTATATTATGCAAAAGGTTTTCTCACTTTGCTAGATTCAGATGATGACTGGAGATCATTCTTGTTAGATAAAAAACTGAGTCTGACTTTAGAGGTGAATTCAAAGAGCAATTTCTATTTAATATATATAGCAACAAATAGGAACAAAGCTGCTTAAGGAGTACTTTAATGATGAATCATTATATTGCTCTCACCAGTCTGAAAGGCAATAAAAGTAAAAATGGAGTGCTAGGATGTAGCTGCTTAGAAAATGTACAGAAAGGGATCTGTATTGTTGAGTGGGTTTTACAACACATCAAAGAAATGTTTTGAGGTGCAAAATTATCAAGTGTCTTTCCACCCCAAAGATGAGGCAGCTGCTATCTATTGTTTATTGTTCCAGAAGGTCATTTTCTTTGGTTGTGACTAACCAAATTTAATAATTTATTGCTTTTAAAAAAAATGCTGACTGGTTCCCCCCACCCCCGGATCAGGACAGATGCTGTCATAATGCTCCTTCAACGCTGTAATTTTTATTACCAATCCTAATTAAATGCTGTAACTTCTGAAAATCAGATTAATTTGAACCATCAGCCCAGTGTAAATGCTGCTATCATCAGAGATCATAAAATGTTCAAGGCACCATAATTCTACTACATAGCTGCAGTGGCAAGTGTCCAAGGATCTGGCTACCTTTGTTCAGCTGACATGGGCTGAAATGTGAGCGCTTCTGAGCAGTGCAGCATGAATAGGAACGATACATTCCTCAGCTGGTGAATTGCACATTCTAGCCATAAGTCAACAAACATTAGAGAAATGGCATCACCCCCCCATCACTGTGATGCTCCTCCTGTGCTATAAATATTGTATGAATTCTGCACAATCAATAAAGGGGAAAATAGAGGTGGGAGGTGGTTGCACAGCAAAGCTGCACTTTAGTGGTGAGCCAGGACATGATACAGAGCAGCCCCACTGCCAAGCAAGGTTTTTCCATCCTTGGGCCACAGTCCATGAATTCAAGTTGCACAGTGACTACTTCAGCTAATTTGCCCTACAGCCAGGACACACTCTGATCATCACGTTGGTCTTCTGGACAGCAGGACATGTTCTGGTTCCTTTATGACCAATTGGTTCCTTTATTACCGATTTCTGTATTTTGATTTTTTTCCTCYGCAGATATTAGATAACAAGTAATAAATTCTGATTCCAACTCAAGCAGTGGCAAAATTGTTCTCTCTACTCTGTYCCAGCTTTATTTGTTAGGTGTGACAGTGTGGAAGATCTCACTGGTCATTACAGATATAATTACCTGGCTCTGACAGAGAGGAGGGCATTAATCTGACACTGCAAGCATTGGTGTTGGAACTTCATGTTTAGATTTTCTTTGTAGCAGAGAAAAAAGCCCTCTGAGGGAACCACTACCCTGTCTACAGCAAGATGAGATGAATTGCAGGGCTGGAAATGCCCAGTCCTCTCCAGTCCCATGGATGGAGCCTGCATGGCTGGCTCAGGGCTGGGTTTGGGGGTGATGCAGCAGCACTGGGTGAGATGAACTCCCCACGACAGCAGCTGCTCTCAGGCCACRTTCAGCAAACCACCAGCCCCACCTGGGGTGCTCCAGGCTCCTTGGAAGGGTTTGGTGGAGGATCTGACCCTGCAGGTTGAACCCTGCCTTGCTGAATTGAGTGCCTTTGTGAGTCCCTGTGAGGGACTGGGCTGTGGAGCGTGTGCTGCTCTTTGCTCCTGAGCATCCCAAGAGCAGGTCCTGTTCCTTTTCTGCTCTCTGGGACCTGATATTGCTACTTGATTCCACAAACCATCTTTTTGATTGGCACTGCTGGTCATGCCTCCTGTTCAAGAGCAGTTTTAGCTACCAGACTTGTATGTTCCAGGCTGATGGTGAAACCAAAGTGGTAAATCTGTGTCAGTTACAGACTGATAATACATGTTTGTGTCAGTGGGTGTTGTGGATCTTCTGCTCCTGCCCACTTCCCAACACCTTGATTGTGTGCAGGCAGTTACTGCTGCAGAGAGAAGACCAGCAGAGTGGGATTTGTGCCATAAAGAATTTTATGTTTGAGATTTACCCAGCAGGCTTGTTTCAGCCAAAATGTGGAATTTTGAGTGTGCTTTCATGCCAAGAGTTGCAGCATTTGACCACAGTTTTTCTTTTTGTGACATTCAGGAAGCTCTAGGCAGATGTGATTTTAGAACAGCTATTGCTTGCAAAGGGAAAAAATAAAGTGCAGAAGCATATTAATTATCTAGACTTTAATATATATATATAGTGGTTTGCACACAGTTACTGTGGACATTGTTATTTGGAAGACTGTAATATTAATGTTCCTAATGGGGGCTATCGTGCATCTACTGAAGCTCTTACAGTTATGGATTAAATTTAATATATGCTCCCTCTGCAAAAGCCTKATTTTTATATTTTATGGTACCCAGTGCTACGTACTCGGCTTACAACAATAAAATAGCTGAATGCTGGAATAAATGTACCAAACAGCTCTCTTGTCTTGATAACTTAACTGCTTTTAAATGTTAATCATCTCATTCTCTATTTTCTAAACCTGTGTGCAAATATAAAACCTCATGTAAGTAAGTAGTTCTGAGCATTGTAGTGTGAATATGGCAAATATTCCCTGGTAGTCCTCAGGTCTGCAATTATTGCACAATCCTTGGGATCATCCTGGTGACACAGGCTATAGGAAATTTCACCCAGCAACTTCTCCCTGCCTTTCAGAAGAATATTCAGGCTTATTTAAAGAGTACAGATAACTGGTTCTCAAAGGTATCCTCAGGGTGGTTGTTTTGGTGAGTAATTATTTCTGGAGATTTATAAAATAATAAATCCAATCTGTTTATTTTCTTGTTCCATAAGTTGAATCATCTTAGTCCTTTGTTTGCTTAATTAAGGAGCCTGCTGGTAATGCAAATCATTTCCCATGATGTGGACAAATCATTCTTCAGCCTTCTTTTTGCTGAAGAGATCATATAATTAAAACCCTTTCCATGCAATCTGTTTTCAGGCACTTAAATTCCATGCATTTCTCTGTGGTTTTCAGCATCTTTTTGAGCTGTGGACATTAGAGGTGGCTTCTCTGGGACAGCAGAATCCCAGATTTTACTAATATTCTCACTAGCACCATACACAGAAACATGACATTTCTAACCTTGCCTCTCTTCAAACATYTAAAAGTGTCATTAGATCTCGTAGCTCCAGCATGGCCCTGGGACCCTGTGCTCCATTTTTCTGCTCTGACTCCCATATATATTTTCAATTCTCCACCTTTCGATGTAACAATTCCCCCTTCTGTAAGTGGGGTAGATTCTTCCCCACTGCATTCTTTGATCCTAGACAAGTAGACTTGTGTTTTTCTCTGTTACAGTGTCTGATCTCTGATAGGGCTGGGCACGTGGAGAGGACTGAGTTGTTTGACTCTGCTTGTCTAAGTTTGGCAATATTTATCACTTAAGCCAGTTCTGACTTGCATTGGGCTGTGAGAGTTGTCTCTGTAGGCCCAGTTAAAAGCACTTCCATTCACTGATGGTTCCTCATTAAAATTACATCTCGTCAATTATCTGTGATCTTTAAAATSTGCTGTAGTAATTTCAGGTAATGATATTCTTACAGTCAGTGTGTGATGTGTCACTGAGCTGTTTGCAAAAAACAAGTTTGCAGTGCTGGCACAGCTGCTAGCCCCTCTCCCCCATCCCCCCCTTTATTAAGTAGATGAAAAAATGTCAGGATTGTTCCAAAGGCTGCTGGAGGTTCCCATCACACGCAGGCTCAGGAGGCCCTACAGTCACAATGATTTCTGCTGCTTTCAGGTTCAGCTTCCTGGTGGCCACTGGGTGATGGTTTCCAGGAGAGACTGAGCAGGTTGCTGTTGAGGTATTCATAAAATCCATGACGGAGGTAAAGCAAATTACAAAATTGGTTTTTGAGCACTCTTGTTTTGCCATACTTTTCATTGGTTCTGAGGCTTCTGCTGSTGTTTAAATACATTTTGGTTTTGTTTGTTCCTTAGAAGTTTAGTCCTCTAGCAAGTGCTCTGTGATGCTGCTCTGGGTCTCATGTCCAGGTCACCACTTACAAATGCTGCACTTATATTTGTGGCCCATCCAAAATGCTCCTGTCCAGCTCCTTGCCTCATCTGTGTCTTTTCCTTAGCTTGATCATCTTTTTCCCATGTTCTGCCCTTGAGGTTCTTCCCTTCTAGCAGGAATAGAGAGTAAAATTTTTCCTCTTCCAATCACTGGAGTGTTGTTTTCTATTTCCTATCCCCTCAGTGCTCACCCTGGTATTTATTATTTATTTAGCACCCCTTGACCTCATCTCTGAGACTCTATGATTCCACCTTGATTACTTCTTCCTCTCTCTTTTTGCCTTCATTTTTTTCACAGTTTTTTTCTTGAGCAGTCCATTTGTTTCCTTGACACTAACAATTACTGACAGCCTGGTATCCTGTSTCCAACAGTGGCAAATAGCAGATGCTTAGAGAATAATGTAAAAAGCAGGGTGAGAATATAATCCTAATATATCCTGGCACAGTGATCGACGTCACGTCTGCCTGACTGTTGGGAATGTGTTTAAGCACAGCCCAGTGGGGGCTGTGCCTAACACCATGTGGGTGAGGAAAGAGCAATTTTACAAGATGGCAAATTTTCTTGAGTAACTGCCTCTTTCCAAAAGTGCTGGCCTTTCCTCGTGCCACTGCTTTGCTTAGCTTAGCACAAACTCTTGTTTCTGAGCCAGTGCYGAGGTTTATTCACAGGACTCCTTGTACCTGATGGAGTAGGAGCTTGTGTTCTCTCCCTTCTGCCTCCTTGAGACGGTTGCACTGTGGCAAGATGAAGGGAAAAGTCCTTGTGTTTGGTTATGAGCCCTCATGTGATTGTGCTGCTTGACAGATTCCTGTGGTGTTCAAGCCGATTGCAATAAAATCTGGTAAGTGTGATGCTGAAAATCTGTGAAAATCATGGCCACACAGGGAAGGGAGAGACATAAAGGAGTRTAAGTTATGTGGAATATTTGGGGGTCTTTTCTCTCTGTATCTTCATGGTTGCTTTGGGGTTCTTTCTTTATTTACTGGTTGTTTTCTCCAGTATTCCTTCAAATCTGAAACAAGGTCTGAACTGTGTGAAGGAGGTAGAAAAATGCATTTCAATTTTACAAATGCTAGGTTTGAAGTTGCATTTAAAAATACCTCTGTTAGTATGTAGAATGTATCATCCAGGGTAYTGAGCAGCTAAATAAGATGAGGGATGCTGCAGGAGTTAGACCTTTAGTTCTTAGTCCTTCATCTGATGCTTCCTCTGTTGCCATCACTGCTCCACACCACTTAAACTTATGAAGAAGGTAAAGAAAGACCAGCCTCTGTTTTAAAACATCTCTCTTGCTGTGTATGTATTACTATCTTCTAAAGCCTTAAACTCCAAGTTTTTTACCATGTGATATTGTACACTTTTAATCAAACAACACATCCATAATCTTCTATCATTTAATTTTGGAAACTTTCTCCATGGCTTYAGGTCAAATGCAGTGTTCTCTTGGGGGTCAGTGTCTGTCAGCACAGAAAGTCCAAAATTCTCAGCAATCAGGGTTCCAGCATCCAGCACCATARTTTGATTTATCATCACCTGATGGCCAGGTGGACTGATAGGATTGTTTTCAGAGGCTTATTTTCTTTTCTGGTTATTACTTTGTATGTTATCCACAGAATTTTTGGAGTCCTTGGAACTTCTTTAGGATAACATGTGAAGGGCCAAAGGGAAGTTGACATGACTGGTCATCAGCACCCAGATTTTCACTGTTTGATCTCACCAGTAAGGAAAAGGGTCCTTCTGTGCATGGAGGTGGGGCCACAAGTCCCCACAGCTCTAACTGCTCCCATGCTTGCCGTGTGATTCTTGACTAAGACTGGGCTCTGTTCTTCCTGTCTGATTTCTCCCCTCTCCTTGCAGAGGCAGAGGAGTCCTCTAGCGTGCCAAGTGATGCCTGCAGTGGCTGCAGAGGATGTTCAGAACAGGGTGAGGCACACAATGTGCCTTTCCCAGATGGAGCTTTCCAACTTTGTGCAAAGTTGTGCRTGCCAGAGCTCAGGAGTGTGCACATATGCAAATTATCTCGTTAGGAATTCAGGGCAGAAAGGCACAGAGCTCCTYTGCTGCCACAGGGAGCTGTATCCAGAGTCTCAGGGTGGAAATATGCCTYCTGATACATGTTTTAGTTCTGTATAAATCATCTGTAAGTGTGGCTCACTCTATTCATTTAGCTGGTGACACTGTTATTTAGGAGTGATACGAAACAGTCACAAAGTAATAAGGACTGCCTGAGAAGAAAATATGTGCTAAAGCTCTTAGGTGTAATGCTAATTTAAATAAAACATGGGCTGTGTTGGGRATGAAGAATATTTCTTCTAGAAATCCTAATAATATTTAAGCCATGGATGCTTAAAAGTTGGTTGGTGTTTTTTTTTTTTCCAAAATGAAGATGCCATGATTATTTAAGAACATTTTAGACTCCTTTTTAGGTTGAGTGGATTCATTTTGTTCTTAAAAGAATATTTTATTGGTATCTTAGCAGTAGGGACACCTGTGCTCATCTAATGTATGCAAATGCAGCCCAGCAGCCTTTACCCCTAAACACGATGGAAAGCAYAGAGAAGCACTGCTCATCACACTGCCAAGCCTCAGACCATGCTTCAGGTTAGGCTGATATTACTTTAATGATTGTTAATACAGAGAAAAAGAATGCGAGTCTTTGTAAAAGCTGAATAAAAAGAAATGTTGCAAAAAGAAACCTCCAAATTCTACATTAAGCCAAATTATAAATATGCTAAGGGTAATAGACATTTYACCTAGGAGGTGTTTATTGCCCCCACTCTTTCATTCTTTCTCTGGATTTATTCACTGTGGGGGCAAGCTGTAAAATCCTTTGCTGAATTGATAACCTTGTGYTGCTTGCAAACAAAATTTGGTTAAATCGGAGTTATTGCTGCTATCTCACAGTGCAGATGCTTTCTAGTTTGTGGTGTAAAAATTAGAACAAACAAGTCTTACTGTCTTGAAGTACTCATTTATAAATATTAAAAGGGGTGCATTTTTTAATGTGAGATTCTTGGAATTTGGGTTGGAGCATGGTTATGATAAGAGGTTGTTATGCTGACAGTTGAGGATCGCTCCTGGTGCAGGAAGCTCCCTGAGCMGCTGCAGTGAGAGCTGCAGGCTGTGCCCTGGGTGGGAGAGATGGCCAGAGCCCCAGACAAGGGGCTGGAACCAGCACTGACCCTTCACTGACACAGGACACCTCTGCTGCTGGCTGGGGGTGGCCAGGCACTCTGAGACCCTGCAGGAGCTGGTGAGCAGCAGCAAGACCCCAGACTGWGTGTCACCTTGGGATGGGTGCTCAGTGTGAGGGCAGAAAAGCCCAGAGTTTGCTTTGCTGGGCTCCCTCCCTGGAGGCACCAGTKCCAGCTGTTACCATATTCTGCACCATGATTAAGTGATTTAAATGGTCCCAGGTATTTGGGGCTCTTTTATGGGACACCTGGGGTCGAGCCAGTGAGGGAAACCTGTCTGTGTGTGTGGGGTGTGCAGGGAGACAAGCAGGGACCTGGTGGGTGTCTGGAGGGCCTTTGGTCCCACCAGTGACAGTTTGGGCTGGTGCCACTGTGACCCCAGGAGTGGCATCTGAAGGGTCAGACAGACCCTGGTTTCATCAGGCCATGGGAGTGCTTGATGATGTCCTCAGCCTGAGGAACAGTATTCTTTTTCAAAGTGAGATGAAATTTTTTAGTCTGTGGTGAGCCCTGAAAATAATAGGTGCMATTAACTGGAGATTTAAACTTTGTCCCTGTCTGCTGCTGGCTGCAGATTTTATATAGTTCTCTTTTTATTTCTCCAATTTGTGTTGTATGGTTTGTGTTGCTTTAGCCTGTCAAAGTAGGCTGGAGAGACTTGGACTTCCAAGTAATTTCTGAAGAGCTGCAATGGATAAGGTAGGGCTTCCCCCGGCTCTTTCATCGGTGTCAGGGCAAATATTATGGCTGCCTGCAGCACCTGAGTGACATCTCCTGTGGGTTGAGAAACAGAAGGTGTGAATACTGTGTTAATGATGCTAATTTGGGAGAAGAGGTAGCCAGGAGGGCACATTGTCTCCCTCCTGCTGAAACAGTAAGCGCTGTGTGCTTACAGGGGTCTCTTCTGTTGTGGTTTGGGCTGCTTGGGCTCACGTGTCTCTATCTGTCCTCACAGCTCAGAAATCATGGTTTTAAAATTCACAGTTTTTAAAAATGTTTATCTTAGTAGGAGAAGATGACTTACAGTGATTGTTTTATTGTTCTGCAATGTAAGCTCTTCAGTAAATGCATATGATCACAGAACCACAGAATTCTCCAGGTCAGAAAAGACCTCCAAGACCATCAAGTCCAATCTTTGAATGATCACCACCTTGTCAACTAGACCATGGAACTAAGTGCCAAGTCCAGTCATTTCCTGAACACCTTCAGGAATGATGACTCCACCTCCTCCCTGGGCAGCCCCTTCCACAGCCCCTTCTGTGGAGAAATTCCTCCTGATGTCCAACCTGAACATCCCCTGATGCAGCTTGAGGCCACTTCCTCTTGTCCTGTTGCTGATTGCCTGGGAGAAGAGGCCAACCTTCACCTGGCTGCAACTTCCAGGGAGTGGTAGAGAGTGAGAAGGTCACCCTGAGCCTCCTTTTGTCCAGGCCAACCCAGCTCCCCCAGCTGCTTCTCCTCAGACTTGTGTTCCAGACCCTTCCCCAGCTCTGTTCCCTTCTCTGGWCACACTCCAGCCCCTCAGTGTCTTTCTTGTTGTGAGGGGCCCAGAGCTGGACACAGGATTTGAGGAGTGGCCTCAGCAGTGCCCAGGCAGGGGACAGTCACTGTCCTGGTCCTGCTGGCCCCACCATGGCTGGGACAGGCCAGGTGCCATTGGCCTCTTGCCCACCTGGGACCACCTGGCTCCTGTTGAGCAGCACCCCCAGGGCCTTTCCCWCCAGGCCCTTTCCAGCCCCTCTGCCCCAGCCTGGAGCTGCAGGGGTTGCTGTGACCCRGGGCARGACCTGGCTGACCCTCAGCCCACGGAGCCAGCCTGGCCAGATCCCTCTGCAGAGCCTTCCTGCCCTGCAGCACAGCACTCCCACCAAACTGGGGTCACCTGGCTGAGGGTGCCCCCGATGGCCTCGTTCAGGTCACCCTGGAGTTGTCCCCAGTGCTGAGCCACAAGTGACCCAGCTGAAGGATGGGTGTGTGCAGCAGGGGGAGAGGCAATTTTGCTGTTCTCCCAAGGCAATGAAAAGGTGCCAGGACACAGATAAGCAGACTGAGAGAATTCCTATTTTTTTCATGAGTGGAATCATACATTTTGGATTTCTTTTCTAACCAGATATTTTTAAACCTATCCAAACTTCAGGGTGTTGTTTCTACAGTGGGCTGCTTAACATTGCCACTCTTCCTGAGGGTACAAGGTGTTTAACTCCCTAGGTTTTATTAAATTTCCAAATACAAATCTCTACAGGTATTTTCACTTTTTTAAAATATCACCATTTTYACAAAATATTAGAAAAGCTCATATTTCACTAATCAATACAAATTTCAGCATTGACATCTAACTGATGTAGTGGCTTGCAGAGCAATGTAAAATGACTGCATTAATCTCACAGGGTGTTTACTGCTTCCACAGTACTGACATTTTATAGGGAAAAAGAGACCTGTGTCCCATGCTCTGCAGCCAAGCTCGTTATTCTGGTGGCAGGTCTTGGGGAGTCTCTGCATTTCCTTCAGCTCTGCTGCCTGTTGGATGCCACTTGGGCAMGTGTTTTTCTGATTGAAATTTCCTAACCAGTGAGGTCCATCACAAGCATCCCTTGGCTGGTAGCATGGGCACACATAAACTGGCATGATGGAAAACTGAACCTGTTTCACATTTCTGGATTTCACTTTCCTGAGCTCCCCCTGACAAGGATGAAGCCAAAAGAAATGACATCACCTGCCTGTAAGACAAGGAAATCTTTAAACTTYTGTGGAATGCTTTATGGATCTCTTTTTAAAACTTTACAAGCTTGTAGCTTTAATGCTCTGTCATTTGACTATCAGCTGTGGTTGAAGGAAGAACTAACTCCAGATCCTAAATGAAAGACTCTCAGTGCATCTGTCATAAACAAGTAAAGAAACAACCCCCWATCTCTTCTTAGTCTCTAAGAAGTGTTGCTCTACAGCTGCATTGCTATTTTATTGTATATTCTATGTCCTGGGCTATTCCAGAAGATAATTTTGATCAGGAAATGACTACCAGCCACATCACTGCCCCAAGCAATGATGAATTCACAACCCTTTATAGAGTTTGTAAGTGAGTTTTCCATGTCGTCTGACATTGATGCAGAGCACTGCATCTCCCAGAGATGAGGAAAAAGCTCACTGGAAACACTTTGTGAATAATAATTATAGAGCTATATTCACCTCTGATTTCTTTTTGAGATCTCTGTGAGAAAAGTGGATACTGAGATAGAATTTTCTCTTTCGCTCTGTGTTGCTCAGGGACTTTTTTTGCTTCTGGCTGATTGAGGAAAAATGAGAAAATGCTGAAATTGAACACTAGACTTCCTAATAGTATGAAAAGCATCCTAAGGGGCTTGGATGTATGTCATAATGGCAGTAGTTTCTTGGGTGATTGGTAGCTAAGAGGTCAAGCTTGAAAATCTTGATATGATTTTCTAAGATAGTTCAGTTTTGTCAGGCTGACAGATTTTTGATCGGAGATGAAATACAGGAAATGAGGGGTTTATTTTGTAAAGATGATAGGAACAGGTAGCTCTTTTTGTACAACAGACCCCGTTATCCTTTTCTTGTTTTGCTCAAATGTGGACGCTGACTCTGGAAAAGATGAAGATCCAAGGACAAAATATTGCCTGGAGCAATCGATGTCATCTTTTATAATAGCTGTGCTGCACTGCTGTATAAAAATGCTTTGCAATGGCAGTGTTGGGGCACGTGTAACTCTGGAAATGCATTCAGCTTTTAGTGTCTTCTAAGGCAAAATTGCCTGTTAACAATTACTTCACTATCAGGAAAGCTTCTGAGAGTACCCTGTGTTTACAGATTCAGTAATCTGTTTTCTGGAGTTTGGGGCAGTTGCTGCTCAGGGTAGAGTTCTGCGGAGGCAAAGAGTTGACTTTTGGGATGGTGTGGTTCATTTCTGTGTAATCTCTGAGGCCTGACATAGAATATAACAACTCTAGATTAAACATTTTCCCAAGTTAGTGACTTTTATGTGGACGGTGATTGCAAGCAAACAGGGAAGGATATTAAAAAGAGGTTTTATAAACATATTGCAAATAAAAACGACATAATATTTACATAGCAGCTACATCCTGTTAAATGCCTTTGAATATCATGTAACAGCATCTCTCCAAATACCATTTACTGTTTCACTGTAACTGCAGCGGTTGAGGTGGACTCTGACTCTCAAACTGCYGGAAAGTTCCTTGAGTCAAGACACTGGGTCTTTCAGAATAAATATTTTACTGCTCAGGTTTACCCTGAGTGCTAATCAACAGCACTGAATAAATGTGTGAAATCCCAGAGGCTGTGTGCAGTATCCTACCCAGGAAAGGTCCCTGGCAGCTGTGAAATCTCTGCTGGCAATCAGCAAGGGGTTGCATCCTCAGGAACCACAGTCTCCCACACTTTCTGTGAAGAGGAGGAAGGAAAGAGAGATGCTGACCCTCAGTGCAGGAACTTCTCAAGCTTGCAGCTGARTACCTGCCAGAACTGAATGGAGGAAAATCTCCTTTGTCTCAAATTTACCGAAAGTGTCCCTCAAAACAGCTTTAGCCCACACTGCCCCTCATTCAAAAGAAAGATAACTTTGTTTTCTGTCTTCTTGTTGAACTCAGTGAAAACACAAAAATGCTGCCAGAATGCGAGTGGGTATCATGTTCTGAATGTGCAATAGTCTTTTTTTCCTGAGAGGCTTTATTTTATGATTTAATTATTGTATGACAAGGGTTTGTTTGAAGAAGAAGAAGAAGGCAGCAATTTAATTGGATTTTCTATTTTACAGGCAGGATCTAAAGAATTACTGGAAGGTGTTTCTCATAATGTTTACAACTCTCCTTTTATAACACGTGTTTACATGCATTTCATGGCTAACACAGATGTACATAGAGAAATAGTACATATTTATTGGCTAAGCCTATAGTTTAAGGCAAATAAGCAGCCTTGCCTTTAGTAGAATATTTTCCTGCATTTCTGWTTTTAAATAGTGTGGATAATGGTGTCTTTGCTATCCAAAGAGTGTATGGTTATGACTCATGGTGTCATAAATACTACGGCTATTACAGTGAGCATCCAAGTGAAATTACACAAAATTATATATTTGCCAGGGTTCTTTTCTCTAACGGCCAAACTTCAAAATAGAAAGCTTTATTATTCATTTTGATGCGTCTGAACTACTGAATGTTCTTGCTGGCCCACTAGACAGTTTAATAGGGCTCCTGAACATCATCAATAATTCATGCATCTCTTAAACAGGGATGGTGGTACTTGTTGTTCAGCTATAATCTGAGTGTATKAAATTGTGAGCTGCTAGAGGATGGTCCAGGGGCCTGATCAGTGCTGGGCCTAGGCCTTACAGGTGTGCAAAGTTCTTTGGATCCTGTGGATTTAAACTCCCAAACAGGGAGCTCTCCTCTTTGCCCTCCCCACAACTGTTGCTTTTCCTGAAAGGGAGGCAGCTGTTGGCCAAGGATGTGGTTAATGTCCTTCAGTGCAGTTTGGATGATGTAAATAATGTAAACAATCCCCTGAATATGACTCCCGTGCTGGCTGGACCAAAGAGAGGGCAATRTGGTCCAGGTGGAGGGGTGGGGAGGAAGCCCCTGGGGGCTGGGGTCCATGAAGGTTCAGGTGGTATTAGAAAAAGTGAAAGTGAAACTGGAATGGATTGTTCCAGTTCAAGACAGAACTGAAAATCCAATKATTTTTGTAGGATGTGTTAGTTGGTATTTATGAAGAAAACTAATGGGATGTGATTTTTTTTAAAGTATGTCTTTGACTTCATTGTTTTTTTTCTTATATGTCTCACACGCTGTGACATCCCTTGTTGTGYTAAATACCATACCCAGAGAGGAGCTTTTACAATCAAAGAGAATGAGAAAGGCCAAGGGTGAGGACAAGCAAGGCTGTCCCAGGGGCCTGTCATCTTGCCATGCCTCAGGGAGGTCTGCTGGTACCATTGGCTGTCTTTGWTCTCCTTTTGCCCCTGCAGAACTGAGGCATGCACAGCACTGAGACACACAACATGCCTGGGGTGAGCACCTAGGCAGAGCTGAGAAATCACYGAGTTCTCTGTGTAGCAATCCAGGCTTTTTCTGCAAGAACCTTCCTTCTGCAGACCTGTCACACTTGAGCCATGCTCATGTCTCAACAGGAGTCGAGTAAGAAGTTACAAAGAGCTCAGAAATTAAGGGTGTATTTTCTTGTGCAGATATTTCTTAGAAACTGTTGGCAGTGTTATTTTCGAATAAGAATTTGTTGCACAAGGAGGAGTAACTTGTCAGACAAGTGCAAGAAAACAGTACATATAACCATTCAAGTGAAAGTTGTACTGTAGGTGGAATGAGTCTAAAGACAAGACCTTCTTCTTCCCTTTTTGAACTTTTTGTCCTTTATCAGGCTTCTAAGAAAAATCTCATGCTGATTTGTTGAGTTCTGCGTTGCTATCTGGACAAGAGTCAAAGTGTGCCCTCTTTGCTCAGGGTGGAGAAGACTGTGAAGAACTCCATGGCAATGCAGCTTTCAGGAGTGAAGCTACAAAGCCCAGGCAAACATGATCTGTGCTGGTTTGAAAATAGCTTTTTTGCAGGTGACTTAGGGGCTGGTAATGCAGCACAGGGTTGTGCTCTGTCAGTGTGATGCCTGTGTTGAGCTGGGGAGCAGGAGGAGGCTGCTCAGCTCTGTCCCAGCCTGACATTGCTTAAGGCTGGGGGAAATGCAATTTTACTGCGTGCTGGCTCAGTGTGCCTGATGCCTTATACATAGGGTTTCTAGCAAAAATGGGCTAGAGCTCCCATTTTTCTATCCAGACTGCAATGAGGTTAATCCCAACAACATACAGCTCTTCCTGGAAATAGTTTTTAGGTGGTGGAGGTGTTTGAAAAGAAAGATAATGCTTCTTCACTTGCTTTTGGCCATAATGGAAGCATTAGAGCTCAGCATTTCTCTCTTAACTGCTGCCTTTCAGTGAACCTTTTCCTCTGTTGGGGTGAAGTGTTTGGGTCAAATGAAAATTCTGGTTCTGTGGTGAACTAGCAGATGATGGCAGTGATTATCAGTCATCTTGCACCTCTGCCTTGGAGTGATGGCTGGTGGAAAAGGGCTGGTGGTTCCACACAAGGGTTGTGGAGCTTGTTCATCTGGGACACACAGCCTGAGCAAAGCCAGTTTCTCARCAGGCTGCCAGCAGGGCACCTGAGATCACAGCTCTTGAACCACTCTGGAGAGGGGAAATTGGAGCTGTTTGAGCATTTGAACACATTTTAAGGTGTTTGATTCTGACCTGGGAGGGCTGAGTCTCGCTGGTTGTGGCTGAGCTCTGAGCACTGCTGCCTCCTCTGCCCATTGCCTGCCTGAGCTGCTGCTTATGCATGGTACRGGTTGTCCTGCTTCTGCCCAAACTGCTCATCACCAATGAAACAGCTCTGAAACGTGACAGGATGAAACCATTTCATAAGGAATTCTTTTATTCCTATTTTCCTCCTCTCATTGCTGTGACAAGTGCTGGAGTTCCTCCAGACTGTCAGTGGGCTACAGCCTGGGACCCTCTTTCCAAATCTGTTTTCTGCTTTATCTCTTAGTGTCATGTTTTGTTTCCATGGAAACTCCCCAGCCTAACTCAAGTTATAATACTGTCAGGTGCATGAACAATGCTGTCATTAAAGAGCATCCTCAGCTCTGGATGTTTGCTCATCATGTGTCCTGCTGGACACTCAATATGGTGTCAGGAGAGGCCACACGGTCACCCACACTTGATGGGAGCCTGAAGGCTTTGGAAGAGCTGCTGAAGCCAGCTGTTGCACCCCTGGAGAGGAGTTTCCTTTGGCTGGTGTTCCTTCAAGCTGTTGTGCCCACAGCAATTCTGTTCATAGGAAAGGAGGGATATTTTTCCATTTTCAAAAGAACACAGCTTGGGCTGTGTGTAAAAGCCTGTCTGCAAAATTCATATTGAAGAGAATAGATTCACAATAGCAGCAAAAGAAGTTAAACAGAAAATGTGTTGTTTCCAGGAAAATCTGACTAACGACAAAATGTACGTTGGAATGAACTGTACCTTTATCACTGAGCATGGAAGTGTGTGAGGCAATTTTTGCTTGCTGTGATGAAGAGGAGTGGCTGATTAGATCAATATTTCTCATTCTGTTTGTACCCTGGAATCTGCTCATGGCAGTATCTTCCTTCTCTCAGCCCCATCCCTACAGTTTTCTTTGAAGAACACCAGTATAAGAAAAAAAGCTTACTTTTGTGGAGGAAAAAGTACCTAAATAACAGTTTCCCCTTTCCCCTGAGAAATTTTACAGATGCTGTTATATTGGGAACCCCATTTTCTAAGTGCCACATTAGCAGGACAAAACACAGTGCACAAGAAAATTTGCAACCCTTTAAGGAAGAGCCATTAGACTGTGAGATAAAATGTGGCTCTGCATCTCTAAAAATAATATATTTGCATCTCTATAAGAACTTCAATTTTGGTAGCCAGGAATAGTCTAGGCATCTTCATTGTAATTATTAAGAATTACTAGCTTGCACAATTACTGCTTTGAGAGAGATGTGAATGTACATGGTATTTTAGAGGACAGGGAGAAGTGAAGAATTTATTGCTATTTAAAAWGCTGAAGTTTACTTGTTTGCTGGCAAACAGCACAGGAATTCAGGAACTGTCAAGGTGGAGAAGGCTGCGGGGTCATCTTGTTTGGTGTCTGATGGATGCTAAGATGTTCAAAGGAAGGGGAAAACCTTGTCTTAGCAGARGGGAGAGAATTTCTCCATCCAGTGAAAAGGAGGAGCTGGAAGAGGGAGGAGAGCAGAGATGCAGAGCATTTTTTTTTTTTTAATGGCTGTTACTTTACATTTGAAAAACCCTAAAAGAAAATCATCAGTTTGGAAAGAGATCAGTGTCAGGAAGTTCTTTCACATAAATCTGCAGCTACTCTGCTTTAGGAACACAACATTTTGGTCTCAGAAACTCCTTTTTATGTTGTCAGTCACACAGCCATAGCCTGAGGACTGCTACAGAGCCCCCTGAGCTCAAGGAAAGGGACTCATCATTCATTGTGGCTTGTATCATGTTCAGATAGCAGAATTGGGCCTCCAAGGCCTGCAGCCTGGAAGGTGGGAGCAGCAGGAGCTTCTGCAGTGTGGAGTGGGGTGATCAGACCATGGACTTGCTGATTTTCTTCTTATATGATGCAAGAATAGTAATCTTTTCTGGAACTGTTGAAAATGCCCACAACTCTGCATCTTAGAATGGGTTTCACATCCCAAGGAAAACTGGTTTCCATTTTCTATTCTGTAAATCTGTATCTGTGCMCTGCCCTTCCACAGCAGGATGGAATCTCTCCATTCAGTGGAGTRGATCAGCTCTGCTGGCTTTTTGTTTCTCGTTAGCTTATTGCAATGATTAAAATAGATGAGATAGGATGTACTTTGTGCATGAACACTGCCAGAAACTGGCAGCCCTCCACAGGGCTGTACTAACAGGTGCAGATACTCCTTGTCAGCACAAAGGTGGCAGCTCACCGTTCCTGACTGCTTCTCTCATGGCTGGGGTGTGAATGCTCCTGGTGCACACCAGCATTTTGACCTCCATGAGCACCTCCTGCTGCAGGATGCTGCTGGAATAAGCTCTTAACATGCCTGTCTTCTGCTCCTCGAAAAGGCCCATTTTTCACAGCACATTTTCTTTTGAAGTCTGATTCAAAGCCCATTGTAATTGGTGTAGTAGCCTATGCATTCTAATGCAGCCAAATCAATGGTCATGCATTTAGGAACGAAGAAAATTGCTTGCATCTGCAGGGTGGGAGGATTCAATCTTAGAGTGCCATGATGTTTGAAAGGGTCTTGGATGTCAGGCTGAAACCCAGCCACGTGTGAGCTCCAGCTTTGTGAGGCTGCATGTGGCCCTTGGCTGTACCTGTGGGGGAGGGATTGTTGCTCGCATGCACCCTGCTGATGGCAACTGCTTAGACATTCAGCCCCTCTCTGATGTCACACATTTTAAAAAAGGATTATAGAAATTCATAAAGGGCTTAGGAAAGTTCTGCAAAAATGACTGGGTGTCTTTAAAACATTCATTTTTAACGAGAGGCTCGGTCTAGTTAAAATAAGGTTAAGAGGATACTTATTGGAACTGTATAAACACTGCGGCAGGAGATTTATGGCTGCAGGAGGCTTTTTAAACTAATAGGCAAAAGTGGAACTATATAAATCAGTGSTTGGAAACTAAAATTAAGCCAGTACATGTTGGAAGAAGTGTAACCCCGAAAAAAATCCTACATAAGGACAGAGTGGGTCTTTATCACTAGAWGAGTCCTTAGGAATATATCCATTTTGAAGGTCAGCACATTACTGACTTCCAGGGTAGCTGCAGGAGACTCTGATTAAAGATTTCTGGGTTATACTATGTGTAAGACCTCATTAAATATTTAGACTCCCTACTCTTGGCCTTAAAATCGAAGCACTTGGCAGTCTGATGTGAGGGAGCTTTGGAGAAAATCCTTCCAAAGTTTTAGATCGAATATTAGGAAAAAGATCTCTTCACAGAAAGAGCTGTCAAGCACTTGAAAAGGCTGTCTGGGGAAGTGGTAGAGAGTCTCTGGAGTCMTTAGATATGGCACCTGGGTGGGTGGTTCTGTGGTGGGCTTGGCAGTGCTGGATTTATGTTGGACTCCATGGTTGCAGAGGGCTCATCACCCTGTTAGGAGATAATTTCCATAAGGATCCAGACTCTACCAGCCAGGATTGCTCCAGAATCCAATGGTTTAAATAATTATTATTTTTCTTTGCTAGTCTGATTTATTGTTTTTGTTAATAACTTTAAACTCTAGTTTCTTAGCATATATCTTTGCTGGAGAATTTTTAGATGTAATGTTTTAAACTATATATAAAATTATCTCACTGATGCTTATGAATGTTTTATCCCAAGTGCAAAATCTGTAGCTAAATATTCTGGGCAAGTAATGAAACTGTCTTTAAAGAAACCCTTTGAAATGTACATATTAAGTGAGTGAAGAAAGGAAGAATCAATGAATATTTTTTTCCATTCACAACTCTCAGCTGTAGGGATCTTAGATATTGCTCACAGATTTAATAGGTATAAAATAACAAAGAGGATTTCTTTTTCCCAGATTTTACTTTCCTTTAAACAACTGTCATCAGATTTACAGGTCACTGTGTGTGCTGCAATCAGGATTTTATATTAAGATCACAGTTTTGCAATTGCAGCTAATTTATTTTTAATACGGCATTTATTAAGGTAAAACTGAGTAAATGTCCTGTGCATCAATGCCCTTTGAGAAGCACTCTCCATGTCTGAGTTCTGTCAATACCCTGCTCAGCTGAAAGCATCCCCCCTGTAAGAGCCTCCTCCCAGCTCCTCACAGACAGATTTCTACTCAGGACCATGTGGCAGCAGTTTGTGTCCTGCATCTTCCTTAATCGCTTGGAAATGACATGCTTTGGAAAGCAGACAGTGATTTTGATTTTTGAAATACAATACTCACGAGGCAGATTTGCCTTGAGAAGAGGTAGGCTGGATTCTGGCCTTGGMGATTTTTAAATTCACTAAAAAACTTAAACTTCAGCAGAAGCAAAGGGTGTGGGTCAGTTCAGCAGTGTCAAAAATACAAACTGAGGGCATTTTAATGCCAAATAGAATYGTACTTCAGGAAAGTAATAGTAACAGTATTCTACCCTGCTTGATCTGCTTTAAAATGTTTCATTTGCCTTAACAAAGCCTTGGGATGACCTGGTGTGGCTGATGCTATTAATATTGAAGACCAGTGCTTTTAACAGCAGTAATGGCTCTTGAAGTGCAGCACATGGGTATTATTGGAGTAAGAATAATATAAATATAACTAAACTGGCTTAATGTGCCCCCTCCTGCTGGGAAAAAAGAACCTAACAAGCCAGAAATGAGAAGGAATGGAAAAGCAAAGCAGCTCATCAGATAACAAAAGCCTAGTGTGCAATCAGCCACACTGGTCCCTTCAGAGAAACTGCCCCAGAGATGCTTCCAGAGAATGAAGCAGGTGCAAAAAATAAAAGGAGGTGGGAATAAAGGAGTCTGTGTATTTAAAAGAACGTGACAAGCAGAATTGAATGTTAGCAGTGGTGGTGCTGGTGAAGCTGCCCCCCATCCAGTGTAAATCTGAAACAGAGCCRTGGGTTCTGTGGGGTGTCCTGAGCAGCAGAGGGGCCCCTGAGAGCACCCAAACTGGGAATGAACCAGTGAGCAGAACTTTCTGCACTTCTGGTAAGGGTGCTTGGCTATTGCCCTTTCCAGTTTCCATCCSTAAACTTTTTGCAGGTTTGGGTACAACCTGCTCTTTCCTTGGCCAAGGTTTATGTTTGTTCCTTGTGCTTGTTTCGTTGYGGTTATCACTCATGCTGTTCTTTTCCAAGTGTWTGTTGCAGGTGCACTTCAGGGGTTGTGTTGTTTGGGAATTCTTTTGATGCTGAAGAGCTCCTTCTAAAGCTTGTCTGCACTTTATGTGCTAAAATCTTGGGAGCTGTTTTTTTCATGAGATTTTGGGAGGTAATGGTAGCTTCTGCAAATAYCAGCTGCCATTTATCGGGTTGTGTTTGAAATCTGGCTTTATCAAGATTTTAATGACTTAACATTTGGAGCATCTAAAATACAGAATTTTGGTGGCTTTTTCCTTCACAAAATTCTTTTTCTACTTTACAAAGCTGGCACAGCCTTCTGGGAAGGTAATGGTTGTGTGCCTCCAGTTGATACTATGTGATTCCTAGCAAATTTCAGCTCCACTTCAAAGAGAAATCCCTTTGACTTGGAGTGCCTCTGTAGGGCTGTGTGGTGCTTAATCTCTAGGGTTATCTGTTTGCAGACACAAAGCAAACATTTATGTAGTTTATTGCTAATGTGTATATTGTTATTTTGCTGAAATTTTTGTGCACAAAGCACCTGTGTGAAGTGTTTGCTGCAGGAGAGAGCACTGTGAAGGTTTGTGCAATATCCTTCCATTGTCTGTTCTGCTCTTAYTGAGTCCACAGCTTTTATTTGTCCTTCATGTTTTGTTTTTACTAGAGCATGGGGCATTTCTTAGCCTGCAGACTTTGTGCAGCTGCTGTTCTTTGCCTGCTGTTTTGTCCAAGGGACTGGAAGACAAAGYGAATTTCTTCTGTTAAAAAATAAGGTCTTCCTGCCCTCAGTCACTGTTGTAGTTTGCCTTGTTCCTGGAAGTAAAGAATACAGCAGTTGGAGTTGTCACTTTGGGGTGAAATTTGCTGTGCTAGTTTGCTTTGACTTCAGGCAGTGTGTTTTGCAAATGAGAAAGGAAAAGTTTCTTGATTATGAATGTTAATAATTAAAGATACAGGACACCACTGTTTTGAAAGCCTTTTCCTTAGAAACAGAAGTTTTTCAGGTGATAAATTTATTGTGTCTGGCATTATTATCATCACACTGGATGCACTACTGTTGACTTGTGGGTTTCTAATTTTTTGGAAGAGTATGAGAGTCAATGTTCAAATGGCCATTTCCTATAAATACAATTAAAATACATCTGAACAGGGCTGTCCTAGGCAGTGCAGACTGGGCCTTAACCTCCAGTCCTTGCAAAGGGAAGAAAAATGTGATTTCCCAAACCATTACTGTCTTGCTGGCACTCTGTTTTATTCTTATTGAGATGTTCTTTAACTGATAATCTCTCAAATGATTCCTTATATTGATTTGAGCAAATCACCTGCTGTTGTGGGACTTAATTGCTGGATAATCAATGTGTAATACTGCTGCTTGTTTTTTGTTTTTGTCTTTAAACAACATAACCCCCAGCTGCTGGTGAACAGCTGAATTTCTGGCTGTCCCTGCCAGCATGGCTGGGGCACAGGGGCTGTGGAGGCCACCCTGGACCTGGGCCCTGGTGCTGCTGCACTCACTGGGCCAAGGCTTTSGCAAAAACTCGCCAAGGATGTGGAATAACAGAAATAATTTCTGATGTTTTKAGTCTATTTATGACTTGGGGGAAAAAAAAAAGTGCTTTTTAAAGGCAAAAATTGCATGAAATGTGTCCTGTCAAACTCTCACTCATCAATGTCAAATTCTCATGACATTGACAAAATAGCTATTTCTGCATGGAAAATGTGACAAAACTGAGTTTTGAATTTGCTGCTGACTTTTGTGTTYGTTGCTTTCCTTGGAATTAGCTGGTTTCTTTGGGAAGGCGTTAATTTTAAGCTAGCAACTCTAAAAATGGGTGAATTTTCTGCTCAAAGTAGTCCTAATGTTGAGTTTTTGTTAAAATTGTAGTTTACTTTTTATGAAATACATGTCTGGGGAGCTGGGAGAATGGTGCACAGCAGATTGTGAGGCAGACATTGAAGCCCTGCATTCATGGGCTGGCCCGTGGCTCTGAGCTGGATTCCCTAAAGATGTTCTCACCCCACAATGCAGCAGGAGGGCAAAGCTGCTGCCAAGTGCTCTGCTGAGGGGTAAGGCTGTCAGTTTGTCACCATAATGTTGCCAAACATATGACATGCTTGCACTTAATTGACTTTTTAATTATTAGACTTTTTGGACTTGCTATGTACTTAGAAGTCTTATGAAAATTGTCATTTGTCTTGCTCAGTGGTAGGTAAGAATAAGTGTGAAGGACAGTGAAAACGAAGTACATATGAATGTTCTGTGGATGTGGCCTCACTCTGAGTTTTTATTGACAAAAGAGTGAAAAGGTAGCTGATAATCCTGACAGACAGTAAATTACAGGCAGGCATTTGTTTCTGAGCCCAACTGCTTTTGCATTTCTTTTTGTATCCTAAGGGAACATCTCTACAGCAGATAAAGAACATTTAGGAGTTAATGGTCCCTCTGTAAGATCACTTCCCTTTTAACCAGGCACTGAAAGCTGCCCCTTTAGAATGTGACTTCCTCAGCTTCTGCTTCAGAAGTCACTAAGTTGAAGCATCTGGGTCCAGTTTCTTGGAAAAAAAGAAATATCTCACAGCCCACACAATTTTCTTCTCCTCTTCCCTCCCAGGTTTCTGGCTTGCATTCCTCCCAGGAGAGGCAGGACCTGCCAGGAAGCTGTTTGGAGGCTTTCCCGTGCTCTCCCTGAGGCTGACTTTTATCCTTCCTTTGCAGATGCCTGTCCTGCTTGCTTGTCTCTCAGGTCCTCTTCAGAAACCTGATTTATTTGCCTTTATCTTTGGGTTTTTTTCAATGCAGTCACTGCAGCCTGTATTATTGGTATTCTGGGTTTCTGTTTTGTATTCTCCATCTCTTGGCAGCAAGCCCCTCCTTTTGGTGGAAAGAGTGCTTCATTAATATTTGTCATGAGGATTGAGCAGGCTGGGAGGTGACAAAGGTGGCCAAACATCCCCTCTTCTCCCCAGGAGCTGTGCTGGTGTGGGCTTTGCACACTCACTGGTGTGGGCTGAGGTGCAGCTCAGCTGGGGCTGTAGACATGGCCCTGGACCACCAAAACCCACCAGAGATCACACTCTTATTGGGGGTGTCATAATTTTAAAATCTGTGACCCTGAACATATTGTCAGGGTGTGGTGAAAGCCAAGGGAAGCTGAGCTTTGGTGCCAGCGTTGCTAAGGTGGCTTCTCTTGTCCTCCAGTCTGTGAGCAGAGTAGGATGAAGTGGGAAGGTGGTGGAGGATCACTGAAAAGACTGCTGCTAACTTGGCATTAGCTGGCTCCAGAAGGAGATAGATGGAAATGAATTCCTGGAGAGTAGGCTTGATGAGCATCTTGAATTCTCCTGGGCTTGACTGGGAGTGGGTGATACTGAAATACACAACTGAGAGGTTCAAATACAGGTTTGTCCCTTCCACAGCCTTGCTGTTACTCAGAGATCTGTGGTTTTTGGCTGTCAGTGGGAAGAAGCAAAGCAAGCAGCTGATGCTGAATTATACAGGCAGTAATGCATTATCATATTTTTCATTCATGGCGGAGGTGGATGAAATGTCTGTAGAGATATATTTGAAGTTCTCCTTAAATATTTTTAATAAAATCATGATTTGTTGGTTTCAAAGCAATTGGTTCCTCAATCTGTTTGGTTACTTGTGGAAACCAGGACATTTTCAATGCGAAAGACTGCATACAAGTTCTGCATCTCCAAGGTTTGTTGTAAATGGCATAAAACCCCAATCTTAGTATGGGAATTAAGATGCAATCCTTATTTGTGTGTATTATCCACTACTTCTTAATTTCATTTAGATAAGGAAATGCAATCTGCTGCAGAACACTGAATCCCAGTAGTAATAATTCTGGTACCCATCTGTACRTCCAGCATCAGCTGCAGACCAACTTATAGATTTTTTCTTCTGTAATAAAAGCAACTTAAAAAAAAAAAGCCAAATCCTGTAATCCTTTGTTCATCTTGAAGTGAAATTCTTCTGTACTCTGTGTGTGTGAGAGAGACAGCTGCTCCTCAACACACTAAAGCTTTGTTTGCTTCAAAGGAAGAAGCAGAGAGTAAATATTTGTAGGTGTCAGTGGGGTCCTGTTGTTGGTGTGCAAATGTTTGATCCTGGGCCTTCCCTGCTCATTTTGAAACTTTTGGGCTGTGTGGTTCTCATGTGTGTGGCTTAAATATTCCCTGAGAACAATATAAGCTAACCTCTCATTTTTGAGGTCCGTGGTATTTATTATCAATGAAATACTTTGTATTTGTAACAGTTTTAAATCTATTGTCATCTCCAAGATTACTGTTCTTTTTGTGCTATCACTTTTGATAACTTTGCCATGTGAAGTTGTTCCCTAAATAGGGGTAATACAGCTGCCACAAAAAAGTTATACTTTGATTTTTGAAATATGYTTCACCCCTCAGTCCCCAGACTAATTTGGTACAACCAGAGCTCCAGAATAATCTCTGAATGCTGGACATAAACCTGTATAAGCCAATCTTTTATAACTGCTAGAGCAATAAAAACACAGCTAAACCCCATAATAGAAGTAATCTTCATGACAGAGTGGTAAAACTTGCTAGGACTTCTCCCACTGATGACTAAATTTATCTGGTGTGCCAGTGTTGGGCACTGTGAGCTGCCAGGGCTGGGTATGGAGGAGTTGAGCTCTAAGTATGAAGTTTTATCCACTCTGGTATTCAGTTATCCATTAAAAATCGCATTATAATTAATCTACATTGGAACTGATTTTTAGTTGGAGTTATGTTTGTAAGAAGGGAAATAATGACATCCAATATGTATCAGTGCAGTTCATCTGTTGCTGTTTCCATTTAAGCCCTAATCTTTTCAGCACAAAAATGTTTATATGCCTAAGAATATGTCCATGCCTCCAGCAGCAAAATCCTTTATTTTCCCATGCTTACAGAAGATAAACATTTATAGATCCTCCTGCAAGATATTTCCATGTTGCAGAATGCTTTGATAATCTCTGTGAAAATGTGTGYTTGGATTCTTTGTGATGACCAGTTTAAAAATGAAATTACACATCTCTTTAGGGAGGAAGCCTTGATAAATTGTTTAAGCCTTTTAAAAATTAGTGTGTAATAAATACTGGCGTATTCTTGTATGAAGTTCATTCTCTTATCTAAGGTTAAACTATAAAAGGATATAAGCCTTGAACCTGAGTAGAACTGATGCAATCATAATATCCACTTCAAGTGCTAGCTTAAATTTGTTCAAGATACTGTGCAAAATATATTCATTTCCCATGAAAGTTGCTCTGCATTGGTAGCAGCAGCATTACAAAAGCTTGCAGACCCATAGGATTAAGACTACCAGGGTAAAATGAACATTTAGCAATCAGCTTATAAGGCTAAAAAGGGTCCACTCTCTCTGCTTGTATTATTTCTTAGAGTATTGGAGGTGTTCTGTCTTTGAGGGCTGTATTTGAAAATGTCAGCATTAGGAGAATTTGGAGCCTGTTTGGGAGTTGGTTTTGGTGGCTGGTGATCAGATTTGTGTGGGAGGGAATTGCACCAGGCTGGAGGTGATGTTTGAATCCATGTGCTTGTCAATGTTTGAGTGCTGAGCCAGGCTCAGACTGCCCCACAACAATGAAATRAGATGGGTTTGGCCAAAAAATGGAAATGATGGAATGAACACAGGCACACTGAAAAATGGGGCAGGGTTCTTCCTTCTACAGCGTGTGTAGAAAATCAGGTCTGTGTCAAATCTACATTTCCAGGGTTGGATAGCCAACAAATGTGCAGAGCTGCAGGACCAGCTGGGCGTGAGAAAGATGAGCCTGGGGGCACTCRGGAGTCAGGGAAAGGAGCACAGCCCTGCCTCCAACCAGACTGAACATCATCCAAACATGGTCAGCTCAGGACTGAGGAGTGAGAGACTGCTGATTCCAGTTCTTTTATGTAGCTCAAAGGTTTCATTCTCAGCATATCATGTTAAATGTTTTCCTTCCTTAAATGTCAGTGGAATAACTGTGTGCCATTCTTTGTGTACTCTTCTACCAGGATTTGTTTTGTTCAGATAGTCCTTGCACTTTTGCTCCATAATCAAAATCAGTGTGTGGAAAATTGGAAAAAAAMCAGATTGCAATATGCAGGATGCATGAGAGAAATTCTTTCCAATGGTTATGGGACCTGAATTTTATTGGTATCCTCTTTCCATCCTTCCCTTTTCTTTGTTCAGATCTTGTGTTAGTGGCCTGCCAGTCTTTGGGGAATTCTTGTTCCCCACTCRCAGTAAAAGGAGCTGCCAGTGTGGTTTAGAGTATGAGCAGCAGCTTCAGTTTTCCTGCAGCCACAGGCAGGGTCCTGCCTTCATCACACTGGGGACACATTTTGCTTTTTCTTTAGTAGCTGCACTGTGCCACATTTCTGACTTCTGCTGCTTCATGTGGAAGCAGTCATGGCTCACCTGTGATGGATCTGACTGAAATAATGAAAATCCCTGATAATCTGGGGTTGCAGTGTTTTCAGTGGTTTTTGCTCCATGGCTGGTGGCACCCCAACCATCAGAAAGTGCAGTACAGAATATGTATGTATTTCACTCTATTATTTCTCAGATCATTACTTTCTTATTAAATTCCTTGATGAGGAGTCTCCTCATCTTGATATTAATATAAATTAGCACATTAATAAAAGCAAAAAAAMCCCCAACCCCAGCTTGGAATGTCTACTACCTATTTTAAATTGTATTTTATTCCTCCTTTCTTTCCCAAGGTTCTCTTTCTCTCCCAACATTGTAATACATTGAAAAATCCAATGAATATAGACAACTGCATCCAGCACTGCACTGAATACATACTGATCACAGGAATGCTCTTTTTCAGGTGAAAAATAAAACAGTAAGCCACCTTCTGTGAGGTCATAAATTCTTGAAATGCTTTGTCTTTTCTCTGTTTAAAATGTGTCACTTTCTGTGGTATGCTGAGGAATCTCTTTCCATCTGATTCTGCAGAAAGAGCTTGGGGAATAAAGTTAACAGTTTATCAAATACTGATTTTCAGTTGCTTATATCTTTCTTTCTAGTCTGCTGCAAAAGTGCTTGGCTTTGCTTGTAAGAAATCTACATTTTGGGGAAGTTCTGTCAAGTTAAAGTGATGCTGAGGTATATGGCTATGCACAGCAAAAAATGTTAGCTGAGGAGCTGATGCTATCTTTGAAGTGGTGCAATAACTCTTAAATAACTATTAAGTTTGAGGGGTTTTTTTGTTTGCTAATGAGGGATACATTGACATGACCTATAACTTATTAGCATTTTGTTTTGTTGTTGTGYATCTTGTTTACTAGACAAATTATTTTCATTTCAGATTGCTCAGCAATAACTGTTTCATATTTAATTAAACTGATTTTTTCTTGTCTTTGCTTATTGTGTTCAGATGGAAAATAGAACAGTTGAAATGTGCTAATCAGATATTCTTTGAGAGCTGAAAAAGTCTTTATTTTGGCTGAAAACAAGTTTTGTAAAATCAYTTAGGGCTTCCTCAGAGAAAGATAGAAAGTGCTCACTTTCAGTTTGCCTCTTTACTCCATTTTTGGGGGATAATGTTAGCACAGAAGGAGTTAGTATTTTTTTTTTCCTTAAACCTTCTGGCATTTCCACTTCCATCTAGACTTCAAAGCTCTGAGGTTAGGKCTCATTGGATATCCTCAATATCTCTTGTTCCTTTATTTGCTGCTAAGTTTCCTTTTGGTGTTTCTGATGTGTTTAGGTGCTGTCTGTGCAAAATTTAACTTCAGACCCCAGGTAAGAGCAGCCAGTGGATGTGGGATCTCCACTCTGCAAGGAGCAATGTGGGACACAGTAATTCTGCATTTCCTCACTGCAACTTCAGATTATTTACTGAATTAGATGCTATGCACAGATGTGCTAGCATCAGTAACTTCATTTTARCAGGTTGTAGCAACCCAGTCTGCCTGTAGCATCCCCATGTAAAACCCATTTGCTCATCTTCACAGTCACAGTAGCTCTAGAGCAGCCTTGCAGCTCTGTGGAGAAAGAAACRAGGCAATGTGTCAGTGTCTGGAGGAGTGGGAGTGTTCCTGTAGTTTATTTGGAGCTGGATCATTAGGAATCAGTTTATCCAGTGGAATAAATAGCCCCAGTGCTTCCTGGAGTATGCCCAAGGCTCCTCTCCACAGGTTATTAAAAATAAAATGAAAGGTGGGAAAATCTATTAATGCAGCATCTTGTTTGTGAAGGCAAAGAAATTCTTTAGAGGGACCTAAATCCTGTATTGATGTGGCAGCCTTGTGRAAGACCTGGTTAAATGCAAATAAAAGGGACAATTTCCAAAAGAGTAAACAAGTATTGAAAGACTGATGCTATGAGTTTGGGCATGTACTGCTTTGTGTTGATATMTATATTACATTGATATATAGTCGATATATCTCCATAAAATCTGTTTTCCTCCTTTCTTATCAGCAAAGATCTGATACCATCGTGGTTTTTGTATTGGGACCAGGGTSATTTGGCTCTGGCTGGGGCCAGGTGCCCACCAAAGCTGCTCTGTCACTTCTCAGATGCACAGGGGAGAGGAAACATAGCAAAAAGTTTTTGGGTAAGGACAGGGAAATGACTTGGCAGTTGCTAAGTGATTTTGATTTCTCCAAACACTCAACTTGGAGACATTAGTTTATTTTATGACCAATCAAATCAGAGCAGGGTAAGGAGAAATAAAACCAAATGTTTCAACACCTGATCCAAAAGCCCTCTTTCCTCATGGACCCAGCTTCATTCCCATTTTCTCTGCCTCCTCCTCTCTGGTGCTGCTGATGGCTCAGCCTTGGTTGGAGCAGGCTGGTGCTGGCTCTGTTGGACATGGGGGAAACTTCTGGAAGCTTTTCAGAGAAGCTAAATCTCTGCTCTCCTCTTGCTCCCACAGCCTGACCACACAAACCCAATACATCCCACCCCTCCTAGTTTAGTTAGTTTATGTGAATAATGCACATTTTTCTGACACAGGACCCTTTCTTATTTTTTAATTCTTGTTTCTTATTCTTTAAATAATATCCCCTACAGACACCTGGACTAAGTTCTACAGTAGTTCTTGAATACAGTCATGCCTTGAGTGCTGGGAGGAGCATTCCCCTGGCATTGCTTGTCTTTGGTAGAATTGCTCACCTCTGAGTGCTTTGTCAACAGGCAATTGCCCTCCCTGAGTTTAGGAGTTGACTGAGCTGTGCCTGATCCTGAGGCTTCTGTTGGAACAAAGAGTGGTGCAAATGTGTTCCTTTGCACTCTGTGCATGTACAAATGAGAATGCACAGCCAGCAGTCCCAGGGGAGGCAAATAATCCAGCTCTGATTCATCATCTGCAACCAGGAGAATTCCCAGTTTGGTTTGCTCTAAGGAAGATACATGAAAATAGTCCAGATATCCCCCCAGGTATGTTGTTACTGCCTCATCACAAGATCATTGTCTGTTTATGGAACTTCTGGAGGAAATATTAACACAAAATAGAAATTTCCCATATGAGCTTCTATGTGCCTGCAAAAATATGTAACTTTAATATATTGTACCCCTTGTTTCTGTTTTCTAGGGGAAGTAACATGTAGAGTAGATCAGTTCCTGTGCAGTACAGATTTGCTTTCCTTTTCACTGAACCTGTTATTTATTAGAAATTTACCAGTTTTTCATAACATGAACACATTCTATAGTATGGATAATTTTACTGTCATTGTRTTAAGTTTTAATAATACTTTAAAATGAACAGCTTTTTATGACATATGTAATTTCAATGTCCCATAAAAACAGTCAAGAGAATAGAACAAATTAATGGTGCTTACCAATAATGGATCTTGTCAAAATTAATTTTAAAATAACAATGATCATAGTAATTAGTTACAATGCCTTTCTTGAGTCAACCACTCTCTGTGCAATTTTCATTTGATAAGAATGATGATTGTTCATCAGAACCTGTCTTGTGATCCTGACTAAACTTCAGCTTTATTTACCCAGATAAACAGGAATGCAAGTCCACAAAACCAGTGGATAAACCTTGTAAAATGCAATAGCTTTAATGCTTGTATAACTATTAAACACACCTATTAACAAGAATATTAAAAAAAAGTCAAGTGAACATCATCCTAGGAGCAAAAGGCTGAGATTTACACTTTATTGATCATTGAGCTCAGCTGAGATTTTTACATGGATTCTCAGGCTTGCTTGCTTTGGCAAAAGCCTGAGTGATGGGAGCAGTCTGTGGAAGCCCAGAGGATCCCTGCTCCTGTTGGGATTGCTGCAGCCACCGTGGTGGGCTCTGCCAGCAGAGTGCAGGGAGCGCGGGATGTGCGGGGATGGAATGTAGGATGTGCGGGGATGGAATGTAGGATGTGCGGGGATGTGCAGGGAGCCTGCTGCCCCGGTAGCTCCTGGAATTCTGACTCTCAGGGCTCAGCACTGTCACGGACATATTTTATGAAAAATCCTTTTGTTAGGATTTTTTCTCCTGAGAAGCTGAGAGGCCTCAGAAATGAAATGTAAACAATGGTTATCTGCTGCTGTGGAATGCAACAGGTGCATCTGGGATTGRTCTCATGTGGTTGTTTTTAATTAATGGCCAATCACAGTCCAGCTGTCTCAGACTCTCTGGACTCGGACTCAGTCACAAGATTTTATAATCATTCCTTTTCTATTCCTTGCAAGCCTTCTGATAGAAGAAATCCTTTCTTCTATTCGCTTAGTATAGTTTTAATATTTCATTTTCTTTTAAAATAATATATATCRTAAAATAATATATCAGCMTTCTGAAACATGGAGTCAAGATTYTCATCTCTTCCCCCGTCCTGGGACCYCTGTGAACAGCACCACACAGCACAGCTCTGCAAGGAGCAGCTGATGTGCTGTAAATCTGCAGTTGCTTTAGGTTGCACCCATTTACCATGTTCTTGCTGATTTATGCTCTGGGCACAGAAGAAATGCAGATTGTGTTGACCCAGTCTGCCAGGCAAGCTCTGAATGTTGTGTCCTCCCCACTGCTGGTCTCTTGTTCATTGTGTGTTATTGGGCAGGATGCTTCCCAGTTTGAAAACAGGGATTTGTAATTCAGATTTCTGGATGTCTTCTCAAAGTTCTGTAGTGTCTTTTTGATTTTTTAATTAGTTGCCTCTAATAAGCAAATGCCAGAATCAAACTTGCATTCCCTGAATTATACAATCCCCACATGTTTTGTATTAAGGACACTTCATTTTTAGGGAGGAAGAGTGGTTAATATCCAGTCCGTCGCAGGGGCAGCTGTGCCCTGTGGCACTGGAGGTCTGATCCTGTCATTAAGGATCCTGTCTGACTCAGGTGCATTTAAATTTACATTTCCTCCTCCTGGGTACAGCACTGGAAACTCAAGGGAAATTCTTCCTTTCCCAGGAAATTCCTTTTAGGCCAGTCAAGCAATGCTCTGTTCTTCCTACTTCACATAGAAGAAGGTGGTGTTTAAATCTGTGCTTCATACAGGACCTGGGTAGTAGCAAATAAACTCACAGCATTTTGCACGTGGCATGTGTTTTGCTRTAAATGGTAAGGAAAAGGCTCTTGGATTAGGAAATACAAAGCAGTTCTGAGGGGAAGGAGCTTGAGTGCTGCTCCACAGCATCTCACAGGATTGCTGGTCATGTCTCCAGAGCYTGAATAGGAAACTCAGAGGGTATCAAGCATGAGTGTGTTATTGAATGTTGGGTATTTTTCACGCAGAGTTACCTGGATTGTGATTTTGGTGTGCAATTTTGGAAATGCAATTTGGATGTGTGGAGCAGGTGCTGTTCCACCCAGCATGCAGTGACTGCGCRGGGCTCTGTTCCTCCTGGGCTCTGGGGGGAGACCCTCTGGGGGCTGCTGTGTATGGAAAAGGATGTGATGGGAGGCTGGAGGCAAGCACTGAGCAAGGCTTGCACCTGCTGAGACTTTCATTGTTGCTAATTAGTTGCAACCATTTTTTGCTGTGAATTAAAAAGTACAATTTTGAGTAATAGTAAAGTAAATTCTCAGTGTGTTTGAGCCAGTGAGAACATGCCAACTGTATCACCKTCCAGAAATGCTGATATTTGTCCACATGTCACACTTTAAGACATTTTAAACTGAATGCATTAAGTGTTATAACTTCTGGAGAACTAATCTAACCACATCATCTATTTCATAAGGCTGGTGTTTAAACTTTAAATCACTGTTTTCAGGAGTTGTTTGTTTGGCCTTATAAATTCAAATACATCTGAAACTTGTCATGCAAAATTCAAGTCAGAAAGCAATTCTCTGCATTGAAGTCTCAAGAAAAAAAAGAGGTAAGTAATTTTCTTGTAAGATGTTTACTATGAAGAGAACAGCTTGTTGCTATAGAATCAAAAATAAGTTTTTCAGATTTGATTTTTGAATGTCTTTAGCTGCTGCACTTAAAACTGTGGAATGAATTATATTTGAGACGGGAATATGCTGTAGGTGCAATGAATCTAAACTACCTCTTTTAGAAATGAAGAGGTGCTGTATTAATACACATATTAGGTCAGTCTCTTGTTGTCTGTCACAGTAATTGATGCCCATTGCCTTTCCCTGAATGACACAGTTGTTTCAGTGGGCTGTGTGACACCCAGCAGGCAAATGAGTCTTGCAGAGAGCTGGCACATCCTGGCTGCAGGTTTGGAGTGAAGAATGAGGCTTTGAGGAAGGCTGGGGGGGATGGAGCTCCTGGCTCAGCCTGCAGGAGCTGGGCCCCCCCTGACCCCCAGATTTGGTGGCAGCAGCAGCAAAGGCCCCCCTGGCACTGTGGTGTCACACTGGGGGCAGGGCTGGTTCCTCTGGAAGCACCAAAACCTGGGAGCCCAGCACTGGGGAGGTACCACAGCTTTTGTGATATTCCCTGAGGTGTTAATCCAGCTAGGATTTAAACCCTGATAGTAGCATGCTAATATGAGTGCTCTTGCTAAATTCTAGCCTGCTTAATTATATTCTTCTTAGCTACCTTCCCACTGGTGTGGTTTTATTCTGCATTTTTTACCCTGTTTTGTTGTATTGCATGAGATCTTGTAGCAGACTGTGAGTATTCAAACTCTCTTGAGAAATACCATTTGAATGGTGTGTGAGATGAATAGGATTCTTCTCATGTAAGGAGATGTTGGACAGAAACATAAGGTTTTGCTGTAAGAAAATTCATGGAAATTTATGACAAAGCAACATTTTACCTCCTCTGATGCTCTGAAAATTCATTGCAGCAGATGGCCTCGTGCTCAGTGATTTCTACTGTTAGCTTTGATGCTGTTTACATCTATAATTACACCATGCTCACTGACTTCTACTGTTAGCTTTGTTGCTGTTCACGTATATAATCTTTAATACCTAAAGAAAACAAGAGTCCCCAGCTTTCTGTGCTAAGGTGCAGAAGAATGAGAGAAGTATACTTATAAATGAGTTATTGGCGTGCCTGCTGACCCTAAAAGCATCATCACTTACATCCTCAAAATAAAAACTGTAGTAGGAAAAGAGGTGAATACTTGAGGAAATACTAAAAAAGATCTTAGTGATCAATGAATGCTGCCAGAGCTCTTCCGAAGGTTAATAATTTATCAAAACCATCATAAACAAAATTATTTTCCAAGGAAGACTCTTTTATATCTACTTCATAACAAATGAACAAGTGGTTCATGAAACAAATAAGTCAAAAATAGACTAGTTTGTCCAGCCCTGTGTTTTTTGAAAAGGTGTGAATTGTTTGACATAGACTCAGACTTAAGGAACCCTTTTAGCCTTGTTTTTAGAAATGCRGGTGCTTTTCCCACTGGCTTTGCTAGGAGAGTGTGGAGTTTATAATACTTGTATGGTTCTGCAATGCTTTGTTTTTTCACCAGTTCTCCACGCCAGCGTTTAGGTCCTCACAGCAGTGAGCCCCTGCTGCAGTTTTATTTCTGTGAGAGGTGGGGCCGGTGCCAAGGGCCCTGCGTGGTGCCTTGGCCAGCTCTGGTGGCCTCAGGTTGCCCCCCAGTCTGACACTGATGGGAGGAACCCTGTGCCCAGAGATGATGGGAACAGCCTGGGTCACCAYTCTGCTGGGAAAGCCTCAGAGAGGAAGGTCCCATGCTGGCTGCTCTGCAGTTTTATTGCAGAAGTGTTTAATAGAGGAGAAATGAAATAAAATAGCATTCTCTAGGTGGATTTTSATTTTATAGATTCTGTTCCTGTTAATGTTTCCAACTGTAAGYGTTGCTTTCCTGTAAGTGTAATTATCTCATACTGGTAAAGCTGCAAACAAGGCAAATAACCCAGTGTAATTAAAGCCCTGATGAGGCCTGAATTTTTGGCGCTCTTTGCAGTATCATGTCCTTCTTAGATTGAAACTTTGAGACTGATTGTCTGAAATTCAGGAGGAGTTTAGCATTCCTGTGCAAGGTGTCAGGGACACAGTGATCCTCCCAAGGGCAGAAGGAGCTTCCCAGCTGGGCAGCTGCAGCTCTGGCTGGAAGCAGCTGTGAGCAGATGTGCTGTGAGAGAGTTCAGAGCAGCCCAGGAAGATGCTCAGGAGGGCTGGAGCCCCTCTCCTATGAGGACAGGCTGAGAGAGCTGGGGCTGCTCAGCCTGGAGAAGGGARGGCTCCAGGGAGACCTCAGAGCCCCTTCCAATTCCTGGTGGGGTTCTGAGAGAACTGGAGAGGGGCTTTTGACAAGGGCATGCAGTGACAGAACAAGGRGAAATGGRTTTAAACTGASGGAGACCAGGTTTAGATCAGATATTAGGAAAAAATTCTTCACCATGAGGGTGGTGAGCACAGGAACAGGCTGACAAAAGGAAATGTGGATGCCCCACCTCTGGAAATGTTCAAGAACAGGCTGGACAGGCTTGGAGCAATCTGATCTATTAGAAGGCATCCCTGCCCACAGCAGGGAGGTGGGAACAAAATTTTTAAGGTTCCTGCCAACCCAAACCATGCTGTGACTCTGTGGTTCTGAGGGTTTCTACTTTTAGGTATTTATTTATTTTAAMAGCAGGCAGGAACTTGAATTATGAAGTAGCAAGCTGGGTTTTGAGAGGCATGGGAAGATATTTGCACTTTGGGCCTGTGTGGGTTCTGGACCCACTGAACTTTTCATGTAGCACATCCCTCAGCTCAAAGAGTCCATGGCGTCTCTGCAGGGAGCAGGATTTGTTGTTTAAAGGAGTGGATATGAGGCACTGTTTAGAAGTTGGGGTGCCCCATGCTCATTGCATGGTGAGGCTCATCTGGAGGTGAAGTCTGTCTGCACAGGCAGAGGCTGCACTGATGCCCTGCTGCTGGCTCAGGAATTCACAGACTCCTAGAATCCTTAAGGCTGGAAAGGGCTCTAAGGTCATCAAGCCCCACTGTTGGTGTAGCACACCCATGTCCACCTCTAAACCATGTCCACATGTTCTGGAACATTCCAGAGATGGTGATTGCACCCCTTCAGAGTGGTGCTGAGATTGCCTTGAAAATGGAAGTCCTGTATGCACAGAGGATGTAGCACGGGCAGGTGTTTCTTTCCCTTCCTGTCTGGTTCCTTGTTTTGGCCCTGACTCGTGTGTAGAGGTGAGCAGGTATTTAATTTATTTCTGTCTGCCTCTGGCCTCCTTCTCTGGCTGGTATGGGGAGAGTTGGAACATGTYTTTTACCTTGAGTTATGAGCCCAAAATGACCTCTGCTCTCTTTGGAAACAATGGAAGGTGATGGGATGAGCCACCACTTCCACCTCTGGTTTGGTGAAACCTGGAGTAAAATGCTGTCTGATCATCAMTGCCTTGCAGAAGGACAATGAGATCATGCAGTGCTGACACTCTGGGATGGGCTTTTTAAATGGAATGATGACTAGTAACTGTGGGCTAGGCAGGTTTCTATTGAATTTATTAAATTTCTTAAGGTATGAATCCTCTAGGCAAGATTATGCATTACCACAGCAAATTATCCAAATGTACAAGAGTTATTGAAGAGTTGAATGCATCTGAGTTTTGAAGTGCCAAATATCCTGGGAACAGACAATTCTGATTATGTCCTTTATTGTGTTAGAGCCATTTTATGGGTAATATGTCTGAATACATCTGAAAATGTCAAACCTATACATTAGCAAGAGATTTGTCTTGATGGTCCACACCACTGAACAGTGCACTGCACAAAACCTGGATTTGGCAGTGTGAAGGGCTGGGAATGAAAATGGGAACTCATTTGAAGGGATAAAACTTCTCTGCATCTATTATATTACATATAATATTCTTCTGAAATATAATATCATAATTCTGCTGAAAACTGTTTCAAACCAAATCTGTGTGGCTGGGGGTGGCTGATGTGATCCCACTGTTTTCTGGGGGATGTTCTAGAAATGTTCCTGTTAGTCTGAGGGACTGGCAAAGTGGGTAATGTGGTCAGTTGAAATTCCCCTCTGCCTTGCCTTTAAATTCCAGCAACATCTCTCATGCCTCCTGTCTTATTCTGGTGCATCAGAATGCCACAGAAAACAAAGCAGATGCTTCTGTCTCAGTGCAGATACCTTGACAAGTGAATGTACCAGGTGGTTACTCTTCATCTCTTATTTGAATAGTAGTGGTCACTCAAAATACTGGCAAAAATGAAAAATAATTTAAAAAATCTAATTAAAACAAGTGACCATATTTAATTTTGGTGCATGTTCAGTGTTTTGGAATTCTTTGGTGCTGTTTTTGGTTTTGGATTTTTGTCTTTTTCCTGTTTTTCCTTGCTTTAGTTTAATTTCAATACAACTATGCCTGAAGGCAAAATTAACCAGCTGGACTGCCAGCAGCTCYCTGCACCAGCAGTAAGACAGCATTGTGAGGGGGAAGCTGCTCATTGCCTGTGGGTGAGATCTGAGGAGCTTCCTGCTCTGTGGGAGTGCCCCACCACAAAAATCACCCTTGTGAAAGGGCTGCTGTATGTGTGCCTGTCTGTGAATCATGGCAGCAGGAATACTGAGCAAACACCTGTGGTAATAACACAACTCCTGTGTCTGTGCTGTTAGGGAACAGGCAGCCAAGAGAAAAGCTGAATGGCCTCTGCCAGAGATGCAGGATGCTGAGGTGACTGGAGAGTGAGGCTGTAACCTGAGGTGAGGTCTGTCCCCTGTGCAGGGCACTCCTGGGTGTTCAGGAACTTTGCAGCACAGAGATTCTGTGATACTGTAAATTAATCTGACCTTGGTAATTATGTGAATAGCTCCTTATGAGCCAAAGCCTGCCCCCAAATCATAGAACAGCTTCCCACAGATGTGGGTGTGCAGAAAGGATAATGGCAAGAAGGAGGCACAGGAAAACATCTCAGCAGAACTGAAAGAAGGTGTGCTGTGGATTCACTGTCTCTTCTGTTATGGTGGAGAACTTTTTGGAAGGAGGAGTTATGTCTTAGGCCATCACRTAAATGGTGCTGCAAATCTTGCCCTACTATGCTATGCTTTAGCATCAAAGGCTTTTATTGAAGTCATTTGCCATATGGGGCCCATATTTTTTCAGCATTYTAATTAGATAAACTAAGAAAATAAGTGTAAATACTTTACTGAGTGAGACTAATACAGATAGGAACAGCTACTTTTGCTGTAAATGAATGGCAGATCAAATCATCAAATTCAGCTGAGCTTGATTTCTTCTGTCTACCAGCACATATTTCCTTTTACTTCTCATTTGTATAATGCAGCCAAATGCTAAAATGTGCACCATACACAATCTAAATAAGAAACAGGCACTTGAGAAATTATTTAGAGAGTGGTCAGCCATGAATAGCTTTACAGACTTGCTTTTTAGGGCTTGAGTAATTTAGCATCTTCTGACAACATAACTCTGGTTCCTGGGTATAGGAAAACCCAAGAAGAAGCCAGAAATTCAATTGTGGGTTTCATCTGAGGTTCTGAGTCTTTACTGGTTCCAGTAACAGGAAAACGATACAAATTGCAGAATACTTGCATAATTCAAGTCCTGTTTTCAGCACTGTTAAAATATTTAATTTCCTGCATGTAAAGTTTGCCTCTGGATAATTTTTGTTTGTTTAAATACTTGTATTAAAAAGGAGGGGGGAGGGGGTTGCTTCTTGAAATGTATCTCCCATAGAAATWAATGCAAAAGTTATGACAAGCAGCTCTGTGAAGGAAGGCTGTGCTGGCAGTGCCCTCAAGCACAGTCACAACTGCAGAGCAATCCTTTTGCRGTGCAAATGGTGAGCTACTTGCCCAGTGAATTTCCAAGTAACCTCCTGCCCAGGTTGCAGAATTCCCTCTTACCCCAAGGCGAGGTGGACAGGGAGGATGAGAGTCCGAAAATGTGATGGCACCTTTCTCTGGGGTCAGAAGTGCCTGGCTTGAGGAGCTGTGCCGGGGGGATAAAGCTTGCAGGAGAAGGAGCTTGTGGTTAGTGAATTATAAACTGGGAACAAGGAGAGTCACGGTGGTTTGTGTTTATGAAGTGCTCAGAGCTGCAGCCCCAGTGCGTGCTGGTGACTCGGGGGTGCTGTGGTAGTATAGAAACACACTGAGAAACATGATGAATGTGGGAGTTCATGATTATGACTAATTATGGCAATATAACAGCATTTCCTATGACACTTTAAATGTTCTTGGATGAGTGTTTGGTTATGTATTTTAGTTTCTCCCTGGTTAAAGGGAGTCCTTGAATAAGTAGCGATATTTAAAGCATAATTTACAAGAAGGAAAGAAACCACCATCACTCTAGGGACTTTTACCCATTTACCCCATTTACTGATTCAGTTGTGCAGCAAAATAAGTGCCCTAAGCTTAAAGATGCTGAAATGTGTGAGGAAGCTTTGCCACTCCAYCTTGTGGAGTGACAATGTGCAGGGCTGTGATCTCTCACCGGCAGGACACCTGGAGCATACACAATTCCAGTGGAGTGGGAGCAACTTTTCCTCTTCTGAGTGAAGCTGTTGTTGGTGTTTCTGTTTTTCAGACTAACACAATTCAGGTGTTTATTGTCTTTTGGGGGACAGAAAAATTATCTTCAGTTAGAAATCTATTTCTGATTGAGCATCAGTCAGGACTGTTGCAGAATTCAGAAAATGGTGGAGTATATAGATGTTTTTTTCCTCTTGTTCCTTTTCTAAGCCTTTCTTTCCTGCTTGTCTCCTTCCATTTAAACAGGCTGATGGCATGGGGGCCATGTCCAGTCTTCTCTGAGTGACTGAGGGGCTCTGCTGAGCTCCTCTCATGGAACCTCCCATGGTTCCAGCTGCTACTGTGTCCAAAGTTTCCAGAGAGATACTGCATTTTTTCTGAATACTGACAAAATTATTTCATTTTTGCTTTTATCCCTGAATGGAAAAACATGAAATACCTCAGTGAGATTTCAGTGCTTTTCATTTGAAAAACATTTTTTCAGTATGTTTCCTGTATGGGAATAAACAACAGATAAAAAGCCATGGAAGTACCTCAGCAATTGCTCATGATGTGCAAATGTATTTGCATGCTCTTTTTTTAACCTTGTTTTTAAGCCTATTCTTAAAACATCTAATTTCCAACAGGAATGAAAGAAAAGTTTAAAAATATTGAAAGAGGAGGTAGAAATGCAGTTGCTTTTCTTTTTTGCCAAGGCAAGATTTCATTTTTCTGAAGACAGAGAGTAGGCGATGGTGAGGACAGCTGTGAATCATTCATCGTGTAGACCTTCAGTTGCTGGAGGAGATGCACATCTCAGCTCATGGCTGATCTTGTGCCCCAAATCTCCACACTCTGGAGCAGCCTGTACCTTGGGAATATGAACAAGGAGTGAGATCTTGAGGGAGAAAAGCAGCAAAAAAAAAAAAAGGCATCTACTTCAGGTTATCTCTGTCTGAACTATGCCACGAAGCTCTCTGAAWGGTAGAATCTAGCAGATTTCTTGTCTTAAAAAATGGAAAAAATTAGGCCAAAAATTATTTTTTTATTTTTTTTATTTTTAAAAGAGTAATTATATGAGTAGGCAGAAACCTGGAGTGTCTGCCAGTTTGCACATAGCACAGAGAGTTTGGCATTTGCCAAGGTTTTTTTTTTGGCAGTTTTCTGACACTGGATGATTTGTATCTGAGTCTGATCTCCCTTAGTGTCTGAAATGGCAAAAATGCATCTGACTAATCCATGRCATTGGGATGACCTTCTTGTGCTCCTAAGGATACCAAGGAACTACTTCTTCCTGGCCGTGAGATCTGCCTGTTCTCCCCGTGCTGGGAGCCTCATTGTTTCACCATATTGTGGAGTTATTTCAGTGCCCACAGGAAGCATCAGAACTGTAAATTCTTCAGCTTGAAAGGTATCTTAGAAAATGCCACAAACCAAAAAACCAACTAACTAACAAGTGTAATGATGTGGTTTTTTTCCATCAGGACAAAATAAATCAAATTTCTTCTCAGATTCTGAATTAGACTTTCTGACCCATTTCTTTTGCTGTTTGTGTTCTCCCCTACCACTGTAATTATCTGAACAGCTGGGTTKGTTCCATACAGTATGGGTTAATCCCATCCTACACTGCTTGTTTCACTTTATTGGGCTGGAGAGGTTAGTATTGGATTTGTGGGGTGCCCTGATGAAGGGAGGAATGATGAATCTGACYCCATGTTCTCAGAAGGCTAATWTATTATTTTAAGATACTATATTAYATTAAAGAATACAGAAAGGATACTTACAGAAGGATAAAAGATAATAATGAAGACTTGTGACTGTCTCTAGAGTCCCAACACAGCTTGGCACTGATTGGCCAAAGAGTCAAAACAACTCCCAGCAGAATCCAATGGAACAATCACCTGTGGGTAAACAATCTCCAAACACATTCCACATGAGCACAACACAGGAGAARCAAATGAGATAAGAATTGTTTTCCTTTTCTCTGAGGCTTCTCAGCTTCCCAGGAGAAAAATCCTGGGTGAAGGGATTTTTCTAGAGAATGTGAATGCCACAGGTTAGTCCTGTGCATCTTCCCAGACAGAGGGATGGGAGCTGTGCATCATTTGCTGCTCAGAAAAAATTTTCCTGGATATGCCCAGGAAATGGGCACATTTCATCCCAGGAAATGCCCATGTGCATCCTTGTCCTGTGGCCAGCTCTGAGTGTCCACACTCTGCTCTGCCTCTYCCTGTGCTCTCCAAAGGGCCCCTCCACGTGCAGCTGCAGAGGTTTTGTGCTGCCTCCTCACTCACTGGGCTGCCACAACGTTTTGGATGGAGCTCTGCAGATCTGGGCATCCCCATGGATCAGCCCAGGCACCATGGAGTGTGATTTCTGAAATGTGCTGGCAGCATCTCTGCCTGGATGGCCCCTGCTGGTGCTGCTGGGGCAGGGARCCTGGGGCACTCATCAGTGCAAACTCTCAGCACCTCCAGAGCCCATAACCCCACTTTAAAAGCCTGACCACCTTTGTGGGAAACCCCCAGCAAAGGCAGCAATCAGCCAGTGGAGTGGGGCTGACAGTGGTGGGTTTTAATCCAGCACAGGGCTCCCACTGCTCACCCTTCACAGCAGTGGCAGCAAGCTGTCAGCTCTGCTCCTGAGAAATTCCCAGGAAATATTTCCTSTTGGAGGCAAGAGGAGCCATGCAGGCTCACACGATCTGCAGCGTATTTTGGGCAGACAGATAAAAATTCCCAAGGGGCTCATTTGTCCAATGTTAACGTTTTTCCTGAGGTTGTACTAACTGAAGTTATTGTGACCATAAAGCAGCGAAACATTGCAGTGCCCTARAAATGTGACCCTGAACATGTATGAGATTGCTGTGTTTGGTTTCTTTTACATCTGAAAAGTCCTTTCTGTGCCAAATATGGATGCTGCAGTGTTGAAATGAAGCTCATATCTGGCTTGGTGACAGCTGGAGATAGATTTAAAGTTTAAACCATCTGTATTTTAAAAGAAAATTATTGCAGTTGTCTTTCTGTGTATGTGGTCAGGGGCAGATTCTGCTCACGTGGTGATGATGATGATGTGGTTCTGACAGGTACAGTGTTACTGTTGCTGTAAATTCAAATATTCAATGAGASCAGGGCTGGGCTCTGAGTGTTCAAGTGAGTGCATGAAAACAGAGAAGTTGTGTGTGCCTGAAGTGGCAGGGAGTGATCTTAATTAATTGAATGACTGTCTCTTGTAGGCTGTGTCACCTACTACTGTAATGTGGGATAAAGCATAGCTGCAAAGGTGTAAAAAAACCATAAATCCAAATTTGTACCTGTGTGCTTACAGGCCATAGCAGGTCAGTTATTATATCAGATATCACTGAGTGGAATATCTGCAAGTCTATGAAGGGATTGCAGTCTTCACCAGGCACCAGTGATAATATATGGAGGAGGATGTGCAGACAGGGAGATAAATATAATGTTAAAAGATACACAGCATGAACCAAACTCATAGCACTGCTTACAATTTGAATTTTTGTGCATAGTTACCATATGGATTAAACAGTCTTTCAGATAAGTGTATGATAGATACTTGATAAATCATGAAAAGGAGTCCATGGTATCGTGTACAAACAGAACATTTAAATGTTATAGAGAGAAAGGCTTCTTTGGGTCACAATCTCAGTGGTTTTGCCTTTTTGTCAATGGCAGCCCAGTTTCATATTGCCCTAGCAGGGAAAGCTGAAATCTGCAATGAAGGCAGCTATATATGGTGATTCTGGAACCAGGATTTTATAGAATTTAGATGAGCCACTTAAAATTAAATACCAGCAGCCACTTTGCTTCCYATGAGGTGAAGGCACTGCCCTCTGCTACACATCACCTTTCCACAGACCTGGGTGGGAGAGGGCAGGGCCAGCAGCCTGCTGGAGCAGAAAATCCTGGGAGTGCTGGCTGGCACAAATCAGGGCTGCACTGGTGATACCCCATGGTTTTATTGGTGTAGGTCATCACAAATTAATCAACTAGTATTTGCTCTTCCCCCTTCTCCTTCCCCTTTTAAAGTCTGCCTAATGCCCAGTTTAAGCACTTAKGGATGACTGGAGTGTGCTCTGTAAAGTGTTTGTGTATCTGAATTACTTCAGCATTCAGGTCTAGTTTCTTTTATCCTGCACAGATCTCCAATAGTTCCTCACTGAATGTTGTTGGTAGGTTTTTCTCTTGAGCTGACACTAGAGAGAAAAAGCAGTTCTGGATCTCACTTGTAGCCAAACAGATTCTTGTCTGCTGTAACCACAAATGCAAATCAGATGGTTTGTCAGTAGCTCACTTGCCATTCTTAATGTCATTGTGCAGATGGCTTCAGGAAAAGGGGGTTTGTATACAAGTGGTGCCTACATCTTGATTAATTCTAGATGAGCTCAAACAAAAGCTGCTCACCCTTTAATAATGCCACATCTTTGAGCTCACTCAGCAGCACATGCATGGCTGGGGACCGTGTGTGTGCCAGATCTGTGTGCAGCAAGGAGAGGAAATGTTTCCCTTCATGGTGGGAGCATTTCTGTGCCCTGTAGGACTGTGTTCAATGCTGGGAGACAGTGCTGAATGATGAGGTAGATGGAGAGGCTGTGGCACAACTTCTGTGGTGGGGCAGAAGTCCCTGGGATGCCTCCTCAGGAGTGGAAAAGGACAAGACAAATCCTGGTCCTGACCTTCACTGTGTATCTCCCAACCACCCTGCTGTCCCACCCTGGCCTGAGCTCATCCCCTCCCTCAGAGCTGATAGATTTGAAGAAGGAAGACATAAAAACATCCCACAGTTATTTGAAGAAAAAATGCCATAAAGAAGTTAGATTATGGCCGAGGCAATATTATGCACYGCATCTGTTGCAAACCAGAGGAGAGGTTTGAATGCCAGAAGCGACCTGCAGTTATGTTGGAGACATTTCTGCAAAACATAAGGAAAATATAAAGAGGTGAACTCAAAACAATGTCAACCATGTCTGTGAAAACAGGCTTAAGAGAGTGAAAACATTCAAAGGAAAACAAAAACAAGTCAAAGCTCTAACCAGTCTGGTATGTTGTGATTGACAAGAGCAGGACAGAAAACCCTACAATCAGGTTTTATTTGGGAATGTGCTTCATGTGTCCTAGCTGTTGCAAAGAAGAGTTATTACTGTTGTTTGACAGTCTTGCCATCTAGCAAAATACTTCCCAGCATATGAATAAAAGCTTAGCAATGTTTGTGAATGAACAAATCAAGGTTGATGTGGAGGTAGTTTTCCWGTGAAAGTTAAAGGAATATTTCTGGAAAACCTCTTGAGTTCAAAAAAGCATTCTTCTATGTTTTAATCTCTAAAGCAAGCTACCTTAGCAACATGGTTCCCTCTTCCTAAACAGGAAAAATGAAAATAAAAATGTGATGGCTTAAAAGGAAGTGGCAGGTTTGCTCTCAAGCAGAGGATATAAGAGGGAGGGCCATGGCTTTGTGCGCAGGGACATCTGGCCAGTTCCACTTGTTTCTCTCCCAGGATTTCAATTTATCTGTTGGGATTGTGCTCGTGCTTCTTATAGCACAAGTGCTCTGGTACTAAATAATTTATGTAATTTGTATTTGTCATTAGAACTGGAGATGAGAAAAGACCTTTTGGTCTTTCTCCTGCTGCATAAAAGGCAAATCTGTATGTCAGTGGGTTTTTTTCCTTTTCTGATTAGGGAGATGATTTAATAATTTCCATTGAGCGGCTTTTCCAGGAATGGGAAGAGATAAACCCCCGTAGCTTGCCTGACATTCATCCCTCTATTCTTTTTTGATTAATTTTCTCCATTTTTTCCATCTCTTATATGTTCTAATTCCTTTCTGCAATCCCCTTAAAACGTTTAGCATCCCCTGCATGACTGCTGTGTCCACACGTGTGTGCTCTGCTCTCTTTGCACAGTAATCTCCACAGCCCTGCAATCTCTGTGGATGCSTAAACTAAACAACTAATTGTGTTTATCTGCAAACTGCTCTGCTGACTTGGTCCACTGAAAAAGAGCATTAGGAGCAGGTGGTGAGCTGTGATTGCTGTTTCTGATTGGAGAAGAATTATGCATGTCTTTATTTTTATTATCTCTTTCCTCTGTCTTCCCACCTGCTGTTGGCTCTGCTTTTAACCCTGCAGCAGAGCCTGCCTTTTTTCCTTTCCCTGCACTCAGACATGGAGTTAATGCTACAGGGAGGCCCTGGTTCCCAGCTGCTGTGCTAATAGCACAATTGACATTGAGGTACCAGGGCAAAAYGTTTATTGAGAACCAGGGGAAGACATAATTGAATGAATTAATGATGGAGGGAAGGATTAAGATTATGCTCCTAGCTTCCAGACATGCCAGATATTTTTAAAGGAGTAATTTAACAAGGAGAATGACAAAAATGCTAAACAACTGAGATGTTTGGAGGGCTTGGGTGCTGTCTCAAGACTGGGTATGCTCCTTCCCTACAGGGAAACTCAGTTTATTTTGGCTGGATTTCTAATTTTGGGTGCTCCAGTGATGYCTTGTGAAGGCTGATCTAGAACAGAGACTRGACAGAACTGAAGAATAAAGTAGGAATTTATTAAAAGRCYTCAATGKATCCACTTTGGGTAGCACAAGAGCCCAGCCAGGGCTGCACCCAAGATGAACTAAAATGGTCACAAAATGCACGAGCGCTYCTGGAGTCTCTCRCTTTTATAAGTTCTGCTCCATTTGCATATTGGAGTTCATTGTCCAGTTACAGCTTTAGCCCATGCAGTCCCATCCCTCTTGTTTTTCTCTCCTCATTCCACGGTGTTTATGCTCTTGGGCCTGAGATTTGGATCATTTGTCCTTGGTCCCCAGCTAGACCAGGAATTGTTTTGTCTCCCTGCTCWGTGCACAGAGCTCAGCATCCCCTCATRTGAAGCCCAGACCCACACAGTAAAGCAGCACAGAATCTGAAAAATATAAAAGCTAAAACCTAAGGCGTCACCAGGACTTGAGCAGACAGGGCTCACTGGTTCAGAGATTCCCTGCTGGGGTACTCTAAACCCACAGCAGAGTGCAAGGCCAGTGTTCTCCATGCTGCTGAGCTCTGGCCCAGAGGAATGTGCTGCACAGAGCTCTGACCTGGCTGTGTGTGCAGCTCGAGGAAATCACAGTTATCTGTGCACCACCTACAAAGASCAAGTGGGAATCCTCCAGAAACAGAGCTGTTAAAAGCCAGGAGTTCCTGATGTGAACACAATAGCAAATTGTTATTATATTTCTTTTCCTATGGAAGTACTACTTTGTGATCTGACTCAGCTGGTGGGAGGAAGAGGTCAGGGCTCAATTTCTGTTGGGTTCCTTATGTGCAAAAGGCCCAAAATGTAAAACCTGTGAAGGGCTTTGTAGCATCTCATTGCCTTTAGACCTTGGTAATGCTCATGTCACTTTTCTAAAGGGTCTCACCTTGTTAGAGCAACTCCTCTGAGTTAGTTGTGCAACTGCTTGGTGTTCTTGCTAAGTCCCTGGTAAGCTATGAGCCACGAAACAAAATGACACTTAAGGGTTGAAATGTGCCTGACTTTGCTCAGGGTTGAATGTATGACCTYGTGCTACAGTTGTAGCTAGACTTGGGTGACCAACATTCAGGAAGGCCCAAACAGGCTGCCCTGATGTGCAGTGTATCCAAGTGAGCTCATGATGGCTGTCTGGCATTGTTATCCTCAAGGTTTGTCTTTGCAAACAATCCAGCTCTGCCTCTGTTCACAGTCTGAAAGCCAAGGATCAAATTCTGGGTTAGTTTCAAATTTTCTTTCTTGTCTGATTTGGATGTAAGTAGAACAGTTTGGTTTTGGACAATGAAGCCAAAAATACAGGTGACTTGACTTCATTTTCTCTGCATTCTTTTTCTGAAGTACATTTTTATCTCCAGAACAGCAATGCAGAATTTGGAGTCATAGAATAGTTTAGGTTGAAAGGGACCTTTAAAGATCATCCTGTCCAACTGCCCTGCATGGGCCATCAGTCCTGTTACAGAACAGATACAGAATGGAACAAGCACAACAGAACAGATAGCAAGCACTTCAGAGCTGTTTCTTGACTCTTTTTTCATGTGAAAAAGGGGGTAGTGAGGAGGATAATACTTTTTTAAAGTAGAGAAAAGCATTCCTCTACTGTTTTAAGCTGAGTATTTAAACTATTCAGTGAGACCTGGGGAAGAGGAAGAGCTTTCCGTTTACAACCCCCTGCAGCCACCTTTGAGCTTTTTTCATGAACTCAGGCAGCTGACAAAAATGCTTCAATCCTTTCAAAGGGTGAGCCAGAATCCACCACATTTTGTTGCAGTCTCAGCTGATTTTTGGCTTTCTTCTTTTTTTTTTCATAAAGACAAATCCATTCTAAATGAACATGCACTGTAGTAACGATGTTCTTTTGATGAGGAAACAATCAGAAAATTGCAGATTAAGATAATAAAAGAAAATAAARTGTCCCTTACATACCTTGCAAATCTAATGAGATTAATTTTACTGGCTTCAGTTTTAAAAGGCAGTGAAAGAATAGCTGCAGCAAGGCTATGCCCTGCATCAGGAGGAGAGGTGGTGATAAATCTGAGCTTCAGAAGGGATCTGCATGTGGAAAAGCATTGGCTTGAATGGACCAGATTATTTTGAAATAGCTGGATGTCCCTTGTACAGCCACGATGGGTAGTGGTGCTGGGGGTTGTGCCACTTCAACGGGCCAAGAAATGTCAGCAGGAGTCTTTTGGGAGCAACGCAGGTAAAGGTGAGCAGTGGCAGGAGGAGGGACTGACAGACTATGGCCAAGGGACTGGCAGGTAGATTGGGCACTGGCTGTGGGATGAGATGCAGAACAGCTTCTGCAGGAGCTGGGAGAAGTCAGAATTCCCTGGGGTCCCACTGGACAAAATGACCAAGTAAAAAGTTCCTGAACATGTGCAGCTTTTGCTGCTGCTGTGGTTTGGTTTGGGAAGCCAGCTCTTGCCACTGCATGCACCATTACTTCATAGAGATGGGACTCAGAGAAATGGAGGGTCTCTGGTCTGAGGTGATTGTTTCGGTGGTTTTTTCCCACTTGCTGCCCTTGTTTCCCTCCTGTTTGCAGCTGGAGCGTGCAGAGGATGATGGGTGGGTGCAGAGCARGGGCTCTGTGAGCAGGGGCGCTGCAGGTGCCCTGGGGACAGCTCCTGCAGCCTGGGAACATCCCACAGAGCCCGAGGGGARGCCAAGAGAAGCCTGCAGGAGGCACTCACAGAATGCAGGAACAGCAGCAGTGAAGGGGTTTTCTGAGTCAGAGGATGATGTGCAGCCCTGCTTTGGGACCAAGGGTTGATGTGAGTGCTCTGGGACAGAGGGCTGCCACTCCTGGGCATGGGAGCTGCTCACATCTCGGCTCAGGCTGAGCCTGGTGCTGCTTGGTCTCAGGGACTTTTGCTGAAAGGGGAGCAGCAAGAATCTTCCTGCAGGGGAGGATGGAACAGGCCTGAGCTGAGCTAATGGTCCCCTGCAAGGACATCAGGGGCTTGCAGTCGCTGGAGAGTCTTGTTCATGGTACAGAATCCTAAATGTTCTTGTCAGGTGATATCAGTGCTCCATCCTCTTTTAACTCCTGCTTCAGTCTTAACCTCTTGTGTTTGGCACRAAGTTCCAGTGGATTAGCTGATATTTTATGTTTTAAGTTCCTGGCTCTTCATCCCTGAGTCTGTTCTCTCATTTCACAGCACAAGAAGGACAAGCCTAGACATTTATGGCTTAGTGTCTGTAGGTTCCTTGCTGCCTTTGTGTTTTTATTGCTRTAATTTGTGACATAAAAGTGTCAAAAGTGAGATGAACAGCCTGTGCAGATGGGAGCAAGCTGAGCATGAAACTGGGCTGAGCAGCAGATTGGAAACCCAGCTCCAGAGCTGCCCCAGGAAACCTTCCCAGACCWCTGCATTGGTGTGAGCCTGGCCCAGCCTCTGGTGTTTGCAATTTTTTCTGTCTAGAATTGACATGAGCAGGGAAGATCTGGATTCAAATGCTTATGKTATCACCTCTGTTTCCAGAAGGATTTTAAAGAAAAGGCCAGTGATGCTGGCTGTCCCATAAGCCTTTTATYAGTGACTCATTTAACACTGGGAATAAACAGGGAATTGAATCAAGCTGGGCCTGTCTTGGACTTTTCCCTTGAATCCTATTTTTATCTGCAGAAATGCAAATCAGAAGTACTTTGGTGAAACTAGGGAGGTACTTTATAATTTATTTGTCAAATTGGTAGGAAGTTTCTGAAACACATGGTTCCAGAAGTATCTGTTGCTGTTAAATATCCCCTCCCTCTGGACACAGAAGGTTATTCAGATGTGCCTGAGGATGAGAGGAGCTGCTGGGAAGGGAACGTCCATCAGTGAGGCAGGCATGAATGGTCTGGGCTTTCCATGAAATGTGAAGTGTGCAAATATTTAGTATCATTAAAAGAACAAAGTTGACATATTAAATAATCAGCCTAGTAAAATCCATTTTGCAAAGGATCTGATTCTGGAAATTAGGTGTTAGCATTTGGTAAAAAAAGGCTAAATCATTAAACAGTGCTGTGAATTAAATTAATATTTTTAATTATGAAAGTAAAGCAAGGAGTGTCTGTAAAGTCAGCTACAGGCTTTAAGTCTGCTCTGATGCTGAAATAAATTCTTGATATTCTGAAGTTTTCCCTTTTGTCCATGCTCTACTCCATCCTGTGTGCTCACACAAGCAGCAAACTGAACTGACAAGCTCTTTGAAACCAACAGTAACTTTTGTCCCATGGGGTCTTGGTTGGTTTTAGCTGACTCCTGARGCTCAGAATGAACCTCACACACTTGGTGCCCAATGCTGAGTGTTTTGAGGATGCTGTTGCCTTTACACCTCCCTGTACAGGTGTACATCATTGCTCTCAGGTGTTTGGCACTTGGCAGCAATGTTTGTACCCAGTGCCCTCCCCAGCTGTGATTCAGGAGCTTTCTCTGAATCTCTGATAGCTTCTCCTCCAGTAGGGAAACACAGCTTGCTCTGGAAAGCAAATTATTCCATGAAATAATACTTCCTAGCAGTCCTCAGCACTGAGCCTTTTACGAGCTGTCAGTATTTAGGATTTGTCTCTGTGTAGTGGCTCAGTTCTACCTGTGAGTGAGGCCAGATAAGAGGAGAATGTGTGAGCACAAGGAATGAGTGGGCTGGCTCCTGTGCTCAGAAAGCTCCTGCGTGTCTGTCCCTGCTCTCAGCACGTCCCCAGGTAAGGGGTGAGGTTTTCCCTCTGCCCAAGGAGGTTGGAAAGATGTTTTGAGGTGGGAGTTGGCTGAAAGAGGAGGCAAAGCCCAGGTTAGTGTAGTGCAGAGTGTAGCAATCACCTGCTCAGGTGTAAATCAGGCTGGGTTAGCTCTCTGCCTGTGCCTGGGGAATAATTGCTTTTTGGCCTCCTGACCCATTCGAGATTTTTGTGGTACAAGGTTTGGGTTAGGAATGAAGAAAAGAAGACTAAACTGATACATGTCTGTCAGTAATTTCTTCTTTGCAGCTGTTTTTGTGTCTGTCACTCTGGTCTTTGGGGTCTTCCCATTGACGTGTGACTCAGCACAGGGATTACCTGGRGTGAAGAGATGTGTGTAGGAATTACACCATTCTGAATTCTGCTCCATRCAGAAATTCAGTTTCTCTGTCTTCATCCCCTGCTCCTGCAGGCTGTGGTTTTACAGCCTTGTGGTGCTGTGAGGACCCTGAGTGTCACTGGGCTCGTGGGGTGGCACRTTGCAGCCAGAGTGTGCAGCAGCAGCATCACTTCTGCTTCCTTAAATAAATTAGAATAAGCCTGTGAATTCCCTGTGAAAGACTGTGCTGGTAATGTAACTGCTCCAGGGCTAACACYTCTCCTTCAAAAGATCTATTTCCTTACTGTGGGTTGAGCTTTTTGATCTCTTTAAGGTCAGTCATTGTTTACTGAAGTGTATTTTCACTTCATAAACTTTTATCAGTTGTTCTGTATCATTTCATTCACATGCATTTCTTATRGTTATTGTGCTCAGCTGATGCCCTTGAAGTTATTAATTTGACTCTGTACCTTCCAACGTTTCCCTGTTTGCTGAAATGCTGATGATTCCCACAGCCTGTCCTGTCCTCTCCTTGCTGTACACTCAACATTATTCCTTCTGCCTTTTATAATATGTATGCCAGTGGCCTTTTGCCAGGCACTGGTACTGTTGCCTGGTGAAACAGGAGAATATAATTACAGTTCTTTGAAATAATAATAAYAATAATAATACCTCTTTTATAGTTCTGACTGTAAAACACGCTTATAGGCAAACATATTAGCACTTTGCCCACTTATTATTGATAGCTATATAAATTTTGGCTGGTTTTTGTGTGATGGGGAGAGATTAATTTCCTGTTTAGTTCTGGAGACAGGGGGAGTTACTGGGCTTTAGGGCAAGGCCCAAACAGGATTAAGTCATGCAAGGTGAAAAGTTTCCTGAGGATCTATCAAGGGGAGTAAATGTGGAGGTGGGAGGGGTGGGGAAGAGTGGAAAGATGCATAAAAAGTTTCTCATGGATTGGTGGCATCTGCACATTATCTTGCCTCCCTTTTTGGGTTGTCACTGAGGTGTGGGCTAAAGAAAGGAGGCGCTGTGGCAAAGAGCTGTGGGGCTGCGTCTCTAAAATCAGGGTGGAGAGAAATCCACTTAGAAGTGCAAAGGCATGGCTGTGTGCTGCACCTTGGGGAAAGGCTGTCAGTTTGGAGGTAAAGTATCTGTCAGAAGAAAAGCTGAAGCAAAACTAGAAAACTGTCCAAGGTGTCTGGATGCAGCCCTACAGAAAAAACAAAATAAGTGTGTGCTGTTGTTAGCAAACCCTTTTGTGACAGGAAGGGGTTGATTAACAGCACAACATCTAGACAAGGACTACAGACAGCAGTGCTGCTTCTCATGGTTTGCAGAGGCCTGCAAGTGCTTGCAGAGGTCTGGAATATGCAACACCCTTGGCACAGGGGAGGTCTACAAGTAGATTAATTAATTTTCATAGTAAGAAGCCTTGCTTTATTAAAAAATGCCTGAAATTTGGTTAATTGTAAAGTTATGTGTTATGGGATGTGCCAGTGCTGCATTGGGGTGCAGCCTCTGCATTGACAGCTCTGACAGGTGACAAGGCTCCCTGCTCTGATCTCTTGTCTGAGCAGCTTGTGTTGGAATGGGGAAAGAAGCACTGAGTGAGCTCAGTTCATGAAAAGGAAATTATCAGAGCTGAGCAGGCTCATTTTTGCTGGGACAGTTTAAGGTCTATTCATATAAACACCACCAATGCATGGGGAGGAATATAATCTCTGGTGAGGACAAGCTGTTGAGGCAGGGCTGGGCCACAGCTTAAGGTGGGAGAGAAGAGCCCTGTCCCACCWGAGAAACTGGAATATTGGCTGCCCTTCCTGGGCTCACCCTGCTCACAGCAGTCCTGCTGCCGTGGAGATTCCTGTCTATCACACTGGGGGCAGTCAGCCTGGATGCAGCTCTGGATCTCCAACAGGGATTTGAGAATTTTTCTTATATTGTGCTTTTAAGCAGAAGCCCCTTGTAAGCCATGTACCCTCATGACATTAATTTCATTGCTTTGTTAATGCTCCTTGAGACTAGTCACTTTAATTTTGCATGATATGTTGTAGCTGCAGTATAAATATCTACATCTGTGGTTGCAGGAAAAATTGAGCTGTGGTACCTCTGGGGGGATACAACTCCATGGGGACTCAGAGTAAATATTTCTTGAAGCCCATTGAAATTATTTCACTGATTTTATTCTGGCTTGTGGAAGGAGCWGAGAGTCTGCTGGTGCTGCTGGGTGATGGTTCTTCCTTTAGTACAAGGGAACCCACTTTTATTTCTGTGTTGAATGAGAAGACTCTGCTGTATGTGCATGGCGGAGAGTGGATAGAGTAAAACAATTGTAGTTAAACCTGTAGGTGTAAACCTGGGGCAGGCAATGGGTGCRGCCACTCTTTCCAGAGCTGCCACTGAAACAGGTTTCCTCCTTGGATTTCAGCTGGATTTGCATGGCTGCCTGCAAGTGTGTCCTGTTTGAACTGTGTGGGCAATGTCCACAAAACTTCACTGTGCAGCTCTGTGTGGTTGGCTGAATTTGCATGGTTGGGATTGGCTTAACTTTATGTAGGAGTGTTTCAGCAGTGTCCTAGGGGCTACTACAGGGCACAGTTTGCTGTGGGAGCCATCTCCAGGGTGAAGTGCAGTGCTTGTCTGAGATCTCTGTGATGTTGTTCTGGAATAGAAAGACTCATGCTTTGGCTTTATAGTACTGCATAAAGCACAAGGAGAAAGAAATAGAACAGCATGTAGGGAGCTGCAGCAGAAAGTGAGAGAATCACATACTTGAGTAATTCATTAGGTGATTCATCCTATGATAGTTCTTTGGATCTGTTATAAGAATTAGTACTCCTCCTTATGCAGTGGAGGAAGAAATTAATTCAARCTTTCTAGAACAGCATAAGAAGTGACTTTGAAGCCCTGTCAGATGTTCCTATGATTTAGAAATCCAGTACATGGGGGCAGTTTATCAGTCTGGGCCAGCTGAGGGACTGCTTTGAATGAAATCATCTTGATCAGCACTGAAACCTGCTGATGGAAAGCTGTGAGCAAAGCCAAATATGTGCCTGTCTGTAGTTTCCTCTTTGATACTGGYTTCAGTAAGATGCTCAAAAAATACAAAATACATTGGTCTTGTTTGAATTAAAGCAGTCCAAGAATGCAGGTCAAGTTCAGATGGTGACCTCTTTATCTGCCGGCAAAAGATGTTGCATTTCTTTAGCAGAACAGGCAGCAAGGCAGGTCAATTGGAACAGGGCCCTCCACTTCTCCTAAAAAAGCCAAAACTCTTTTGTGCRTGAGAGAAAATCTTTGCAGTTCATGAGCAAAGAAAGGGTGAACCTCTTGGTGWGACTGCTGGATCACTCCAGCTCACATTGACTCTCTCAGTGGTACAGGCTTGGGCATGGTGTGCTCTCCTCCCTCCCACATCAGAGCTGTGCCTTCCTCTTCCATCTGGGGCCATGGTTCTAATTTCTCTTTCAGGAGGCCCCAGAATAATCCTCACCATCATTGCAGATACTTTTCTSACTGCACTTCTTAAACTGTCCCTCTCCTCTGAATTCATGGGCCTTTACTTCTGAGGTTATCAGTGTTCATTGGCTTAATTTCACAGTTTGGGACTAAAAGGTTTGTAGCTTTTGGAAAATTGCAAAGTGAAGTCATTGAAGTAATTGTGTGCTCAAACAGWCATTTGAAAATATAAGTTGTCCTCAGTCAGTAGCTGTGTATAACTTCTTGCAACATATTTGCAAACCAGCTTTAAATAAAGTAGCTTCAACAGTCTCAGAATTTTGAGTACAGTGATCTCCAGTGAGTTTTGGCAGTGGCTCTACAGCTTTATAGACTAATTTTCATCCTTTTAATTTGGTTGGGTTTTATTTTTTTGGTTTTTAGTTTAATTTTGTTCCTTTGTCTTATTTTTTTCCTTGTTTGTTTGGTTTTTTTGAGAGGCTGTCCATTTTGGTGGTCCACCTTCCACTTTTATTCCTAGAGAGCTTTATTCCCATCYGCAGCTGCTCTTTCTGTTCTATGTCTCCTCTCCAAGTGCCCTCCATCCCCTGTCCTGCTTCCTGCCCACACCTCTGCCTCCAGCAGGTCTCAGCCAGTCCTCAGAMAAGAGGAATTCCTTGGATCCTCCTGCTTCTTCAGACAAGCCCAGGCTTCTGCTTGTCCTGTGGCAGGATTGGTGCTCCTGTAACCTGATTTACTGACAGCTGCCCTGCTCTTCATCTCTCCTGTCTCTGTCATTGGTGCCCTTTCTGCCTCTGTGCTCACCTCTCATGCTGAGCTCCTCCATCTCTTGTGAATCTTGCTCAAGGATGGCAGTGAGTTGGGCTCCTCGAATATGAGTGCTGTGATTTTCATTTATTTTTGACCTTCAGCATTTCTGCTCCTCTTTCCACATCTGGCTCAGGCTCAGAGGTGTGTCAGAGTTATCCCAGTCCTCTCTCWGCCTCCTTGCCTGGATCCCAGCATACCTGTTGCACTGATTCCCTCCCCCAAAAGCTGGGCTTGCTCAGACAGGGCTGAGGTGCTGTCCTGTGATATCTCTCCTTGTGCCTTTGCACTCCCATCTTCCCTGGAGAGGTGCTGTCTCCCTGTTGGATGATGGTTTACMGTGCATTATGTGCACCCTTATGGTTTTATAATGAAGATTTTGAGATATTAAACACATTAACACTTGAAATGTGTTGTACCTGTTTAGTTTTCGACCTMAGGGAAATTTTCTGAAGATGTTAGCTGTTTGCATAATAAACTYATGATGATAACAATATTTTACCAAGGAAGGAACAGATCTAATAGTCACTGTCTGAGGTTGTAACTCTGAGTGTGACTTGCATTAGAGTTTTGTGCAATTTKACAAGTTTTATGCTGATTCGCTTTGCATATGGGAGAGCTGAAAGCAATTCATGTCGACCTGAGTGTGCAGGATGTGAGTCATTGCCCAATGGTCAATGCCTGGTGTGGCCAAGAAGAATATTTTCCATGAAATGAGTCTGTGAATCTTTGAAAATTACCTTGTTACATATTCATGAAAATTTGCTTAAATTCATAGCAGCTTTGCACAGAAAGTGAATTGTGTTCTAGGAAGTCCCATATGGTCTGTGCTTTTGTATTTGAACAATTACTGCATCAGAAATGTAAAACCCCAAAACATGTTCTCAGACCATTGGAAGGAAAGTCATTTACCTGCCATGGTGGCCATAAGAGTGGGGTGTGATCCCCTGCAGGTTTCCTACACCTCTGTTCAGGAGCACATCAACCCAGAGCCCTGTCTGCTGTTCTTTCATGGTTCTGGAACCCACCTCTGATGCCCCTCCCTGAACACTGGTCTGGGTGTAAGAACAGAGTGGGTCAGCTTGGGTGGGGTGGGAGCCAAAAGTGGGGTGTGTGTGATATTTAATGATGGGCCACGTCCTGGGATGACCACTCTGTGGTGCTGGAGCTGGTGATTGCCCTGGGAACAGCGCCTAAATCTATTCCTTCTACTTGCTCCACACAGTTCTGCTCTGCTGCCAGGCAAAGATCAATTTTAGCATGGCCAGGCCACGGGCAAGAGCCTCCCAAAGCTCTCCTGGCTGTTAGGAGGAGTGGACAGAGCTGTTTGGGGACACAGCTGTATGAGCCCTCAGAGAATCTTCTGTTGTGGGGGATAGAATGTAAGAAAATAAAGATAGTGCAGAGGGCAATCTCACCCCTGAGGAGCTGCAGCTGTGCTAATCCCCAAAGATTAGGAGCAGGCCTGCCCTTAACAGGGCACAGCTGTGTCCAGTGAGGATGAGAGCTATAAAAGAGTGGGGTAGCTCATGGAGAAGGGAGCTGGGGTTTGTTGGTTTTGCTGTGGAGAAGAAGGAGTCAGTGCTGTGAGGAGCTGCCCATGAGAAATCACTGAGAAGGTAKGGAGCTTTTGCAGTAAGATGACAACATTCTGTCTCAGGGATGSAGCTGATCTCCTGATAGGCAAGCACCAATGTTTTATGGCAGTGTGACTATAAAACACATCAGTGCTTGGYTGGAAAATCACTGTGAGAGATGTTACTGCATATTCAAATGTGCTTGAATTTAATCTAGGCCTTGTGGGGAAATAAGCATCATCACCCCCAATGAGACACTAGGCTAGGAAACCAGTTCCTCTGAATGGTTTTMAGGGAGGTAATCCCTTGTGGAATGTCTGTCCCTTTGGGGGGCTGRCAGTGGTTAGCATGGTGCCCTGGTTTTCAGGGAATACTGCCTTCAWAGGAAGTGTGGAGCTGGAGCAGACCTGCAGCATCAGGTTCTAAAGTAGCATTCCTGTTTTCTGGTAAAGAAGTGGATGTTCTGTAATTGCAGATCGGCATGAGATGGTGCAGTTTTGGGGTTTTTTAACATTAAGGAAGAAAGAATCACATGCCTTTGTGTAAAGAGGATTAATTAGTCACTGGATGCAAGCCATGTGTATAAAATGCTAAATATTGTTCTTCTGGAGAGTGTATCAGCTAGAACTGGCCAAGTATTGAAGTGTATGTTTGCCGTTTCTCCCATGGACTAATTCACTAGAGTAATTATGATTAGAAATCTCCTACAGAGATGTACATGGAGGAGGAGAAGAGGGCTTTGGCTAAAAATTAGATTTATGGAAATCTTCTTTCCAGCTGGCTCTATTTCCAGTTCTTCCTTCCACTCAGACTTGCTTCTTCTCTTCCACTACTGATACTGGYAAATTGTTCACTAAAAGCACTAATGTTCTGTCACAGCACAGACAGAAGGTGATAAAAAGGATGTTTCTACCTCTCCCTGCTTATTTCTGCAGTTGTGAGCAAAATAGCTATTGCCTTGGAGGCATGCAGGGAGCTGAGGAGAAGCAGGAAGGGGGGAACCACCATGGCATGCCCACTCAGCACGGGGTAGGTGGTTTGCAGCTCTTGGTAGTTTCTGTTTTCTCCTCTTCTGGCTGGGATGAATCACAGTCACCTCTTGCATGGCTCCCCAGCCTCCTGGGAAGATCCTGCCTSACCCAGGTAGCTCTTTCTCCCCTTGAGTTTTGGTGGCTATGTCCCTTTCTCTCCTATCCCTGCTCAGCTGTTGGAGATGTCTCCCCAGCAGCCCACCAGGCTGGGATGGAGTCCTTCCATCTGCTCTGAACTGCAGCTTAAAAGATGGAATGACCTTACCACATCCTTTAAAAAAGACACAGGAAAACTTTGAGTCATTTTTAGATTCTAAAGCCTTGCCACAGAATGAGGCTGGATGTGACAGTTGCAGCTCTCCRGAGGGTGGAGGGATGAAGTGTTGTTGTGACACTGTGATCTCTGCCAGGGAGAGCTGCTGCTGTTTTCTCCCAGGAGCTGCTCTCCCCGTGTGCCACTCAAAGTGGTGCAGGGGCCATACCTGTGGCACAGGCTGTGCTCATATATATTTAATAGAATCTCAGGCACCAGTTTTTGATCTGTGCTGTGTCACAGGCTCAGCTCACMATTCCTTCTCACTGATTCCACCACCCTCCCCTTGCCTGCAGGCCAAGGCAGAGCAGGGTCTCTGGTCCCTCCTTCCACATCTGATTTCAAATCATGGTAAGGGCTGACTTCGGTACTGCAGCTTTGYTCTGTGTATGTTTGAACAGCTTTGTGCCTCTCACTTGTCTGCCTCCCTCATCRTGCAGGCACACAGGAGGCTCTCTGCAGGAACAATGCTAAAGGACTATTGTTTCAGCTTAAAAAAAAACCCCAACAATTATTTCCTTCCTGCTTTCATCAGACTGCATCTTCTGTGGGATGCTTAAGCTGCTGCCTAGAATGCAGCTGGTGTCTGGCTGCCCTCCCATCCCACAGCAGTCTGTCCTCTTGGCAGGTCAGTTTGCAGCTTGTTACCAAGGTGCTCAGGTGGAAGTGCCTGGGGAGGTGATTTTGGGTAGGTAACTTATACTGGCTGTGAGTTTTGGTCCACTCAAACCAGCTGCAGTCGTGCTGGAAATGGCACCAGTGTGTGAGAGAGGGGTAGGAGCCTGAGGCTGAAAAGCTTACAAGGACACCCTCTGGTCCAGAGTGCTTTGGGCATAAGGAATTGTTAACAACAGGAAATTCAGGAAGGAGAGACTTGCAGCGACATACCCAGCAGCCAAGATAATGCCGCAATAAAACGGCATTTTGAGTCGTGCATTTTATTTTATTGTGTGTGTGCATCTTAAATATCKCAGAGTTTAATGTTGAGGGCTGGGGGGGGAGAGGTTTTGGGTGTCTAAGGTGGGTTAGTAATGTTTACTGCAGTTTCTGCTGCTGCTCTAGCACTGGGGACACACCTTAWGAACAGCTCTTCAATATCTCTATTCTGGGAGAGTCCAGCTCTGCACTTTTGTAAATGGTTTTCTGCTGCAAAACTGTCTTTTATTTGTTTGTTTTTGGGTTTTCTTAGTCTGTGTGACCATTACTTTTTGAGACCACGCACCCTAAATGAGCTAACTCTGTCCCACAGTGAATTCAGAAAGTYTAGGGCTTAATGAGCTGGAATAGTGCTAAGATTAGAAAAGCATTTCATTGCAGAGGCTGGACAGGAATAGTAGYTAAAAGTTTCAGCCCCTTCTCAGGTGAGGAATTTACATGAGTATTAATGTGGCAGCACAGCAGGGGAACAGAAAATACACAAAAGTAAATTTGGCATCTTTGCAGCAAGCCCTGGGTAAGAAGTTTTGGTGGTGTGAGGTGCTGCTCCTGTGGGCACAGCAGGAGCAGAAAGGGGGCATCCCCTGACCTGCTGTGAGGGTTTAGAGATGCCCCAGACTTCTGTGCCTGTGGGTCCCACAGTGTTAAAAAACTTTAATCATGCAGCTATTTTGTACCCTGATCAACTTTTCCTTGCTGCTTGGAGAACAGCAGCTGTGGGGGTTACTCACTGAATGAATCATAGCAGAAATTAGTGGTTGTCTTTATGAATTATCCCCTCACCCGCTTACCAGATTTCTGATTGGGGTTTTTGTGTTTGATGGTTTTTTTCTTTATGTTTTAATTGTGTTTAACATTAGATTTTAGCTTAATGTGAATGTCTGGGGAAGTCCTGGTGATTTAGATGCTTGTATAAATGGGCCCTCCTCTGTGAACTTCAGCCTTTTGAGCTATTGCACAGTGTTTAAATGAAATGTGTTTGGGGGTTTTAGATGTATTACAGTTTGTTCTGTTGAAAGAAACAAGAGCCCTGCAAACCCTTTTTCATTGTAACACCTCTAATTTTTTGCCAAACTATGGCTGCATTTCTCTTTTCCTCCCTGGCAGAGCTGCATTTAGACCTGGAGCAGGGGCAGACACCCTGCTCACTCTCTGAGAAGCATCTCCAGGTGCTTCTTCATCATTGCAGATGATGAAGGTGTCGGGAATGGACGTGCCTGACCCCTGGTGTGACCTTTCAAAGGCAGCACTGCTGTCACAGGAGGTTCATATGCTGAGAGAACTTCTCAAATCAACCTGTAACCCACCATGTGTCAGCTGGTTAAAAAATTTCAGTGCCTTGCTYTTGGCCAGCTGGATTTTCAAAGAGCCACCAGCCTGTAGCTGATGGTCTCCAGACCTGAGGTCTAGTGCTTGAAATAAATAGATATAAAAAGGAAATCAAACRCCAATCATGAGCTTACATGGGCTGCATAATTGTTAAAAGCAAAAAAAGAAAAAACCCAACAACCTCCTTTTACTTGATTGCAAAGAACTTYGAATTGTTACTGGGTTATTTTTCTTCTTTTTCTTGCTTTACATTTTTTATAAAATGCTTCTTTTTTCATATATTTAATTCTTAAAGTACTTTTCCAAGTCTTGCCCTTGCATTTTTCCTTCCTGAGGGTTGCTGCCCTGCCTGCCTGGATCCATTAGAGCATCAGTGGCATTTCTGGGTTGAGCTGAGCTGCTGCCATCCCTGTCCTGCCTCCCCGTGAGGAGCTGACCCGAGCAGACAGCACACACCCCTGGGATTTCCTGTTCACTGCCTGCACTTTCCCTGCTCTTGCTGGTAGTGGTTTTATCTGCTGCTGAAACGTTTTAATTTTCCAACTGATGTGAGATTCAGCAGGAGGAAAGATGCCTCCTGGAGGAGGYTGCAGTGTGTGATGCCAAGTACTGTCCTGGCTGTTCTCAAGGATCAGTTTTGGTTGACCACAATCTCTCTCAGAGCAAAAGGGATTAACAAAAATGAATTTATTTTTKTTCCCCCAGGATTTGAGCCATATAAATAAACTGTTAGTGTGGCTTTTCTGAGAAGTGTGAAGGGATGTATTTGCCTTCTCTTGCAGTTTTTAAATGTCTAGGATGTGGGGCAGCTCCTTTCACTGAACCCTGAAGCAACACAAGTGCTTCAGGAAATGTTAAAACACAGCAGTGTGGTGAGCTTTATGTTGCAATTATCCACTCAGAGCTTTAAAAAAGTGACTGTCAGAAGTGCTTGTCTTTATTGCCAGCTGGAAAGATAAATGTAACCTCTTAAATGTTTCTTTGTTTCTTTTTGGTTGATGGATTATTTTTTTTTTCATTTGCTTGTTCCATCATTATTTATTTATTTTTAGCAAGAGAAAAATGATGGTGCTAAACAAACTGGTGGTAAAAGAATTAGCTYTTCAGGAAGAAACTCCACTGCTTTGAGCTCATAATCTTGCAGSAGGACATGGGAGTTTTGTAGATTCTGTTGTACATTACGCAGTATGAGACAACTGGAAGGAAAAATATCCAACTGGGACTTAAAACAACACAATAACAAAGAGGGCTCTGCAAACCTCAGTGACAGCAATTCAGATTTCCTTTCCATTCTTATACACGGGGCTGCAAGCTGGAGGAGCAGAGCTGTGGTCTGGGAAACTTTCCAGAATGATTTGCAAGCAAATAAAGGATGCAGCCCTGTCCCCTGAGAGGCTCTGCCTTTGTCCTGCTCCCAGGGATGGGCCAGGGATGGCTCTGGGCTTCCTCAGCTGCCAGTGAAGCACCAGGGCCCTTGGCAGACCTGCTGTCCTTCTTCAGCAAGATGCCTTCCCCATTTGTCCACATATTGAATGCATTCTTATAGACAATGCTGCTATATTAGGGCTTATTTAAAAAAAAATCAGATGAAACAGTGAAAGGGGATTTGTTKCTTCCCAGTGTCCCAGGGATGGGTGGAGGACAGCACTGCCACAACGTTTTCCTGGTCTCAGAAATTGTSCTGGCACTGCTGTAGGTGCCAGTGTGGTGCACCAACCACAGACACTTGTGATAAATATTTATCTTTTCACCTCTTGTCCCGGGCTTCAGTCAAACTAAGTATATGTGTGAAATCACTGGAAAGGGATAGCCATTGAATCTTAATTTTCAGGTTAAATTTCCAGGCTATGAGGGTGAACAGCTAGGATTTTCTGGTGTGGACATTTTCTTTTTTTTTCTTTTTTTTTTGGAGTGCCTGCAGGCGGATAGGAAGTGTTTGCTGCCCTATAAAATCCTTCTTAAGTGTGAATCACAGTTATGATTTATTTTTAAATACACTGATATACAGGTTAAGACAGAAAGGGTCTGCTGCTTTTGCCTTTGGTACAATTACTTCTAGACTTTCTACAATTCACAATGAATTCCAGAGTAACTGCAAATCTTTGAATATGGAATGAAATCCCATTGAGGCTTTAACAGAAAAAAATGTTTGATCACTTAAGTTTCAGTAAAACTCAGGTATTCTAAAAGTTTACACATTAAAAAAAAGGCAGCAGAATTGCAGAGTTTTTAACACTGGCTTTACTGCATTTGGTCCCACTTAACTTGCTGAATTCACAAACAGCACAGACACATCTGCAAAGCCTCCAGTCCCCGTGTGTCAGAGGATGTCCATTCATCTGGGAACTGGCCCTTCCCTTGGAGGGACCAGATGCAGGGAGGTTTGGATGCCTGGGCAGCCTCTGTTTTTTGTGAAAACCTTTGTGCAKGACCTTGAACAAGAAGCTGAGTCACCAGTAGCTCCTTTCCCATCTGCAAAGGCGGGGTGATGATAAAAGCTCTGGCCACCAAACCAGGACAGATTGCAGAAGGATGAAAGCTGTTGCAGGAGGCAGGAGATCAGTGTGTTCCACCAGTTTGTGGCTTTGGGAAAATGTTACTAAACATTTTTTCAAGCCCAGCTGAACAGAGCAGTTGCCTGGGGAGGAACAAGAAAGGCAGAGAACAGCAAGGGGAGTGGGGAGTGTGAGCTGCCTGGGGGGTTCAGCTGAAGGAGCAAGCAGGAGATGGCTTCCTTCCCAAAGCTCTGGAGATCCCAAACCCAGGAGAGGCCCTGGATTCCTTCCCAAAGCTCTGGAGATCCCAAACCCAGGAGATGCCCTGGATTCCTTCCCAGGGCTCTGGAGATCCCGAACCCAGGAGATGCCCTGGATTCCTTCCCAAAGCTCTGGAGATCCCAACCCCAGGTGATGCCCTGGATTCCTCCCCAGTGTGCTGGAGATCCCAAACCCAGGTGATGCCCTGGCTTCCTTGCCAAGCCCTGTTGGCTTTGCAGACTCATGGGGAGGTCGGGGCTGTGCTCCAAGTGCTCTTGTCTGTGGTGTGTCAGGGACATGGGGCTGTTCCTGCACATCCTGAGCCAATTTGGGTTTTCTTTGAYTTCTGTTGTACTTTTTACCCATCCTCTGTTTTTGTAATGTAGTACAAGTGTAACCACTCAAAATCCATACAGACAGATTTTGCAGCAATATTGGTCTTTTCTAGTGAAAAGACTGGAAATCATTATTCTTTTTGACAGCCAAACTTCTCCAGAGAGTGAAAAGGAAGCATTATTCTTAAGTAATGAAGGGATTAAATGAAATTTCTCAAAGCAGTAATATATTCAGCTTCAGATTTGAAATGTTCAAAACATTACTCTGTGACTGCAAAAAATTACTTTGGCCAATGTAAAATGCCAGGGAAATTCTACCCAGGACAGTTTGTGATCTGGGGAAAGAACATCTCATCTTATGTGGATGGTGCTCTCTCATATTTCTGTGTCTGTATTTTTATTTATTTATTTACAAAAGTCAAATGCAACTGCTTTCAGTAACTGGGAGAGCACTGCCTTATGATCACTTTTTTTTCTGCAAGTAGCAGAAAAAGCAAGCGCTAGAGGTTTGTGTTAAAATAGTTCCTTGCCCTTCTCTTTAAGGATATCACTCTTTTTATACTATTCAAAAGGGAGGCAGAACAAAAACATTGTGGGCAATATTTTATAATAGAACAATGAGCCTGAATAGCTAGATTTAAAACGCCCTGTTTCATAAAAATTTCAAAGAATCTTCACGGATTTAAACTTTGTTTTTTTATCATTGCTTTCCTTATTATGCATTAGCTTTTAAGTTCCACTGTGAGAGAAAACTTCAGAGTGAAGGATGTTATTATCAGTATGCAGTGGCACTTTTATATACTGATTATAATGAAGCCTCTCCACATCGCTTTCCTTCATGACTTTCATTTCTACACTAAAATTAAAATGAATAAATGCACCTTTTACTCGGCAAATATTTTTATAAGGTCAGCAATTGATTGCTGAGTGTCAGAGTGCTTCAGGGTTTTTCTGGATGTGACCAGTGGAGAGCCACATCCTTCTGGTTTTAAGCACATTTGTTCTCAGAAGGGGCTGCCTGTGATCAGAGGCACTTGCTGCAATGCATAGTTTTTTCCATGTCACAATTTTCCTCATCCTTTCCCATTGGTGTTGTTGCACCAGCATTTATTTCAATGCAGCTACAAGCTCTGCTGATGGTCTGAGGCTGCAGTGATCCTGAGAATTCTTGAGTGGAAACAGCCTCTGGGCTCTGTTTAGATAATGTTGAGCAATATTTAAAAAAATAAATGGCAAGAGAAGAAGAATATGSTGATGTATATTATATAAATATATATAAATGTATATATTATATATATTTYATATATATAAAATTATAAGTACTGTTGAATATCTTCAAAACAGCACACAATGATCTGCCACTGAGTCTTTCACGCACATCTTCACAGAAGCAATAGAGGAATCTGAGTGGCAGGGGAAGATGCTGYTGTGGAGAGCTTTCCCAGGTACCCCAGGGTGTGAATAATCCCTTTTGGGGACAGGCTGGTAATGAATGGTCTAACTTGGTCTGCCTGCACTTGCAATCTGGTTATTTCCTGTTATTTATGATGTTTTGTTAATTGAATTTTCTTATTAGTAATAAATAATAGCCATATGCTGGCTTTCCCATCTTTATTGTGCAATAAGTATTAATGCAGTGTAGCTGGTCAGTGATTCCATACCCCTGACACGGCGTGTGAAGCTGGGAGAGTTAAAACAGTGATAGTTCAGCTCCTTGTGCAGTATTCCATGTTACAGAAAGATCCCTTTAAAACTAAAGGGGGGTATTTCTGCAGCTTTAAACACACCAGGTATTTTCAGGCATACRTTTTTGGTTTATTGCTGAGAAACAAACTTAATAAATATAAATGAAGTTGAGCTTCATGCTTTTAGCAGTCCAAAGTGCTCCCTCTATGACTATAAAGCTGGTGTTGCCATCCCATATACCCTCATTAGATGGACCAGAAAGGCTGCAGAGTCATCTAGCTTTCAGATTATGACATATCATGCTTCCCTTTGGCAGGCTGGAAATGATAGCAAGATTTGTTATTTACAGTTGTTTTTTTTTTCTTGGGACAGAGCTGTCCACTTGCCATCAGAACAACCATGAGCAGTAGGTGTAAACTGATTTACCTTACTTTTYCCCCCTTGTATAATATTTTAATACTAGGATTATTGGGCTGGTGTGTGATATTTTTTTGTCTATTTTTAATTCTCCTGGCCTGTTTTCTGAGTGGAAAGGGCAGTCTATCAGGCTGGCATAGATTGTGCCCACAGCACCAGGCCCTGTACTAAAACACCCCATCTCTGAGAAGTGGGGGAGCAGGGTTATCACCTCAATCCACCTCAGCTGTGCTGCTTTCTCACAGCCACTATAAATACTGCTTTGATTGGCACGGTAAAGGATTGTATTTTTGGTGCTGCAGGTACACACAGGGCTGCAGTTTAACATAATCACGTGATGCTGTTTCCAAGTGACATTCTCACCTTGACATTTCAGTGCCTCCTCCAGCCTGGTGGGTGCTGGGCAGGTGACACTGGCACAATGTTCCCACCTGCCTGGCCATGGGCATGGGGGGCACTGAGGGTGGGTGGGCTCCAAGGGGCTGTGAG